>VXAX01004756.1:71190-97041 GCA_013399835.1 Leptocoma aspasia
GTAGCTGGCGCGGCGGTGGGGTCCATCCTTGGCCCGGGGGTAAGCAGTGCTCCCTCCGCGGCGAGGCGAATGGGCTGGCGGCAGCGGAGCCCCGCGGCGAGAGCGGCCGGTCCCGGACCGCGCCACACCGGGGACTGCGCTGCCGGAGTCCGGGGACGTCGGNGTGCCGTCGCGGGGAACCGCCGCGCAGCCCCGGCCCGGAGCCGCCCCGCGAGCCCAAGGTCTCCTTCTCCTGCGGAGGCGGCGGCGCATCCCCCGGCGGGGCCAAGGCGGCCGAGGAAGGGGCGAGCGAGGATGCGGCCGAGGAGGTCCGCGGGAGCCAGGCCAGCTTCATGCAGCGGCAGTTCGGGGCGATGCTCCAGCCCGGCGTCAACAAGTTCTCGCTGCGGATGTTCGGCTCGCAGAAGGCGGTGGAGAGGGAGCAGGAGCGCGTCAAGTCGGCGGGGGCCTGGATCATCCACCCCTACAGCGACTTCAGGTGCGGGGGTACCCGCGGGGTTCGGCCGCATCCCGCATCCCGCGGGGCCGGGCCGGCGAGCGGGGCCGAGGGCACCTTGAGCCGCCGCCGGGCGCGGGAGGGAACGAGCCAGGCATCCCCCTCCCCAGCGCAGCTTGAGCCGCTCCGGGGATGCCAGGAGCCCTCGCGGTGCCTGGGCAAGGGCATCTCCTCGTCCCCTTGTCCTTCCCGGGGCCTCGGCAGGTTCGGCCCGGCTCGGCCCTCCCGAGCCACACCGGGCCTTGGCTCTGACCCCGGAGCTCTCCGGGGTTCGGTGTCCCCCTCCCTGGGCAGGGCTGGGGCTGGGCAGGGGGACGTGCTTTGCCGCTGCCTGGCAGAGCGTTGTGAAGGCTCCCCCCTCCCCCAAGGAGGCCTGATTCTGTCCCTGGGGTTCAGCCGGTTTGGGGGGGATTCTTCTGGCTCCTGAGAGGACTCGAGTCCCCAGGATCCAGCCTGTGTGTCTGCCAGGCGAGGGATGACAAACCCGGGAGGAAGGCTCTGCAGCTCCAGCTCCTTCCCATCCCCTGAGCCCTGGCGAGCTCCAGAGTGGCAAATGCTTCCCGAGTCGTGTGAAAGCTACCGGGAGGGATGGCTGCGCTGTCTGGGGCAGGCAGCATGGCATCCTGCAGGGATGGAGAGGCCGAGACCCTGCTGGCATTGCTGGTGAGCCAGCACTGGGAGGACCCTGGTCCAGAGACCTCAGAGGGGCTGGAGGAGCCTTTGACCAGGGGCTGGGGGGGCCGAGGGGCTCAGCCCCAAGTCGTTGTGCTGCTGTACTGGTGAGAGGTTTGGGGTGGCTCAAGGGAGGGTTTGCTGGGTGCCTGAGTGGGGGATCCCCCTGAGACAGACCTCAGGGTCTGTTCACTGCTGACACTGACGGGTCCCCGTGGTCTGGGGTTTCCTGAGGAAGGTGGAGGTGGCCATGGGCTCAGGGTAGGGACCAGCACCTTCACCTCCTGCTTTCACCCTCGTGTGCTGCTCCTGGGCTGCTCTGGCATCTCCCAGAGGAGCAGTTGGAGGCCTTTGGCCGCCCCTCAGGGCCGACTTCCCGCACAGGGTTTTGAGCCCTTCCACCCTGGGAACCTGCCATGGGAAGCCAGTGGAGCCTCCTCCTCATCTGGCTGGCTGGGCACGGGTTCTGCTGCAGATCTGGGGTGAGAAGTGGCCACACTGCCCGGCCACTGCTGGTCCTGTGGTGGAGGGAGCTCCACTGTCCCTGCCGTGACAGAGCAGAGGTGGCAGTGCCAGGTGGATCCTGGGGCCTGCTGAGCAGGAGGAATTGGCTCCTCCTCACTCCCTGTGCTCCTCCTCACCCTCAGCAGCTGTGGGATGTTGGGGGAGGCTGAGAGTGGAGTGACCCCCATGCCTGCACCAGGGCAGAGCCTGCCCTGCTTCTCTGAGCTGGCAGAGCCATGGTGCTGGTGGCAGAGCCCACAGGGCTGCCAAGAGCAGGGATCTCCCTCCAGTGAGCCTGCAGTGGGCTTGAGGCCTCAGAGGATTCCCCAGAGTGCAGCAGCATCACTCCCTGGACTGGTGCTTGCAGCAGGCAGGTGGGTGCCCGAGTGACCTTGGGCAGTCACCCTGGCTGTCCTGCCCTGCACGGGCTCCATCCTCCTGGAACCGCTATCGAGACTTGAAACCCATTGGGGCAGAGTGGCTGCCTGTGTTTTGATGCTGGAAGTGGCGTAGGAGAGTTCCCTGCCCAGTGGGGAGGAGCTGCAGGCAGAGCCATGGCATCCTCCAGCTCCACAACCGTGCACAGGAACAGGATCAGCCCACGCCAGGCTGGGCTGAGGAACCCGCTCTGCCTGTGCCTGTTGGGGACGTGAGTGCATCCCTCCCATGTTGTCCTGCCTTAAAATAATCAAAAAAAGCATTTATCCTGGAATTATAATGGAGCGTGACCTGGTGGTGTTTGCCCTGCAAAACCCATTTCCCATCTTAAGAGAAAATCATTACCCATCTGCATCTGTGACATCATTTCATAATCAGCATCGTTTAGCAATCCTGGCTCCTCATGGCCATGGTGCTGCCATCGTTCATACACAATTCAGGGCAGATTTGCTCCAGGAACCAAAGTTGCTATTTACATAAATATTGAATGATGAGGAAGCAATCAGGGCAGCTGGTGAGATCCTGAGCTGCAAATCTGATCAAAGAGACCTTGTAAGTGTGTGCTGGAGCAGGGCCACCTCCTTTTGGGTACTGGGCAATGATTGTCACTGACTTTGCCACTTCTGCTCTCTGGAGGAACAGCCAGGCCAGCACCAACTCCTTCATTGCTTCTTTTGGGGTTTCTGCACCAGCCCTGGGGCATCGCTTTGGGAGCTGCAGGAGCTGCAGCTGGTGGTTTGGAGGTGGTGGCAGTGCTCATCCCCTGTGACCACCAAGGGGCTGCCCAGGGGTTACTCCAGCCTTCCACAAAGCTGGGCTGGGACTGGGGTTGGAGCTGAGCAGGAGGTTCTCACTGATGATGATTTTCTGTTGTGAGAGCCGTTCCTGCATGTGAATTAGGGGCAAAGATGCATCCAAAGCACACGTCCCTGGTGTTGCTTGGCTGGAGCCTTCCTCACTCAGGTTTAAATGCTTTCAGGGGCTTTCCCTCTGCCTGGATGGTGCCACCACAGGGGCTCCTGAGCAGAGGGACGGGTTTCCCCAGCTGCTCTTGCTCCTGGTGTGTGTGGCAGCTCTGCCACTGGTGTTCCCATTCCCTGTGGTGAGGGTGTTGGGAGCTGGGCCCCTCCCTCTGCAGCGTCAGCTGCTGAAAGCCACTGCTCAAGGGGAGGACAGGCTGTGACCAGCTTGGGGGATGGTGAAGGTTTGGGTCCTTGAGCAGTTTGCAAAGGCTTTATCCCCCTTTCCCCAGGGACCCCCGGGGTAAAAGGCTTTTCCAGGGGAGAGGCCACCAGTCATTCGTCACAACTGGCTGTACTGGGTTCTGTGCGTTGGCCACCACTGCTCATCAGCTTGGGCAAACTTCTGCCATTGGCTCCACAACCCTCTCCTCACAGCAATCTCATTTTTGGAATATGAGTATTTAGTGCGAGTTTGCAAAGTGCTGATCCTGCCCCGATCCTGCACCAGTCCCACACAGATCTCTCATTGGTTTAGGGACAGATCCTGCCCACCAGGCAGCCTGGTTTGCATCTGGGCCCCATCAGAGCCAAAGGGCTCAGACCTCAGGGGCAGAGGGGGGTCTAAAGGAGCTCTGTCCATCCAGGTGCCTGTCCCATGGGATCAGCTCACACAGGAGTGGTTGGATCATCCCTGGCAATCCCTGGAGCTCTGAGCGCTGCCAATGGAGTTAAGCAGGGACCACCTTTGCATACCGTGGCCATGCCCCCTCTAGGGCTTGGACCCTGCTCTTATCTTGCCCAGGACCTCAGACCAGCACCCCTGTGCCAGCGTTGGGCGGGTGATGGAGCAGGAAGGTGGCAGCTGCTTCCTGCAGGGGCTTTGGGCATCTCCTGTCATCATCACTGTCGTACAATTGGGTCAGAAGCGAGGGAGGGGTGTCGAGGATCCTGATTAATTTGTTTTCAGATATTTTTGGTAGCCTGGATTGGATCTTTTTTCTATGCACATGAACCTTCCAAAGGAAGAAAGCATTGGCATGGCACGCTGGTCCCCGGGGCGATTGCACAGGGTCAGTTGTGTGCACTGGGGGATCAGGAACAGTTTATTTTTCTCTGCAGGCCGAATTCTGCCCTGGCTCATCCAGATTGCAGAGGGATTGGAGCCAGAGGGGAGTTTTGCCCAGCTGGCGTGGTTATTTAATCTTTGTTCTTCGCAGCTTTGCATGGCTAATTCCCCTGTGGGACCCACGCAGCACAGCAGGGTCAGTCTGAACAGGAGCTGCCAGGGGGTTTAGGGACAGATCCAGCCCCACAGCAGCTCCGCTGATTTCGGCATCCCTGGGAGGTCGTGCAGTGCGTGGGAGCCCAGGGTCCAGCTGGGCCTGCTCGGTGCCAGCAGCCAGAGCTCGGTGTAGGGGTGCAGGGGAGGCACAGCTCCTCTGCCGAGGGTACCCTGGGGACCGCCCTGGTGTGAAGTCATCGTTTTGCAGCAGTGACATCACTCACGGTTGCCACGGCAATGTCTCACATGAGGAAGGTGTCATTGGAGAAAGGTCAGGAGCTGGGATGCTCAGCTCCTTCTGGTCCTACGCTAGTCTGCGCAGTGAGAGGGGGGCGGGGGGGTGCGGACCGGCCCCATCGCCCCTTCCTGTGTGCGTGGGGGTCTTCTCCTCATCCCCCTGTCCCCCAGGGCACAGCGTGCCCGGGGCACAACGTGGCCGTGGCACCCCTCCGCCCATCACCCTGCAGCTGCCAGGGTGGGCTGAGCAGGAAGCGTGGGCGAGGGTCCTGCGCGTCCACGCCCGTGGCACTGAGGAGGATCCCCCCCACTCCCACCCCCCGGCCAGGCGAGGCAGGGCCGAGGTGGCCTCCGCGTCATCCTGCCGTGACAGAGCTGCTGTGACCTTGCAGATGCTCAGAAAGGTCATCGCTGGCCCGGGAGAGGGGGACGAGGAGAAAGAGGAGAAGGATGGGGTGAGGCAGGAGGGAGCGGAGGAGCAGCGCAGCCCAGGCAGGGCCAGGGGCGGAGGCAGCCCCCACTCCCCCATCGCCCGCGCGTCTGGCCGGGGCTGCGGGCGCTGCCGCCGCCAGCTGCAGCCGTACGTGCTCCGCTGCACCGGAGCCGCGGCGGCTCCTTCCACCGCCCCCGCGCTGCGGGGCCGACGGGCAGACCCCCCTTTGGCACCCCCCAAACCGCGACCCAGGTGGCCCTGGCTGTCGCTGGGGACTGTCCCCTGTCCTTGGGTCCCCACTCTGGGAGTGCAGAAGGGGGGGGCTGATCCCAGGGCTCTGACTCCACCCGCGACCTTGAGCACTACGGGTCGTTTGGGGGTCCCCAGCCCATGTGGTGCCCCCGAGAAGCTCAGCTGGAGCGTGTGCCCCTCAGGTGCTTGGTGCCATCATTCTCCCCTCCCGCAGGACCTGCTGCCACGGGCCAAATCAGAGCAGCAGAAGCCCTCAGTCCCATCCTCTGCCTCAGTCAGGGGCTCTGCTGGCTGTTTGGAGAGCGGGGAGCAGGATGTGGTCTCTGGGAAGAGGAGGGGGTTCCTGTGGCTGAGGTGGCATTAGAGTGACAGTAGCCTGGTGGCACAGGTCCCTTCGGGCAGGGCATGGTGGCTGGGTCCCCTTGGCAGGGGGGGACTCTGGGGCACTGGTGACATCCCCCAACATCTTCTCGCTCCCCAGATTTTACTGGGACTTCACGATGCTGCTCTTCATGGTCGGCAACCTGATCATCATTCCCGTGGGCATCACCTTCTTCAAGGAGGAGACCACGGCCCCCTGGATCGTGTTCAACGTGGTCTCTGACACCTTCTTCCTGATGGACCTGGTGCTGAACTTCCGGACAGGGATTGTCATTGAGGACAACACAGAAATCATCCTGGACCCCGAGAAGATCAAGAAGAAGTACCTCAAGACCTGGTTTGTGGTGGACTTTGTCTCCTCCATCCCTGTGGACTACGTTTTCCTCATTGTGGAGAAGGGCATAGACTCGGAGGTCTATAAGACAGCCCGCGCCCTCCGCATCGTCCGGTTCACCAAGATCCTCAGCCTGCTGCGCCTGCTGCGCCTCTCCCGCCTCATCCGCTACATCCACCAGTGGGAGGAGGTGAGGACCTGCTCTGGGAGCCTCTGGCAGCAGCTGGAGAAGCCAGGAAGCGAGACAGAGTGGGAGAGAGGGGCCCTGTGAGCTGGAGAGGCCCCGTGAGCGCAGTGGTTCCCTGACAAACTGGCAATGTGGAGAGGACCTGTGGGGCTGGTGGGTGGCTGTGACCTACCCTGGAGGGTTTGGGGCACCCCTGAGCTGTGATATAGCACCCACCATGCTGGCACACCATCCCCTGCTCTGCCAGCAGTAGGACCCTGTCCCCCTGCTCACCTCAGCACCTCCAGCCTCTCTCCCCTCTGGCTCCCCACCCCACCAGGAGCTCGGGGAGCACTGGGGAGGACCCCCAGCCCTTTGGGGCCCTCAGCTTTGAGGGTCCACCCTGCTTTGAAGGGACATGCTTTGCTGTGTGGCTCTGACCTGTCCCCTGCCCTCAGTGCCCTGGGAGCTGCCCTGCTCCCTCCCCAGTGCCCAGAGTATTTGTGTCTCCCTGATCCTCGTCAAGGCTCGCTGCCATTAGCGCTTCCCGGGCGGCAGCGCGGCGGCACCCGCCGGCTAAAAATAGGCAGGTGGAGCACAGCCACCTCGAGGCCGGAGCCAGGCCAGCCACGGGAGCCTCTTCCAGCTGAGGCCATGCAGGTCGGTGCCCTGAGCAGGGCTGGGCAGTGGGGGACAGTCCCCACGCTCACCTCCTGCCATCCCACCCACCCACAGATCTTCCACATGACCTACGACCTGGCCAGTGCCGTGGTGAGGATCTTCAACCTCATCGGGATGATGCTGCTGCTGTGCCACTGGGACGGCTGCCTCCAGTTCCTGGTGCCCATGCTGCAGGATTTCCCCCAGAACTGCTGGGTGTCCATCAATGGGATGGTGGTGAGTTCCATCTGCCCCACACCGTGCTCCTGCCTGCTCCCCAGGGCTCCCACCCATCCCCATGAAATCCATCCTCCAGCCCCAGGAGATGCCATCCCCCATGGGTCAGGGCTGTGGTGGCCCATGGTGCATGGAGCACCTGGCCCTGGGTGTTGCTGTGACCCTGGTGAGGTCTCACAGGACCTGGATTGATCCGGGTGGGAGGAATATGCTGACATGGGGCTCTTGGACCCATCCCCTGCCGCCTTCTCCTGCTCATTAGCCACAAAGCTGCTATTAATAAATAATGGCCCCTGTTTCTAATTGCTCCCTCTCAGCCCTGTAGCTTCCTGCAAATGGCCCTTTCCCCCCGTCTCATCCTGTTTCATCAAATTTCCATTTCTGCTCTGTTCCGCCTGGCTTCCTCCTCTTCCTCCCCTGCCTGTCTCACCCTTCTCCTTCCCTTCCTACTTCTCCGGGGGAGTTTGGAAAGTTTGAAAAGTTTGCTTTTCAACAAATTCCTATTGCTGGGAGAGAGCTGGGACTGTGGCCAGGCGTGAGCCAGGGCGCTGGGCCCTCGAGCAACGCTCTCTCTCACACACACACACACACACACACACACACACACGTGCATGGCTGAGCTGTTGTCTCTGTCACTGCAGAACGACTCCTGGAGTGAGCTGTACTCCTTCGCCCTCTTCAAGTCCATGAGCCACATGCTGTGCATCGGCTACGGGAAGCAGGCACCCGAGAGCATGACGGACATCTGGCTGACCATGCTGAGCATGATCGTGGGGGCCACCTGCTATGCCATGTTCATCGGCCACGCCACCGCCCTCATCCAGTCCCTGGACTCCTCCCGGCGCCAGTACCAGGAGAAGGTAGGACTGCTCTGGCCCACAGCTTTGTCCCCTCCTGGAGCCACAGCCACGTGGGGTGAGGGTTCCCAGTCAGGGGATGGAGTGGGACCAGCCCCATGGAGTGGGGATGTGGGTGGAGGGTCCCAGCTGACACCAGCTCTCCCCACAGTACAAGCAGGTGGAGCAGTACATGTCCTTCCACAAGCTGCCCGCTGACTTCCGCCAGAAGATCCACGACTACTACGAGCATCGCTACCAGGGCAAGATGTTTGATGAGGACAGCATCCTGGGGGAGCTCAACGAGCCCCTGCGTGAGGTGAGGGGGAGCTGGGAGGAGGATGCTGCTACGAGGAAGGGGATTACCCCACCCTGCCAAGGGAACGGATCCCCTGCTCCTTGCTGTGGGTCCCAGCAGCTCCCGCCATGCACACGCTTGGGGTCAAACACCTCTTGCTGCAGCTTTGCAGCTCCACGTGGGAGTTTCTCCATGCATGCCAGGGTGTCCATGAGACTGTCTGGGGTGGGGAGCGTGTCCCTGTGGAAGCATGTCCCAGCTTCCTGGGCTCACCCACTTCCCCACAGGAAATCGTGAACTTCAACTGCCGCAAGCTGGTGGCCTCGATGCCGCTGTTCGCCAATGCCGACCCCAACTTTGTCACGGCCATGCTGACCAAGCTGAAGTTTGAGGTGTTCCAGCCCGGTGACTACATCATCCGAGAGGGCACCATCGGCAAGAAGATGTACTTCATCCAGCACGGGGTGGTCAGCATCCTCACCAAGGGCAACAAGGAGATGAAACTCTCCGACGGCTCCTATTTTGGGGGTGAGCTCTGGCAGGACTGAGCCTGGGTCCCCTCTTGGGGTCTGTGAGAGGCACTGGGACACCTCTGCTGTGTGGTGGTTCTCAAACCCTGCTCCTGGCCTGCCCTGTTTTGTCCTCGATGGTGGAGTTCTGACCTTGATCCTGGCGTTTTTCCCCAGAAATCTGCCTGCTGACCCGTGGCCGGCGCACGGCCAGTGTCCGTGCAGACACCTACTGCCGCCTCTACTCGCTCTCAGTGGACAACTTCAACGAGGTGCTGGAGGAGTACCCCATGATGAGACGGGCCTTTGAGACTGTGGCCATCGACCGTCTCGACCGCATCGGTAGGACACAGAGGGGAGAGGGGATGTCTTGGCAAAGGGGCAGCTGTGATTCCCATGGGAGCCCAGCACAGCCCAGCACAGGGTCTCACGGTGCTTCCTTCCCCCACCTTCTCCCTGTAGGGAAGAAGAACTCGATCCTGCTCCACAAAGTGCAGCACGACCTCAACTCAGGTGTCTTCAACAACCAGGAGAACGAGATCATCCAGGAGATCGTCAAGTACGACCGGGAGATGGTGCAGCAGGCGGAGCTGCAGCAGCACACGGCCATGTACAGCCCCGTCCAGCCCCAGGTCACCTCTGCCATCGCCACCCTCCAGCAAGCCGTCGCCATGAGCTTCTGCCCGCAGATGGCCAGCCCGCTGGTGGGCTCCATGGCGCTGGGCTCGCCCCGCATGATGCGCCGCTTGCAGTACGCCCAGGCCGTGCCCAGCCCCTTNGCGGGCTGCGGGGCCAGACGACCTCGCGGGGGGCCCCGGCCCACCCGGCGCCCACGGGCTCGGGGCTGACACCGCCGCCCGCCCTGCCGCAGGACTCGGCGGCGGCCCGCAAGGATTCGGCGTCCAGCACGCCTGACACGGACCCGGCCAAGTCCAGGCTGTCTTCCAACTTGTGACCTCCGCGCCAGGCACGGGGACACGCGCGCCGGAGGGGCGGCGGCAGGGAGCCCCATCTCACCTCGTGTCCACCCTGCGCCCCCGGGGGAGGGCCACGGCCGCACCGCAGGCTGCCGCCCCCCGCCACGGCGCCAGCCCCGCTCCCCGGTCCCTCCTGCCACCCGCTGCAGAGCGGGGCAGCTGCCGAGGGTGGGCCTGGGGCTGCTGTGCCCTCCCCTCACCGCGGGGTCACTGGGCTGAGCCCCCGGGTGTGTCATCTCCGACCAAAGTCTGACCCTGTCGCCCGCTCCCCGCGGCGAAACCCCGCTGCCCCCTGGCCTCCCCGGCTGCCCATAGAAGCCACAGCTGCATCCTCGCCATGACCAACTCTGTGTATGATATTTATGACCTGAACACATCCCTGTGTGTGACCCGCAGGACACCTCCCCGGGGCTGTCGGCGCAGCCCCGGCGCCGCGCGTGTCCCTGCGCCCCTCTCACAGACCCAAGGCGAGGGGTGATGGTCCAGGACTGGAGGTAAGTTGGGAAGGGTCTGAGGGATGGTCGCCCTGAGGCTTGTAAGCACCCACGAACACACTGTCCCCCACTCCGGGGCTGGGGTGAGCACGGCCCCATGTCCCCGTAGGCAGCGCTAGGACGGAGGCAGGCGCTGGAGCCCGAGCCCTGGGGCTGGGGCAGGCACCTACCGAGCGTTCCAGGTGTCTGTGCGTGTGTTGTGTGTGCGTGTGTGGGTGTGCGTGGGGGTGTGTGTGTGTGTGCGCACGTGTGCCTCGCTGCCTCGCACTCTGGAGCCTTCCACATTGAATGTACCGCGAGCGCGGGGCCCGTGCCAGCCCCGGCACCCTGCGGCCGAGCAGCCGGAGGGACAGGGCCCCACTCCAAGCGTCCACTTTCCCATCCAGCCCATCCTGTGCAATAAACGTCAGCAGCTGACAGAGCTACGCACGACTCCGGCTCTGCTTCTTCGCCACCGTCCCTCCCTGCCGCGCCTCCCGCTCCTCCTGCCGTCCCCGGGAGCCGGAACATTGGGCACAGCCCCAGCTCAGGCTGCGGGACGCAGCTTTGTCCTTTGAAGAGCTGCCTCCCTTGCCAGGAAAGCCACAAGGTGAAAAGCATGTGCCAGCAGCTTTCCCCTCACTCCAGCAGAAGCCAGGAAGGAGCTGGGTGCCGGCTGACTGTGAGCCTGTGGTTGTAGGGCACAGCTGAGAACTGGGCTAAACACAGCTCCAGTTGCAAGGTGCCAACCATCTCCAGCATCAGCCCGATGGAGAGAAGGTCTGGGAAGCCACAGTCCAATGAGAATGGGAGGCTCCTGGCTGGAAAAGCTGCAGTCGGCCCCTGTGAGAATCCAGTTCCCACTGTAGCTGCACTGGCACAATTCCATGTTTCTGCTACAAAAGCATTTTCAGAATGTGACACCCCTGTGAGCAACCGAAGCCCAGTCAGTCAGCAGAACAGGGCCACTCTGGGAGGCAGCAATGCCACCTCCCCGTGCCCCTGGCAAAGACAGGCTTCAGGCAAAGATTTCGAGGACACAGGTCCCATCTTGTATTTCAAAAAACATTTTATTTACAATATTATACATGTTGACCCCCAAGTTAGTGATTTTCCCTGCCTAAGCCTCAGTGAGCAGCAGCAAAACTCATCCCTGGAAAAGAGAGTCAAGAGCAGAGGCTGCACTATGGAGAGTGAGGACAGTGCCCAGAGCTGGAGCAGAGCACAGAGCAGCACCTGCCCTGTGGCCAAGAGCAGGGCTGGGGCTCCCTGCTATGGCCAGGTCAGTTGCCTGCTCCTCCCAAGTCTGAGCCCTGCTGGCAGAGAGGGAAGGAGAGGGACAGCACCCCAGGCAACAGTCAGACAAAGGGCAGTGCTCACAGCACTGGGGTGAGGGCTGAGGGGAGCCACCCTGTCTCCTGCCACTCCTTTGTCACCAGCTGAAAGCTGCAGCCCTCTGCAGGGCTTGGTGCCCTCTCCCTGTGCTGGGACAGGCAGTGACAGCAAACAGTGCAGAGCCCCTGCCCCCCACCAGCTGCTCCAGCAGAGTCTCAGTTTGCCCCAGCACCTCAGAGTGAGGCAGAGCTCTCGCTGGGCTGGAAGCTGCACCTTCTTCCCCATGAGATGTGGGACAGAAGAACATTGCAGGCCAGTGCCCACCATGGCTGGAGGTCCAGAGGTATCCCAGAGCCCTGGGGGCTGCCAGGCTCAACTGAAGAAATATGTGGAATCCATCACTTGCTTCAGGTTGAATTCACCTGAGGGGAGCAAAGGAGAGGTCAGAGGAGAGCAGGGTGGGGATGGACAGGGGGAGGGAAGTTGCTTCAGTGTACAAAGGATCCCTGCTCCGGCCTGTGCTGCCCATGGAGCGCTGGGCCACTCCACACAGAGGTCAGGCAGAGCCAGATGGCCTGGCAGACACAGGGCTGAGGGATTAGAAGGAGTTAAACTAATTGCCTTAATCCCATTGCATGTATATCATCTAGATCCTGGCAATTACCATGCCCAGTCCCTCACTCCCATCTCGGAGCAAATGCTCGTGGTTTGAAACAGATGGGAGCAGAACAAGAGCAGGATGGGAAGAGCTGGGTCAGCCTGGGGGAAATCCCAGGGACTCAGCAAGCATGGCAGGGACCACTCACAAGAATGCTACAGGGGAACATGCACATGCTGGACTGCTCTGCCCCATGGCTCTGCAGTCCAGCACAGGAGGGAAAACCTGATCCTAGGAGACAGCTCTGGCTTTTTGCCTTTTGGTGGTTTTTGGGGTCACTCTATCTCATTCCCCTTGTCTCCAAAATGCTCCTGAGCTCTGCATGTTCCCGTGCCATGCTCCTACCTGTCCTGGGAACATTTGACAGCTGCTCCATCAGTCTCTTCTGCCAATGGGCTATGGGCTCTGTGCTGGAGCCAGATGAACTAACAAGAAGCAAATAAACACCGGTTACCTGGAACCAGGCACACCCTCCTCTGCTCCCCAGTGCAGTTCCTGACAACAGGATTCAGCTCTTCCAAAACAGACCACACACCCCAGAGTGAGAGCAGGAGCCCAGTCCCAGCCCCAGGAGCCCAGGGCAGGCCCTAAGGCTGCCAAACCCTCCCCTGGCTCTGCAGCAAAAGGGTGCAGAGCCCTTGGCTTTCACACAGCTGTTGAAGGCAATTTGGGTGTCAGGCAAGAAGGAACAACAGCTCCCCCTCAGAGCAACCCACAGGCATGTGACACAACCTGTGAGCACCTGGACACGACCTCTGGGAGGTGAGGGGGAATAAGCAACAGCTCAGGAATACCTGCAATACTTCTCCAGCATGAACTCAGACAGATCCTGCAGAATCTTCTCGCTGTGCAGAGCCACGAACTGCTGCCGACAGACCTGACCCAGGGACACAACAGTAAGGTGCAGCTTAGCAGGTGTTCTCCCTCCTTCCCCTAGTGACAGGTCAGAGGTGAGGGGCAGGGAAAGCAGCAGGAGTGGGAAGGGGGGGCTGCCAGAAAAGGGTGAAGGGAATCAGCCTGGGGAGGTGTGAAGCAGAGCTCGAGCCTCATTAGCACAAAAACCCTTGGGATGGACCCAGGGCAGGGCAGAGGCAGTGGCTGCCAGGGCTGTGTTTAGTGCCTGTTGCCACAGATTCTCCCCAACACACTCCCTGCAGAGTGGGAAGAGATGGGGCACCAGGAAATCAGCTGTGACCGCCAGCAAACATCCCACGTTCACCTCACCCAGGTGAATCAATCAGCCTATGGAGCAAAGCCCAGGGGAGGCGAGGCCTGGCGTGGGCCCAGAGCACAGATCAGCAAGATCTTGCTCACAAGGGAACCAGGAGGACACTTTTACCTGGTTCATGACATCCACGGTGAGCGCGTGAGTCCAGTAGCAATCGTGGACTGAGACGAAGGTCAGGCCCTTCCTGGGAGGAGACAAAGGTGCCATGAAGCAGTGCTGAGACCCCTCTGTGTGATGGACCCACCCCACGTGGAACCTCTGGCTGGGACAGCAGCAGGGACCACACAAGAGGGGGACTCCTTGCACAGCAGCTCTTCAGAGGGAGGTGGCCAATCCCAGGATGTCCCTGTTCCTGCCCTGTCCCTGCCTCCTTTCCTTCTCTGCCAGGAACCCCAAATGCCCACCCACCAGGGACTCCTCAGTCCCATGTGGTGCCTTGCCCCAGCAATGTTCCTCCAGGAGAGTCCTGAGCTAGGGAAGAGCCAGGTGAGAGCCCAGCTGCCCACTCCCTACCTGAGGCAGTGCAGTGCTGTGAGCATCATGTGTGTGGAGTCCAAAGAGTGGATGAAGTTGGGGGGAAAGGCATTCTTCTGCTTCACAGTGTCAGGTTTCCTGCAGGACAAAGCAGGGCACAGAGGAGCTGGGGCATTTCAGGGCCAAAGATGACAGTACTGGCACAGAAACAGTGCCACCCCCAAGGCCCTGCTGCTCTGTCCAGCTTTCTGCAGCTCAGGAGCAACAACAGAACTCTGGCACTCCTTGACAGCTTCCCTGATAGGAAGGCCTTGTCCCCAGAGCACAGGCTGGGGTCAGCAGGGGTGCAGTGCAGGCCATGCTTTTGTACTTACTGGCTGCTGTTGGAGGTTTTCACACTCAGGCGCTGCATGCCACAATTCACCTGTGGGGAGAGAGGGCATCAGCTGCCACCCTGCACTGCCTGGCAGCACGGGAGCCTGGGCACTGCCCCACCCTTCTGGAGAGGGGCCTGTGCATTTCCAGGGTGTCCCAGCACCACGGCACCTGCCACTGCCCAGTGACACCTTGCCCAGCTCCCCTCCTGAGGGTGCTGGCAGGCATCTGAACCCCTTTACCCTCACAGGGTGAATTGGCCCGAGAAGGGCTGCTGGAGCCGGGCTGGGGGGCTGTGAGTCAGCACAGCAGCACGTGGGAGGTGACAGCAGAGAGACTGAGTCACACGAGCCCTGAGGAGGCTCTGAGAGCGGGGAACGGCCCGTGCCCCAGCTGCCTGAGTGGGACGGAGCCGCAGAGCTTCCTCACCAGCCCACCCACACACTCCAGGCTCTGCAGGGAGCCATGAGGCTGGAGGATGTGCCTGCACACAGGGATCCTACCTGCTCTGCAGGCTCACCCACCAGTGATGCCAACCTGCCAGGCTCTAGCCTGGCTGTCTTCTCCCTGCTCCCACCGTGGCACAGGGAGGGTGGGCCATGAGACCTGATGCTGGACACTCACCACAGTGGACCTGGAGCGATAGTATGGCTGGATGATGGGGAGCCCCAGTGGTGTGACCCACTCCACTGTCCGGCCTGACTGGGCGATGAGCTTGGCACTCTCTGTCAGCCAGTTCTTTAGAAAAGGGGAGAAAGCAGCTGGAGTTAGGGTGGAGCTGGGAGATGCCATCCCCTCCCAGCACAGGCCACCCTCAGTCCTGCCACACACTGACAGGCCAGCGCTTACTGGGGAGTTTGGCACAATCCCACACCTCTGGGCTGGGGCAGGAGGAACCCCTCTGGGCCAGGAGCCAGGAGAACCATCTCTCCCCATAGAGCATCCCCTTGTCAATGTATGAATGCACCAGGGAAGAAGAAAAAGTGGAGGTAAGGGGCAACAGGCTCCTTACCTGGATATCTCGAGTCGCTGAGAACATCTCCTTGATGCTGTTGAACACCTGCTTCACCAGATAATGAGATGCTTCCCACAGGTACTCCTGGCACAGAGCAGAGGCAGAGCCACGGGTCATGCAATGGGACAGCCAAAGACATAGAGGCAAGTGACAGGATCCAGGGAGGGGGGACACACGGGAATGCTACCTCGGGGAACTCGTCGATCTCCTTGAGGCGTTTCTCTATCTGCAGGCGGCCGCCGTAGCGAGTGACCCCGTACACCACCGTCATCACCGTCTGCTTCACCACCTTGCGGCTGATGAAGCCCTGCAGCACCTGGGCAATCTTCAACCCCCGCTCAGCATCCTTCTTCCGAAACTCCTCCACCTGAGGAGAGTGCCTCCGAGTCACTGCTGGCATGAGCCACGCTGGCTCGAGCCCGCTCCGTGGCTGGTGGCCTGTGGGACCCTCCCAGCCGTGCACTGCCTGGATCAAGTTCCCATCAGAATTCCTGCAGCCCATTTTCACCACCCTGGATAACAGAAGGCACCTGCTGAAGAGATCCAGCATGGGTGACCGTGCCTGCAGAGCCTTCCCTGGCTGCCTCAGCACTGTCCCTTGGCAACTGGGTGGTACCAGCTGGGACAAGGACACAGCCACATGACTATAGGTCAGAACTTGGGTTCTCCTGCCTCTGCCCCCCAGTGATAACTGAGCAAGCCCTGCACCCCCCATGAACTCTTCCTGCTCTCTGGCGTGGTGCTGCCCGGAGAAAACCTGGTGAGACCCAGACGGGAGATGAATGAGCCTCTCAGCACCCTCCCAGTGGCAAATTTCACATCACATCTTGCCAAAGAAACCAAAGACTTTGTAGCAGGACCAAGGCTGAATCTTTACCCACTCCCTTCAACTCAGCTCATGGAAGAAAAATGTCATAACGCATGGGCCAGCCAGCTGTGACCAAGGGATGAGGAACACACTCTGCTCTCTTCCACCTCTCCAGCCTAGTTCTCCCAGGCTTCATTCAGGACAAGTGAGGACAGCAGAAATCTCAGGGGATTTCTCACAGCCACCTCTGCAAGGACAGATCTGCAGCCAGATCCCATTCAGGAACAGAGAGCCCCTGTCTCTGCCCAGCCCTCTGCACACTCATCCCCAGGTTTCTCCTTGGGAGCAGGAGTCACCCTGTGCACACCAAGAGGAGAAGGCAGGTCCAAAAGGACCCTGTGTGTCCCCACTGTGCCTCACCTGCTGGGCCACTGCACTGTAGACATCCTGAGGGAGCCCACAGGGCACCAGGTTGACGGAGGCAGCGCCGCTGAGGTCCCGGCCAAGCGCTGCATAGTGCTGCAGCCCATTGCAGGAGCCATCCTGCAGGAAGAGCACGAGGGAAACAAGGAGTTAGTGTGTGGACAGAGCCCTGCTCGTCCACCCCCTCCCCATGCACAGGTACCCTCAGGTGGTCATTATTTCCCCCCCTCTTCAGAGCAGTGACCATCTCCCAGCAGTGACCATTTGCCTTCTGGCCAGGTTTCCTGCCTGGGTCCATCCCTAACTACTGTGGGGTTTAAAATCAGAAACCTCACATCACCACATCTGCAGGTTTGCAAAGACATCAGAGCTCTGTGGAAACACTGAAAAGCAGAAAATTGGGAAAACACTGAATAAATCTGGGATGCTAAAAGCAGCCCCAAGAGCCAGCAGTCAGAACAACCTCTGCAGTGGGATCAGAGGCAGGAAAAGGCAGGCCAAGCCAAAGATCACTCAGGAAGCCCCAGCTGGCTCTGCAGCTCCAGCCAGCTGCACTGCCAGTGGATGAAAACATCCCTCTGACAGAAACCAGCTCCCACCCAGATTTCCCAAAGCTGCATCAGAGGCACAGTGAGCATCTGCCACGGCAGCTGCCCTTGCAGCCCTCCTGGAACCAAGAGCAGCTTGGGTGAGACAGACAGGACATGAATGATGGAGCATGGAGATCTTGGCTCTCCCCAGACAGCACTGGCAGCAATGTTTCTCACAGATATGCTTCCATTCCTGGCCCCCTGTGCTCAGGCTCTCCCTGGTCACAGGGAGCCACAGATAGCCCAGGACTGTCAGGTTTCTCAAGCAGGGCCCCCTTTCTCCTGCAGCCTCTCCCCAGTCCCTGCAGTGCGGAAAGGCAGCGCCAGGACCTGATGCTCTGTTAACTGAACACTGATGACTCAGGCTGAACGAGACTCTGGTACCCTCCAGAAGAAGTCTTTGCTGATATTTCATTAGCTGCACTCTCCACAGACCCCTAGCTACTCTCTTCATCTTTTGTTGTCATCAAAATATCAGTCTTGACCGTCTCATGCAAATTCCAGACCATCACTACTGGCAGAATAACTGCTGCCCTCCCCACTCAGTAACAGCCACTTGACCTCCTCCTAAGAGAAAGGAGCAGCCACCTCTCACCCATGGCCACTATCAGCCTCATCCCTGTGCAGCCAGGGAGGACAGGTGCCTTCAGGGAGCTGAGCAGCACCTGAGCAGGCACAGGACACATGGTGACAGGCCACTGAAGGTGGGGGACAAGCACCTCTGTCCCTGTGCCCTTCCTCAAGAGTTCCAGACCTCCCATATTGGCTCCTGCAGAACCGCTTGGCTTCAGCCTCAAAGCAGGAGTGGAGCAAAGGCCCCCAAAGCACAGCTCTGAGCACTCCAGACAGCCAGGTGTTGCCCTGCTGGCCCATTTCCAATCCTGATCTTGTGGCTGCAGAAGGTGACACTGGCCTGGCTCTCACCCTGTGGCAGCTGCCAGTGATGTCCCAGCTGGGCTCTGCTTGAGCCAAGGGAAGTGAGGCAACCCTCCGTTGTACAAGCTCATGGATGGCTGCAGGCAGCAGCAAATCACCAGAGTTCTCATGCCAAGATGCCCAACATTCATTCCCATTCCTAAGAAAACCCAGCCACGTGGAGCAGGGATTGCAGAGCCGGAGACCTGGATGCTCCTTTCCTGCCCTGCTGAGCCTCACAGGGGCCGTGAGGATCTGCTGGGCTCCTACCTGGTGAACTGGGAAGTGAGAGATGTAGGCTGCCGGATCTGGAGACCTCGAGGCTTTGGCAATTTCCATACAGCATGCCAAGGCTTGCCAGGGCTCATCGGTGTCCATCCACCACTTCCTGCCCTGGGAATGAGAAATCCCAGGCTAGTGGGAGCAGGCAGTGCTCCTGTGCCCCTCAAATCACAGGCAGGAGCCCCTGAGCACCTGGGATATGCTGGGCACAGCACCTCCTCCCACCATGCCTCCCCTTCCCTACTTTTTCATCATGTTTTCAGACAGGAACGGGTTATTTAGGAATCTCTGCATTACTTTTTCCCTTTTAACCTCTCAAAAATGTATCTTTCAAAACGTTTTTGTTTCAAAAGCAATTCTGATTTCCATTCTATTTCACTTCCCAGAAGCTCCCACGTACTGTGAGCGGGTGGTCAGCCGAGTCCAGGATGTCCTCCATGATTTCATTGGCATACTCCAGCCTTTCTTGCAAGGCATTCTTCTTCTTCAGCCCTGTCAGGTTGATGAGGTGGATCTTCAGCCAGTCAAGTCCCCTGGGCCCCAGTGGCCTCCCCTCTGCAAACAGCAGGATGGCCCTGGTGACATCGTTCCCCAGGTGGTTGAAATAGGGTGGGCACGGGTAAGTCCTGCCACGGAAGTCCATGTTGTGAGGGAACCAGAACACCTTGTCCCTGACGTAGTTGGCAATGGAGAGCTTGTAGAGCGCGTCCATGCGCAGGCTGTGCATCTCTGCAGCCTTCTTCTTGCACAGGAACAGCTCGTGCTTGAAGGACTTGCTCCAGGTGGAGGAATTGCCAGGAGCAGTGGGAGGCTTGGGAGCCTCAGAGAGGGGCGGTGGGATGTCCAGCTTCTCGTCCCCTTTGTCGTTGAAGATGGAGATGATAATATCCAGCACTGGCTGGTTGATCTTCCAGGCACAGTTGCCCAGCTGGTTCAGGGCATCCAGCACGGGGTGGAGGTTCACCAGGGGACACTGCTCCAGGAGCAGCTGGTGGTAGGTGGTCTCATCCATGAAGCGCATCAGCTTGGTGTCGTTGAGGACAAAAGCACCAAAATTGGGGGAGGTCCAGGGCACCGGGGGGCACAGCATGGGCATGGCAGAGGAGTTGAAGGTCAGCATGGTCTCTGCAGCGTTTGACACAAGCTGGGAGAAGATGGGATGGGGCCTTATCAGCCCGACCTGGAGAGGAGGGTCAGCAGTGGAGGATTAGGGTTGGAGTGTGGAAGAGCCTGTGGTCAGTCAGCCATTCCACAAGGATCATGCCAAGTAAGGAGAGCACCCACACAGAATCAAGGGCTCCTCAAAGCATCCCTGAGCAGGAATGGCAGCAAGGACAGAAAAAGGCCTTGCAAGGGTCTGATTTTGAGGAAGGGGTATCCTGCACAGCCCTAGAGCCCCCAGGATGAGGCTCACCTGCCAGTTACTGTAGAAGGAGTAGACATGGTAGAGGACAGGGATAGGCTTGGACTCCAGGCGATGATTGAGGATGTTCCTGGGCACCTTAACAGCCTTCACCAGGAGCTCCAGCATGTGCATGCCCAGGCGCATGAGGAGCACACATGGCCAGCTGCAGTTCCTCAAGTTCAGGGAAGGCCCAAAGCCTGCTTCTGCCACCAGCTTCTCCCAGTATTCCCGTGGCAAGTACTGTTTAGGCTGGGAGGTGGAAGGAGAAAATGGAGTCAGCTGGAGGGGCTTTGCTGGATGGGATCAATCTACTTGGGATGTGGCTCTGAGAACGACTCTCCTATCTTTGTGTCCCCAAAGGTCCTCCCTAATAGGGGTGTTTGGGGAAGGAGAGCTGAGAAGGCTGGGGTGAGCCCAACAGTTAGAACAGGAACAGTGGCACTGCAAAGTTCTTCCTCTTGCCACACCCCAGTGCTGACACTGTGTCCCCACAGCATCCTGTCCCTCCTGCCCAGATTGCAGACCTGCCTGCTCCTATGAGCACTCAGCTCTGAGAACAACCTGCTCACCTGGTCCTTGAGGTACCCAGGGCGGTGGCCTTGGCCCCTTTCTCCTCTCTTGCCCTCTCCTGCCCTGCAAAGCCCAGAGCTTTCCTGCATGGGACACCTGGCTCCAAGGGCTCCTACCTGGCTGTCCTTTGCCAGCAGCTGGATGTACTTCTCATAGATCTCCTGCACCTTCTCCAGCTGGCCACTGCGCAGCTTCCTCTTGATGATGTACCTGTCGTAGACTCTGGAGCCCAGCTCCCTGGCCAGGACTGCCAGGGACTCACCTTGTGGAGACAGATCATTGAGGATCTGGGAAAGGGGAAGGCAAAGAGGGTTTTAGGAAGGAGGAAAAGAGAGACACAGCAGAGAGACAGAGCGAGAGTTAAAGCTGCTGTTCATGCAGAGAGTACAGGAAGATGCTGATTTCCATGATAATGAACAGATGGTGAGGAAAGAAAAACAACCAGGACAGAGCATGGATTTCTCTGGCTGCTCTGCAGAGGGAACAGACAGCCTGCAACTAATAACCTAGTAAACCTCTCAGGAAATTCCAATGCTGCTGGCTCAAGTTGGACATTAGTGCTCTGTGCCAGCCCCATGGCTGGTAGTCCAGCCCCACTTCTATGAGGGTAGGGCAGGCTCCTACCTGCAGCATGATGTCCACATACTCCTCATCTGGCAGCAGACACAGGTAGGGGTAGAGGACACTGTACTTGGACATCTTCTTGGCCCTGGCCATGCTGCGCTTGGAATTCTGCAGGGCCTGGAGGATGGCACTGTGCCACTGGGAGCGGAGGGTGCCCAGCAGCTCACGCTGCACAGAAAAGGAAGGAAGAGAGCTGGTCAGCATGAGCTGCCCCCTCTTTAGCTCATGGATCCTCAGCTCCCACCCACAGGTCCTGGGGGCTGCCCCAGAGCCCTGAGCTTTACCGCTTTGATGGCCTGTGAGGTCACGGGCTTGGCTGCCTCCACTGACTCGATGGTCACAGTGTTCTTCAGCTCCATCTCCAGCTGCTGCTGGAAGCGCTCCTGCAGCTCCTTCACAGAGAAATCCAGCTTGGGGTATGACACCATCGTCTCCTGCAATGGGAGAGAGGCAGTCAGTGCCAAAAGCAGGAGGAAGAGAAGCTGTGCTCATTCTCCCAGCTTCCCTGCAAGAGGCTTGTGGTTCTGGGCTTGCTGGGACCTCTGGGTCCAGAGGTTTCTGGCAGGCAAACACCAGAGGCTGCTCTGCTCCTGTGTTATGGCTAAGCACCTCCCCAAGCACCCCCTCCCATGCATGAAGGCCATCTCCAGCCCCCTCCAAGCCCTCTGCTTTGCTGTTCCCCTGTAAGGCTATTAGTAACATCATTCATTTAATGATTTGTATGGGCTACTGAGCGGAGGTCAGGTTAAAAGGTTCTTTCTTGTTAGCCCTCCCCTGGGCTGTACCTAAGAACACCTGTGAACACCACCTGGCCAGCTTCAACACCTCCCTGACTGCTGTGGCTTACTCTGGAATAGAAGTCCTGGAGCAGGGAAGACTTGCAGATCTTGGGGCTGGGTGGAGGAGGCAGCTGGTAGTTGGGCTGGACAGTCCTGATGGCCCAGAGCACCATCTCCTTCCCATCTTCCTCAAACAGGCACTTTTGGAAGAGCTCATCCACATGGAAGCCACTGCTGTTCAGCTTCTGCAGGTATCTGAGAAGAGACAGATAGGACAGGCTCGATCTTCCCCAAGGGCCTGAACATGTTGTACAGAAGCTGCTGGGGCAGGAGCTGCCTCAGCACAGCCTGTCCCACAAGGTCACTCGCCTCAGGTTACAGGGATCAGGTGTCCATCCCTCAGCCTGCACTGCTGAGGAGCTTCCTGGGCAGGGAGGCTGAGCTCTGGCCACTGTGGGACGGAGCTGCCCACAGGCAGCCCCACAGCCTGTGCTGCACTGACACAGCTCCCACATGCCCAGCAGTCACTGCCAGCTCCCTCAGAGTCAGCTGACTGAAGACATTCCCTTGAAGGCATCTAGAACTTGTCAGCAGCCACAGGACAGAGAGGTCAGTGACACATCCCTGAGGTTCAGCACTAGCACAACAGAAGCTTTCTCCATCCTCTGGAGAGGAGCTGCCTGTGCCTCCAGCCCCAGGCACTGCCCCTAGGCCCAGCCTGTGGGATCTTCCAGGGCTCTTTCAGCTGCTCACTTTAGAACTGACACTTTCCTGTCTGTTATGCTCCATGAAATCTACCTGAATCTCCTGACCAAGCTCCTCTGGAGAGCCCTGCAGGAACCAGCTATGTGATTGAGCCTGACAAAACAGGCAAACTCCACAGAAGTGCCATAAAAACAAACAGAGGAGCCAAGCCATTCCCACCAGGAGCAACAGAGGGGCCAGAAGGAGCGAGATGCCTGGGATGGGTGTAGAACCAAGGAGTCTTTGACTGGAGAGGGCCTCTCCCAGCCCAGCTCTGGGGGGAACAGTGCCTGTTCTCACCTTCCCCATCTCCTCTCCCTGCACAATCTCAGACAAACTCCCCAGCAGCTGTGGGTGGCAGGGAGGGTGCATCTCTTCCTGACCCTGACCCACTGCATCTCCCAGCTCTCCAAGCACAGGCTGTGGAGCTGCTGCCACCAAGGCTGAGCAGCACCTGAGGCAGGTGTTACCTCAAGATGGCTTTGGGAGGTGACTGGTTCCGGCCCATGCACTCCAGGGCCACCGCGTAGGAGTCCAAGTTGGGCTGGAGGCCAGCAGCCTCCAGGATGGAAAACAGGCGGTCAAGGCGATTCCAGCAGCCCTGCAGGTGAGAAGGGAAGGGGGCTGTGACACTGAGAAGGAGGCTGTGACACTGAAAAGGGGGCTGTGACACTGAGAAGGGAAGGAGGCTGTGACACTGAGAAGGGAAGGAGGCTGGGCACACCAAGAAGGGAAGGAGGCTGTGGCACTCAGAAGGGAAGGGGGCTGTGACACTGAGAAGGGAAGGAGGCTGTGACACTGAGAAGGGAAGGAGGCTGTGACACTCAGAAGGAAGCTGTGCACACTGAGAAGGGAAGGAGGCTGTGCACACTGAGGAGGGAAGGAAGCTGTGCACACTGATGCCAGTGGCCCCAAAATCACAGCTCCACACCGCTCTACTCCTGCTCAGATTTAGTCACGCCTACCCTACCCTTTCCCCACTCCTTTCTTCCTCTCAAAACCACCCCACACAGACCTGTGGCCTCAAGCCAGCTCAGTCCCCCTTGCCAGAAGCACTGCTTGAGCACTTGCTGAAGTGGCAACCACAGGTAAAATCAGCTGGAGGCTCTTCCTCAGGAGCCAGCCCCTCTCCCACCCCCTGGAGCACCCAGGGTTCGGTACCTTCCTGGCCCAGATGCGCATCACGAGGTTGAAGGCACCAATGTCCAGCACCTTGCTCTTCACCGGGGAGCTGTGGCACAGCAGGAGGTACCGCTCGGCCTCCTCCGCCTGCTGCAGGAACAGGAAACACTCCAGGTTGGACTGGATGGTCTGCTGCAGCACCTGTGGGTTACTACTCCTGTCCTTTGGCATCCTCTGAGGCCTCTTCAGATCCGCAGCTTCCTTCACTTCCACCACCCTGGGCTTGTTGTGGGGGCTGCCAGAGCTCTGGCTCCAGGCAGTAGGTGCTTTTGTCTTTGGGATCTTCATGGTTTTTGGTTTGGGTCTGGTCTCTGCCTTGACCTCTAGCTTGGCCTGGCCCTCCAGAGCCAGCTGGGAGGTGGCACTGGGCGATTCCTGCTTCATCTTCAGCTGCTGGGTGTACATCTCCTTCTGCAAATTTTTGGCCCAGGTGCTGGACTGGGCCAGGCCATCACTCCGTGCCCTGGGAATGGGCTGCTTCTCCTTGGGGCCAGGGGCCACAGCCTCCTGGTACTTGTCATTGTCCAGTGCAGCCAGTTCCACTTTGTTGACTGTTACCTCTGGGATGTTACTGCCTTGGAGCTGCTTTGCTCGAGCTTTGAGCACTAGTGGGAAAGAGAGAGAGGTGATGGGAGACAAGGCACAGCAAAAGGCTCTGTCCTGTCCTCACTCTGGAAGTACCAGGATCACGCTCAGAAAAAAGGGTTCACACAAGAACTTCATCCCTCCTTGGCCAGCCCTGCTCCAAAACAGAGATACCAACCTCTGTCTCTCTGAGATCTACCTGCAAGCTGCGGCCCACCCCAGCATCCTAGGAACCCAGCAGTGTCACTGCCAGGGAAAAAGCAGCAGCTCAGGCTGGTCTGACTGCTGTCTGCTCACTGCATCTCTCCCAGCACTCACCTTCCAGCAGCTCTGTCCTCTCACAGGTGCCATTTCTGTTTGCCTTCTCCTTGGTGCCGGCAGAGGAGTAGCTCCTGAAGATTCTCCATGGAATCCCTGCCACGGAAGAATGCAAAGGTGTGGGGGTCGGAGGAAGCCTCAAGCTTCCTGTCCCCCACTCTGCCCCATGGCCTCAGCTGGACACAGTGTGGACGGAGCGAGCGAGGGATGTTTCTCAGCTCAGCTGCTCCAGCAGCAGCACAGGAGGGCAGGAGGGACAGGGACACCCCTCACCCCCTGGAACCAGAGGACAGAAGGAACATGACCCCAGAGACACCACAAACCCCGGCGCTGTGAACGGGGTGGCAGCACCCCAACACCCCCAGAGCAGGCGGGCGCTACCCCACAGCTGGGACAGGACCCAGAGCCCCCGTAACAGTCCTTTGGAGAGTAACAACATCCCAGCACTTCCACAGCCCGACTCTATCCCCGGGGCGCTCACGACACAAAAAGACCCTCCCGACTTCCAGGTGTATCCCAGAGAACGCTCAGGATCCTGGGACGTCCCGGCCCAGCTCCGTCCGCACACTCGGGCCGTGTCCCGGTCTCTTCGTGTCCCCGCCGGTCCCTGCATGCCCCCCCGATGCCTCGGTGTCCGCCTCGGTGTCCCCCCTGGTGCCAGTTCCCGCTCACCGGGCGCTCTCAGCCCGCCCGGGCCCNCCCGTGGCCCTTGCCCCTGTCTTTTCGCGCCCCCGCCGGTCCCTGCATGCCCCCCCGATGCCTCGGTGTCCGCCTCGGTGTCCCCCCTGGTGCCAGTTCCCGCTCACCGGGCGCTCTCAGCCCGCCCGGGCCCCTCAGCACCGCCCGCAGCCTCAGCAGCGACATCCCCGGGCCACGCGCGCCGCGCGCCACCGCGCCTGCGCCACCGCGCCGGGAGCGCGAGGCACGCCGGGAACGCGAGTCCCGCCGCGTCGGACTACAGCTCCCATGGTGCAGCGCGGCCGCGCTCCGCGCCCCCTGGCGGCCGTGGCGACCCCGACGGGGTGGGTCGGGACGAGCGTGGGTCCCGGGACACGGCGGAGGCTCCGGGAGGTGGCGGAGCCCGGGGAACACGGTGGAGCCCGGTTGACCCGCACCTCTCTGGCCCGAGCTCGGTGCGTCTCGGGTCGGGCCACAGGCGGATAGTCCCCAGGTCCTGGGCCACAGCAGCCCCGCGCCCTCCGCCTCTCCCCACGCTCCGTGCCCGCGGCTCTCGTCCCTTGCCCGCCCATCGCGGCTGACGGCGGATACCGGAGTGTGCGGTCCCCAGCCGGACGCCCCGCGCTCGTAGGCGAGTGACCGCGGCCGGTGACCAGGGACAGCCGTCGGGGCGCCGGTTTATGAATGGGAGGCACCGCCCCAGCCCCCGTCCCGCC
>VXAX01004756.1:97097-117684 GCA_013399835.1 Leptocoma aspasia
CGCCAGCCGGGGCACGACGCTCCTGGAGCCGGCTGCCCTCGGCCCCGTCACTGCCCTGTGGGAGCCGTGAGAGGGGCGCGGACACCGGCGGGCACTGCCCGGGGACCCGCCGTTGCTTTCCCAGCGGCTGAGGTGTCCTAGGGGGTCTCTCGGGGGTCCTTTGTCCCATCTTGTCCTGCCAGTTCACGATGCCCCCCTGCCCTGCCTTCCCCGTGGACTGGGAGGATCTGATCGTTCTCCCACTAACACACTAGGGGGGAAAAGGCTGAGAAGGAGGGGGGCTGTAGGAAGTTTTGCGGTGATGCTGGTCCCAGAATGGGGCATCTGTCAAATGTGGGACAGCAGAACATCCCTGTGGGGGTAACCATGGAGCGGCTGCTGCCTGTAGAGCGCGTTGGGACTCAACACAGAGACAGCTGGGTGGGCAGTGGGACAGAGTCCCCAAGGACGTGGCAGTCACTGTATGACTTCAGCAAGAGTCAGGGCTGCAAGTGCCCAGGTACCAGCTGCCCATCGGGGTGTAGGGTCCCAGCCCCTGGGACAGGGATGGGGGCACCAGGCTGGCAGGACAGTAGCTGGACAAGGAGGGGGATAATGGGGGCCTTGGGAAAGGGGGATGCTTGAGCATCCCCCAGGTGCCCTGACAGGGTGTTGGGGTTTGGGGCAGGATGCCTGCAGCACCCCCAGCCCATGTCCTGGCAGGGGCTGTCCTATCTCCTGGCCAGCACAGGACGTCTCCCAGCAGCCACAGGACACGGGAGCCAAGCCCAGCCCAGGGAACCCTCCTGTGGTGTCCAAGGCTGTCGGGAGTCCCGACCAGGCACATTGCCAGCACAAAGCACCCCAACACGTTCCCTCATGGTGTGGCCATGGGGCCTGGCAGGCGGAGCAGCTCCGGGCTGTACATGAGGCTCACTCTGCTTATCTGTGTGCGCCTGGGCTGGGCGCGGGCTCTGCTCCACAGCCCTCGCAGAAGCTGCTGGACCAGCCCCACTGGCAGCTCTAGGGTGGCGGGGCATCTTCCAGGGACTCCCCCACGTCAAGCTCTGCATCTGTCCCAGCCTCCTTGAGGCCCCTCTGGGGGCTGAGTGTGAAACTGGGAGCACTGGGAGCTGGCTCTGACCAGGTACTGGCCAGGCACCTGCAAACAAAGGGCGGCAGAGCCGGCCAGAGCACTGGGAACAGAAGGGGGTTATTTTTAGAAAAGCACAAGTCCTTATAAATAGCAGCAGCTTCAGACAGTGATCAAGTGGGATGGATTCACAGGCATTCGCTCAGCCCTTCCCCTCCACAGCCCTCGGCAGTGGCTTCCCGTGGCAGCACCGAAGCAGCTGAAAATCCCCGAGAAGCCAAACGCTCGGGAGCCCTCACGATGCCCCAGTGCTGTTCCACCCTGTCCACTCTCAGCCTCCCGCAGGCAGGTGATGCCCAGGGAATGCCAGTAACGCCGGGAGATTGATGAAAGCCTTTGCCCAGGGGCTAGAGCCGCTAGGCTGTGTGTGCGCCAGCAGCCAGAGCCTCTGCGTGTCCTCCCACCCTGTCCAGCCGGGGCAGCCCCTGCAGTGGTGCCCAGTGGCAGATCCTGCTGTGGCCCCAGCCCTTCCTGCTGCCCTGCCCACATTGCTCTCACTGGACATTCCTTCTCCCTTTCGCACTGCGCCGTGTGCCTGGCGGGCGGCAGGGCAGGCAGCGGCACTCCGGGCTGGCCGGCGTGAGGCACTGCAGGAATCCAGAGGCCCCGATGATGCTCTGGGTGTTTCCCGTGCCAGAGCCGCTGGTCTGACCACATGCCTTTCCCATTAGCGGCCGAGCCGGAGCTCGGCGGTCGGGGCACACACACGCCAGCCCAGCTGTGGCTTCACAGCCCGGCTGCAGCCGCCCCCCGGGCTCATCCTCACGTCCCGCAGTGCTCCTCCACCCGCCAGCCCGCAGTGCTGGGCACGGGGCCGCTTGTCCTCGCTTGTGCCACCAGGCAGTCGGGCATCCACGGATGGCACTGTCCTGGCCCATTCCTACGTCCGCAGACCTCTGCCCGCGTGACTTCATCCACCATAACACGATATGTGCTGTCGCTGCCACCCCCACGCACACTTTGCCCCTCCAAGAGCCACGCCAGCCTCAGTGCCCTGCGTGTGCCAGGGCCGGGCGCTGCGGGAGGCGGGTCAGGTCCCCGGGGCACTGCGGGCGCGTTGGGGACGGATGCACGGGCAGAGCTGCCAATGAGGGGAGGACACACATGAGGTTGTGCTTGGCATCGCTCCCGCACAGCCCCGCTCCTGGGAAGTGGTTGGATCCTGGGGAGGAGTAAAGATCAAACCTTCCTTGGATCAGAGGTTCCCCCTCCCACTCCCAGCTTGGGCTGCAGCCCGTGTTCCTCTGGCTGCTCTGGCTCTGGATGAGGATCAGCAACTCCCTCCCTCTGGAGGGACACTGGCCACAGACCTAGCACTGGGGCAGGGCCCCTCGGGGAGGTCGCCCGTCCCTCCCTGGCTCATGCCATGCTTCCTTGTCCCGCAGGCATCGTCGAGATCCGGTCGGTGCGTGTCGGCGTCGTGGCCATCCGGGCGGTGCACACCGGCTTCTACCTGGCCATGAACAAGCGGGGGAGGCTCTACGGGTCGGTAGGTCGGACACTGCCTCCTGGGAGGGACTGCACCAGAGTCAGAGGCTCAGGGCAGAGTTGGAACGGGGTCCTAGTTTCCCATGCCCTGACCTGCTCCCTAGCAGGTGACTGCACCCACCAAGCCCAGGGACCAGGGAGGAGCCAGGGTCCTGCCCTGCTCAACTCTTGGGGTCCGAGGGTTCCCAGCTGAGCATAGCCACCCCTCACCCCCTTCCCTCTTCTGCCAGAAGGAGTTCAGCCCCAACTGCAAGTTCACGGAGCGCATTGAAGAGAATGGCTACAACACCTACGCGTCGCTGCGCTGGCGGCACCGCGGCCGCCCCATGTTCCTCTCGCTCAATAGCAAGGGCCGGCCACAGCGCGGGGCCAAGACACGCCGGCAGCACCTCTCCACACACTTCCTCCCCATGCTCGTCAGCTGAACACCGTGGGCAGCTCCCGACAGTCCTGTAGGAAAAAAAAAAAACCAAACAAAAAAATGTTATTTTATTTATGTACTTATCTATTTTTTGCTATTTATTGCTTTATTTCTGATGCACGGCAGAGGATGGATGTGGAAGGCAGATGCTCCAGACTCAGCTGTGCGGGGCTGTGGCTCTCCCACTGTTCTCCTGGCGCAGAGCTGGTGTGGTGCAGCTGGGGAGCACGACTGGAGCAGGGGCCAGGATCTGCTAATGGCATCTCTGCAGGGCTGGGATGTACCAGCAGGTTGTCTGTGTCCGAGCACCCGTGGCAATTAAAGCTGTGTTTGTGGTATGGAACAGGAGCAGGTCTTGGAGCTTTGATGGTGAACTTGGCTTGGGATAGGAGGGATTGGCTCCCGTGTGGTTGTGGCTCCAGCCACCAGTGTCATTTCTGCTGCCACTGGCAGGGAGCCTAGCTGGTCCTTTGCCACATCCAGCTTTTCATCGACCCCCCACCCTGCAGGAAAACAGCAATGGTGGTTCAGTGGCACAAAGGAGGGAGCAGGAGGAGCAGGAGCCAGCCCAGATGCTCAGGCAGACACAGCTCTGGGGCTGCCCGTGGCCACAGTCAGTGCCAGTCAGTCCTGCAGCCCAGCTCTGCATCCTCATCCCCAACAGAAACATGGCTGGGACAGTGGACAGTGGTGAGGACCAGCCCCTCAGCTGCAGGGCAGCATGGCCAGGAATAGCACCTGCACCTCAGCGTCCTGGCCAGGGTACATCCCTGCGCCACCTCAGGCCTGCTGTGGCCAGGCCCAGCATCCCGGTCACTGTCACGTCAGACAGAGCAATGGCCCCAGCAAAAACCACCAAACTTGTTCCATTTCTGACCCAACCAGCTCCAAATGAGTCTGAGAGAGAACAGTCACTGTATTAACCATGTGGTGACTGTGGTGAGCCCCTGCCAGGTGGGCAGCAGCTGCCATGCACCCACCCAGGATTTGCTCGGCCCACTTGCACTGCTCACGCATGAGAAATCATCCCCAAGTGCCTGAGGGAGCCAGGAACCCCCTGGCACAGCTCAAACATAGTGGGAGAGGGAAGGTTTTTCCAGGTCTCTTGTTTTGGTGACTAAACAGCAAAGCCTTTCCTCGGTGTTGGGTCAGCCAATGGACACGTGTGGGTTCAGCTGGGACCTTCCTGCTGCCACCCATGTCACCAGCCCAGGCTTCTGGCTCAACCCCTGGCAGAGGATGAGCCATTAACCCCAACACACCAGTCCTGAGATAAACCCTCCTGTGATGAAAGGCGCCGCCACACTGCCCAGCCAAGCCGAGGAAGAAAAACAGTCCGGGCAAGTCACTCCCTGCCAGCCCCTGGCCCTGGCACAGCTGGGGACACTTTCTCCAACCAACCAACTTCTTGCGTTCTGAAATGGCTCAAGGAGGACCAAACCATCCTTCCCCCTCCTACAGGAGGTTCTTCTCTTCTCAGGAAGTTCATGGAATGGCCGGGTCCTGGGGTGATGCTGCTTTAGAAGAGACACCCAAGCTCTGCTGGAGCCAGCACCTTCCCCAGCAGCCCCAGCCCAATGCCAGGGCCCCAAAAGCTGAGGGAGAGGCAGGAAACTCCCCAAACTGCCAAACCCTCCACCCACTTCCCTGGCAGCTCCCATGGGGGCAGGTTCTCCCCTGTCTGCTCTGGCCTCTGCCACACAGCAATCCCAACATGTGGCACCATCATGGACCCCCAGCCCTTTAGAAAACCTCCTGACCACCTCAAGTCCCTCAGAGGGGAAGGGGCTCCCAGTGACAGATGGTGAGAGCTCCTCCTCTCACGCCTCAGGGCCCAGGAAGAAGGAACATGGCAGGGAGTCACTGCCCGCTCTGGTGACATTCTTGTCATTCTCTGAGCTCCAGCTCTGTCACAGAAACTGAGTCACAAACATACCTGGATATTTGTCTCTCTCTCCTTGTTTTAATCAGCTCTATTTTAAGTAGCTTTGCAATACATTTTTTTTTTCTCCAAAATGTTGCTTTCCTGGTAATCACTCGGTCACAATGAGATTTGCTGGTCCTCGTTGTGTTGCACACCCAGTCCTGTGTCGGCCCAGCAGAACAGCCTGCCCTGGCTGCGAGGGGGGCAGGACTGTAAGGGGAAGAAGGTGTAAAAAATAGAAACCACCAGGCGAGGATGCTTCCAGCTGTGATCCTTGGCTACCTGTGCAGTGATCCACAGGCTGGCAGTGGCTCCCACGGGAACTCCCAGCATGCAGGAGGGCTCAGAGAGGCCCAGCCTGCCTGGGGAAGGCAGGACAGCTTGGTGGCCTCAGAGCTTACCCTGTAGCTTTCCTCAAATCATGCATAATGGCTCGCAGAGCTGAAATGTCCATTTATTGACAACAGTAATAATTTAAGATTATAAAAACCCCTTTCAGTGTTGAGTATCAGTGGGCGAGGTTATAAAGAGAAGTAAATGGGACTCGAGATGGGACAGGGAAGGATCCCGGGGTCTACTTGAGAGTTCCTGTTTCAGTGACAGCTACTGGTCCTCCCCAGATGGTGATCCTGGGGGGGGAGGCAGCATCCTTATGCTTCCATTTTAGACTTCAATCTCCAAAGCAGAAAAGATAGTATCCAAGGGGAGGAGGAGCAAAAGAAATAAAAGAGAGGGATCTCAAATTCAAACCCATACAAACAACCTTTCCATTCGGGATTCAACCACTCGCTCAGCACCTCGGGGTTCCCAGCCGGGGAGAGCAGCAGCCTCGCACTGCAATGGGTAAAGTCCACGCAAAGAGGATGTTTTTATTGACAGACAGAGCTCTTTCCCCCCTTTTTCATCACAGAACTTGAAGCTTCTCATCTCTGAAGGACCCAGAGTCTCCGTGTCTTCAGAAATCAAAAGGAAATTCTGGGGGCACTGCTCCTGCCTCGTCCCCTCCCCTCGCTCTGCTCTGGAAGCCCCTTTGGCTGCTCGCAGTGGCCAGGGAGGGAGGGGGAACAGTGGAAGGGCCCCGGGGACAGAGGGTGCGTTAAGATTCATGAGTTGTTCGATGAGTTTTCATTACTTGGTGAGCTGGAGGAAGAGGAGGAGGAGGAGGATGACGAGAAGTTCATCCCTGTGAGTCCTGGGGGGTTTGTGGCAGTGTTTTGTCCACTTAAACTTTTCCGGCAGACGGGACACGTGTCATGCTTTGGGGAGCAGACAAAAAACAAAACAAGAAATACGGGAAACGGGATTAGAAACACAATAGGGGAGCAGCACTTGATGAATGGGCTGGGATGACACTCCATCCTCTGACCACAGGCTACTCGTGCTCAAGCCTCATCATGGAGGTAGGAAAATATTTACAGAGGGGAGCAGGACCAGACAAAGCCCCCAGTGCTGCATGGCCCAGGCACTGCCCAGCACTCACCTGCTCCAGCCACGGGACGATGCAGCCGTCGTGGAACAGGTGATTGCACGGTAACTGCCGCACGTTCTCTCCGACTGTGTAGTCTTCCTTACACACAGGGCACTCCAACCCAGAATCTGCATTGCACAGGGAAAGCCAAGCCCAGCTGAGCAAAGGAGGAGAGAAAAACGCACAAAGCCCCCGACTCAGGACTCATCATCTCCCTCGCCTTCCCCACCGCTGCTCCTTCCCTGTCAGGAGGAAAGCTTGGTGCTCTGCAGTCCCCACACCATCACTCCACCTCTCCCTGCCTCCTCCTTCCCCTCCCTTCTGCTTTTCCATCTCTATCCACACTGAACTTCTCACAACCCCCCCCAGGGCAAATCCATCCAGGCTACACTGCTCTTTTTTTGTGTGAGTGTAACAGAGCCCCTTCAGCTCTCTGCCCACTTTGAAATGTTTTATGCCTCAGAGGTACAAGCAGACAAAATTCAAGTCCCAAGAAAACATTACAGAGAGCTTTCAGGGAGCACTCTGTGCATGACTCCATGGAGCAGACACGTACCTACGTGCTCCTGTGTGATCTGTATGGTGGGGAGGGCCTGGATCTTCTCTTTGTCCGCTGGCGGCGGTCCAGTGTTTTCAAACTGATTCAGTAACTGGAAAAACAACCAGCCAGGCAGGCAGAAGAGAGAGGTGAGCTCAGCAGCACACAGAATCCACTGGTTTCCTGAGCCAGGGCACCTGGAACCCACACTGTGGACCCTTTTCCATTTCAGCCCCTCATTCCCTGCACCCCCACAGGTGCTGCCCCTCCTGCAGCACTGCATGGGAGGATGGGGACTGTGGTGAACCCCAGTTTTACCTGTGTGATAATCGCATCCAGGCCATTGGCACCCCAGGCATAGTCCATTGGATTTGAGTGCAGGACTCCCCTGAAGAGCAAGGACAGCAAGTGAGTTCATCCTGGAGCACCAACAAGACACTGTCAGAGAGAGCAGTACATCCTCCAACTCACCAAGGGCCCAGGCCTAGGTTTGGAATTGTGGTCGGTGCAATGATTCCATTGACCAGCTGCTGGATAATTCTGAAAGACAAGAAAAACCAAGATGGTGTAAGAATTAAAGTTTGCTGGCTCCCAGCCCAGCACCCCAGCGTGGAGGGAGAGGCTGAATAAGCTGAATAGTGTCACGTTGTTGGGGACAATTGAAAATACCCTACAGCAATTGCAATGGCAGCTTATGGAGTGATCAGCTACTGATAAAGTTTCAGTATTTGATTCACAAGGGGACAATTCCTGACACGATGGCCAGTGGCCTAGGATGCACTTACACAAACACTGCCTGGTGTTCTCTTCTGTTTCCCCTCACAGCAAGTACAACATTTTTGCAACACCTGGCAACGACCAGGGAATATTTTCCCACTAAAGGACAAACTCCCAGCCACAGTCCATGTCACCACTCAGCTTAAACAGCCCCAAACAGACCCCAAGCAGGAGCTGCCAAGAGGCTTAGGCGGGACACAGACGGCACCCACGGCAGTGCTGGAGAGCTTTGGGATGCTGCTGCCAGGGAAAAAAGTGAGGAACAACGGGGTTGCCTTGCCAGGTCTCAGAGTGGTTCTCACCCTTCCAGCGTGGGGACGCCCTCGTGCCTGCCCGAGGCTCGGCGCGTGGCCAGGCGGGCGCGGGGCTGCCGGGCGCCGTAGCGGTGCCGGGACTGGTGCTCGCGCTCCCGCCGGTTCTCCGAGTCCCGGTTGTCTTCCGGCTGCACGTTGGACCCAAAGGGAAACTCAAAGCTGTCGTCAAAGAACCCGAAAGCAAACTGGCCATAGCCCGGGGGCAAGGTGAACAAGTGCTGATCCACGTTCTGGAGGGAGGGAATGCAGAGAACAGGCTGTGACAAGAGGAGGAGCAGCCCTGGGCTCCCACGGTGCCCCAGCAGCTGCCCACAGCGAACCCCAGGCCTGGGCTGACACTGGGACCAGCGCCCTCGGCAGCAGCTCAGTGAGGAACAGACACTGGAACTGCACAGGAAGGCAGAAATAATCACAGTTCCCTGGTTTCTCTTTGGTGTGTCACTGCTGCTTCCGAGCTGAGGCTACTGCATAGCAACACACCCAAATCCTGCTGAGCCCCCTCACGACGGCAATCAGCTACAAGTGATGGTCCTACATAACACACGCAGCAAAAATATGGTATGCAGAGATTTCAGGAGCAGCATATGGAGGATATTAATACCTCCTTTCCAAATTCTGTCGTGATCTGGGAAATGTTTAAACAATGCACTATTGGAAAAAACCTCAATCCAACAGCAAAGCAGAAGGTGCTGGAAGAGAGAAAGGACTTGCTCACCTCAAAAGGATGCCTGCTCTGATCAGTGGCTGACGTAGAGGAGCTGGTCTCATTGTCAGCATTCCTATAGGGAATGAAGAGCACTGGTAATCTTCTCATAGCAGCTTCCAAGGCTTTTCTGCCCCCCTCCCATCCCAGGGCAGAGGCAGCTCAACAGAACCTGGTCCTCTCTCAGCTGCTGATTTTCTGATTGCCCAGACCAATCTTCCCTCCCCGAACCTTTTGTTTTCCCACATCCTCACCCATTTCTCCCTACTCTCTTAGATCTCATGAGGCTGCAGAAAAATGCCTGAACCATGATGTCAAGCGAGGATTTTCCCCACAATCCATCTCAAACACACCAGCTAATCCTCCGGAGCACCAGGAAGACTTAAAGCACAAACACTGATCACTGTGACCCAAGACACATAAGTCTAATCTTGAATCAAAGAAACTTCTCTACTGCAGAGCCACGTAACCCAATGGCTCAGGATATTGGGAAAACTCTAAATGTTGTCTGACTTCTGCTTGCAGAGCTGCAGGAACATTTCCTGCTCAGAACCAAGCTTTGCATTCACGGTACCAAAACCGCTGAGATTCAGCAGCTATGTGACTCTCCCAAGGTCACAGGGAACCACCAAAACAGTCAGGATCAGCCAGGATGGATTTTCAGGCTCCAGGGTTGGTGGTCAAACTAAACATCACCTGCCCAGTGCAGAAGCCCCAGGCCATGCAGACCACCACAATCAGCAGGCAGCAACACCCATTGCCCCTGGCACCCAGTGGCTCCTGCACTGCCCACAGCCCATCCTGGAGCCAGTCACAGTTTGGGCTCCACAAACACAACTGAAACATTTCAAGACATTGCTGCTGCTTCTGCCACCAGTGGCCAGCAGAGCAGCACAGAAATGCAGACCTCACTGCTCCAGGGCAGAGTCCAAAGTCTCAACTACAGCATTTTGCTGTTCATCCCCAACACAGTCACTACTTACACTGAGGTGTCCGTGTGCTCACCATTCTCAGATCCCTCTCTCTGGGGTTATCTCTGCCCTGATGACTCAGATCAGGTCAGAGCTACCACACAGTACAGGGAAAGCCTCCCTACCACTTCTTTATGTTTGTTTGAAATCAAACCATTCCTGCCCCGCCCCTCAGCAGAGACACTGGAGGCTCAGCATTGCCGTGGCAGATTGGCCTGTGGATGCTAACGCTGCCAACAAAGCACTGTATTCCAAAAGAGAAGAAAGATGAGCCAGAGCTGGGGCAGAAGCAACAGGAACAGTGCATTTTATATCAAACACTGCCTTTGAACTAGGAAGAGAGCAAAGCAACCTGGGCTCACTGGAGCACCAGCCCCTGGGGCAGCACATTACCTTGGCTCCTCGGGAAGCTCTTCAATAAAACCAGACTCACACCGTGGGCAGATGTAGTCCTGCAGGAGAAGACACACTGAGTGAGAGAAGGAAGTGGTAGCTCAGAGCTGCAGGGTGTGACAGGGTGAGAGGGTCCTGCAGTCTGCCATGGTCCCAGAGCCAGAGAGACCCCAAACCCCAACATTTGCCTTCCTGAGCCAGTGAGGCCAGAGCTCGGCCTGAGCCTGTGGGAGCTCAGCTTAAGAATGATGAGGGTGATGCTGATTAATCCCCAGTACAGACACAGCATTAGATACCAGCTGATGCAGTTCCAGTGAAGTGAAAGTGAAACCCCCAACGTCCCCTGCACAGCAGCCCTCAAATTTTGGCACAGCAGCCCTCAAATTTTGGCACAGCAGCCCCCAAATTTTGGCACAGCTGCATGTTTTGGGGAGCAGGAAACAATGTGGGAATGGCAGCAGGGACTTGGTGCGGTTGTGGTGCTCAGGGAGGCTGAATGGTCCCTGTCACTGACACAGCCCGGGGTTCACAGCACACAAGGGACACTCTGGGTCCTTCTGCAGCCAGGACATCACACTCCCACACCCAGAGCTCACCACAGAGACCTGCAGCCACCCCAGACCTCTGGGCACTGAGCATGCCAGGGCAGACAGGCTGAGTGTGCAGCCACCTCCTCACAATTCCTGGGGTTACTGAGGAATTGATCCTCTACAACCACCCCATCCCGGGCAGAGCAGCCCACAACACTGGAGACCCTGAAAGGGAACTGTTTCACTTTCCAGTGCTCAAGAAGCAGCACTGAGCCAACCCCATCCCCTGCCCCATGGCGGGCACACACCACCCCAAATCCCTGTGCTGGCAGAGCCAGGCTCAGCACAGAAGGCATTTAAGAGCTTCTAAAAATAATGCCACTTCCTATTGCTGCTGTGCTGGAACTGGCACAGCCCTTAGCCAGACTGAGGGATTCCCCCAAGGAGTTCAGGCTGTTGATAAGGTTCTTGGGGTCGCTCCTCTGGGCCCTGCAGCCAACCCTGATAAGGCCCCAGGGAAGGAGAGCACAGCTTGGAGCCACTGCATGTGCCCCTGGGTCTGCCCAGGGAGATACAGGAGCTCTGAGGCTCAGGAACAGACTGGGAGAGGTGGCTGCTCCCTCTCCCAGGCAGGACTCCACATCTACTGCTGTGCAACAACCATCTCTGCACCACTGACACCAGGTCTGAGCTCAGGGTCACAAGCTGAGGGACTCCTGTGTGAGCACAGGGAACTCCAGCCCATGAAACGCCCTGCCTTGGAAACTCCCTGCCCATGAAACCCCCTGCCCATGAAAGCCCCTCTGCATTGCTTCCCAGCAGCACAAACTGGTGGGGACACTCGTGCCATGGGGCTGAGTGGCTGTGGCCTGAGCACCCTGCTCCAGGGAGCTGCTGTGTGTTGTGTGTGTGTGTCTGTGTGCTCCCAGCCAGCTCCCAGCACAGGGATCAGCACATTCCTCTGCAGCTGGAACAGCACAAATGTCAAAGTTTGTTGTTTCTCGGGCTGGTTGAGTCCCTCCTTTGACAGCTCTGATTACTGTGCCTGCAGACGCTGAGTGAAACCTCAGTGAAACCCGAGTGAAGCTGGATCCCCAAAATAAATTCATCAACTCACAGACCTGACCCCCCAAACACAGGACCCGCCCCCTGCCTGGCCCAGTCTGGCCAAGAATGCCCAGCTGGCACAGTCAGGTGTGCCCAGCCAAGTGCACACAAGCAGATGTGAGCATGGCCCAGCACGGGGTGTTTGAACAGAAATAAAGAACAGATCTCCGGGGTTACCTCCTGTCCACAGCCCATGTGTGCTCAGCAGGAGCACGCTCAGGGGTTTGTCCTCACTCTTACACACGAGCTGGGAGCCCCAGCATGGCCCACCCTGGCCCAAACGAGAGGGCAAAAGGACAAATCACACGTCACACACCAACCACCCCCGGCAGGGACAGCTCTGCTTGCCCTCAGAGGCTTTTCAAGTTGAGTGCCAGCAACTAGCAATGACTTTTGGGAGAAGGTGCTGTGAAAAGTGCCAGCATAAAGAGAACAGCAGGACTCTCCAAATCACATTTAACATCTCAGAAAGCCGAGCAGGGGAGCAAGTGATCCACCAGATCCTCCCCAACGGCCCACACTCCTTTTCCACCCACACCGGGACAAACTCCACACACGCCGGATTTTGGTGCGTGATTAAAGCACCTGCCCAGGTGCCTACACAGCACTTCTACCTACGTATTACCGTGCACCTCCCTGCGGCCCAGCCGCCAGCACCGCAGGGCTTTTGTCGTGTTCATTAAATCCTCCTGAAAGACGACCGAGAACCCCCCCCCCGCCCCGCCTGGCACGGACGGGCTCAGGCTGCTCGGCCTGGGGGTGTCACAGCCGGAACTGGGGCCGCTGCCGGACGGACTCCCGGCCCAGACCGGCTCCGCGGCGAGGCCCGGTCGCTCCCCGCGGGACGGCCAGATCGCCCGAACCGCCGCGGGCCCCCCCATCCGGGCCGAACGGGGCCGAGGGCCGCTCCCGCCGCGCCGCCCCCGCCGCGGCTCGCCCAGCTGCTGCCCCTCGGCCAGGCTGGCCCGTTCCCTCCGCAGACGCTCTCCCCTCGTCGCCGCAGCCCCGTTTNCATCCTTCGTCCACCCCCGGGCTCCTGATCCCTCTCAGCCCCGCCGGACCCCTGAGCTCTTAAAATATCAGCTCAAAAGCTGACTTACTTATTTAATTTTTTAAAAGAAGAGGAAAAAAATGAGCTGCGGAGAGGTTGAGTCCCCCGAAACGAGGAAAAAGGGGTGTTCCCAGTGAAAATCGCGGGAGCTGCTTCAAGTTGCAATAGCCCTAAAGGAACTGGAATGTTCCATTTTGGCAGAACACTCTCAGGCTGGGTGTTTCTCCCAGACCTTGCCCCTTGGATGCTGGAGGGTGCTGGGGAGGTTTTTGGGGTTGAGAGGTGGAATCTCGATTTTTGGGACCACCTGGGGCTCGGTTCAGGGCCAGCGTTTTGCCCAGGCTGCACTCCTGAGAGAGCAGAGGGTCTTCCTGGCCCTCCCTGGGGTCCCAGAGCCTCAGGGGCTGTTGTGTGGCACTGCTGAGCTAGGATTTTGGGATTGTGTGACGGGGGAGATTTTGGGGTATCCACGCAGTGCGGTTGTGAGGTTTTGTGGGAGGGGAATGGTGAGGCTGCGGGGCGGCATTGGAGTGGCAGAACTGTGGGATTTTAAGGGTTCTGCATGGTGCGGCTGTGGGGTCTTGGGGTTCGAGCCGGCGACACCAGCCCCGCTCCCAGCAGGTGGCATCTTCAGCCCAGGATTTACTGCTCCAGCTTTGCCGGGTGATGGAGCCGGGGAGGGATTTGTGAAGCAGCTCAGGAGCCGTGGAATGCTCGGCAGAGCTCTGTCCCCGCGCTGGGCGGGGACAGGGACAGGATTCTGGTGGCTTGAGGGCTGGGTCACTGGTCAGCAGCTGGGAGGGCTCGGTGGTGTGAGAATTGCAGCTGTGGGACAGATCGGCAGAGTTCAGCAGCTGATCGATGATCCCGGCCGCTGATAAGGCACGTTGGCATTTATTTACAGGTGATGAGGAAACTGCTGCTCCCGTAAGCCTTTTATTCAGGAGGTGGGTCCAGACAGCGCGTCCTGGCCCAGCCGGGAGCCAGACAGAGCCCGGAGCCTCAGCGCAGAGCCCGCGGCTCCGGATGGGGCATTTCACACCCCAAGGGAAGCTCCTTCCCCGCGGCTCCCCAGTGCCCTGTTTCACCGTCGGAGGACAAGTTGCCACTTGATCAAATGGGTGCCGGGTGCCTGTGGGGTGGAGGGGGGAAGGATCCGGCTCCACTGACTTTGTCCCTCTGGAATTCCCTGACGCAGGAGCGGTGGAAGCTGAACGTGGCAACACTCGTTGGGATGCAAATGGCAGCGGATGTGGATGCCCATGGAGATAAGGGCAGCAGAGTGGCTGCGGGCACACAGCAGTGGGAAGGGTCCCCCAAAAGCCCCTCACTCATCTCTTGGGGTTTGCCTCCATACCAGGACTGCAGCCTCTGCCCATGACCTACAGCCAAAATTCCCTGCCCATCCCTCATTGCTGGTGCTGACCATGGAGAGGGGATCACCCTTCTCCGGGGGCTCCCAGACAGCTCCATGCCCTCACTTTGGCCCCAGCCACGACTCCTCCCCACAGAGGGCATGAGAATCCCATGGAGACCCCAAGATTGGGGGTTCTGTGTTTGGCTGTCCCCCTTCCTTCTGCTGCCTCTGAGGAAGCTGCGTCTGGTCAGGAGCAAATTTGAGTCACCCAGGGAAGGATTTTCCCACGGTGCTGCAGAAAGGCAAGCTGCACCCTCACCCCAGAGGGCTGACGAGGAGGTGACACCTCCCCAGGTAGTATCGAGTCATCGTTAGGCAGAGCCCGCTCCCGAATCGGCCACCCTGCTTGGGAAGGGCAGCTGAAAATATCCCAGGGCTCCCCTGGCCTGAGGGGATGGCACAGGGTGGGAGGCTCCTCCAGCAGCTCAGAATCACCGTCCCACCTGGGCTGAGCAGTGGAGGGGACACGTGTCCTGTTGCAAGAACATATTATAAGTTTCTCTGTATGCAAGCTTGTAGAAAAATCTTCTCATGGGAAAGCATTCTTTTTACTGTCTTTTACTCTGTATAAGTTTTTGTAAACAAAATCTCTAGTTTGTGTTTCAATGACATTTGGATTTCTCTGCCTGTCTCCTGATAGTGGGAGATGTGGGTTTCTCTTTCAACCTATGAGGTGAAGGACTGTTATCTCTCTGATATTGTAAGCACTCTGGCATTCTTTAGACGAAGCTTGAAGCAGGAGCTTCAGCTACTCAGTGCTGGGCAGATAATAGCCCAAAATCCTTCTGAACTATGGAGTCATTTTAATAAATCATATTTAACCTTCTGATATTTATTGTCAAGTGTCCTTTATTAACACAAGGCCATGGCAATAGTGCCCCAGACAGGCGGTCAAGGGGTTCCTCCTGGCCTCTAGACCCTGTGATCCTAAAGAAAGTGGAGCTGAAGCCCCCACACTGCCCAGGTGTTGGAGGCACAGGGGCAGCTCCAGACACGGGCTCATCCCAGGCTCTGCCTTGAGCCCTGGGAAGCACAAGCACCTCCTGGAGCCAGAGCAGCTTCCAGAGCAATTCCTGCCAAGTGAGAATAACTGGTGCAGCTGGTCTCCCTGCTCCCCTCCACCCCACATCATATATAATTGCCTATTTTAATTAATAAATTGGAGGCCACTCAAAGGAAAGCGGCGAGATTCCTTACAGACACTGCAGGGATTGTCTACCCGCCCCGAGCCAGTCGTGTCACGGCGGATTTGAATCGGTCTCCTTTGAATTTGCTCAGACAGATCAGGAGATTTACATCCCCCACCTCATCTCCTGGAGCCTCACACCTCCAGGCTGTGGGTCTGGATCCCATCTGGCAGCGATCCAGAGCTCACGGTGACCCGGGAGCAGCGGCACAGGCTGAGCCCCATCCTCCCCACCACCAGGCTGTGAGGGCTGAGGGATGCTGGTGGCGGGTGGTCCCCAGCCCTACATGGCTCTGATCCCTGGATCAGAAGGGCTGGTGGCATCTTGGTGGTCCTTCCCTGGCCCAGCTGTGCTGTCCCACCTTCCCCTGAGAGCAGCCAGGGCAGAGGGGCTCAGGGGAAGTTCATGGTCCCAGGGGGCTGCTTTTAGGCTCCAGCAAAAAATTTCCTTTCTCTTTTTTTTCTTTTTGGATTCTTTCCTTTTTTATGCTTGGTTTAAACCATTGTTCTTCAAGTGAAATTCTAATGTGAAAAACATGCTTTTCTAACAACTGCCAGCCTGGGCCAAGCAATGAGGCTCTTTGGCTGACAGGGGCTGTGTGGCAGATGTGGCCTCCAGGGAGGATGTGACCTGTGGTGGCTTTGCTCTTCAGTGACCCATGGGATGGGGATCCTCCGGGGCCACCAGGCTGGCAAGACCAGGATGCTGGGATTGTAGTGCCAATGTCCTCCCTGTGGCTGGTATGGGAGCAGGGCAGCCACCAGCCCGTCTGTCCCACCCCAATAACCAGCACCTTGCTCTGGGAGCGAAGATCAGCGGAGCAGCCGCTGCCCTTCCCGGTGCAGCTCTGCTTCCTCCAGCACCGCCTCTCCCCAGCCTCACCAAGGAGCCTTTAATGACCCGGGAGGTTTTCCCGGCTCTGTTGGACCCAGTTCAGCCCCACACGGTTGCTGCCAGCTCTTCCCCCGAGGCTGGCGTTGCTCCTGCCCTTCACCGCGGCGGGGGCAGCGTTCGCGCTGGGAGCCCGCACGGCCGCCGGCGCTGACTCACGGCTTGTTTACACTCACTCACACTCACACACACACACAGAGCCTGTGTCACGCGTGGCCGAGCCCGGCCAGGCCAACCCCACCAGGCTCAGCCATGTGGGCAACTGGATCATCCCGTAAGGAGCTCGCTAAGGTGGCTGGAAATCGGCGTGCGTGGATAGGAGAGGTGGAACTGGAGCTGGGAGAGGGCTGCTCCTGGCTGAGGGGGACACGTGTTGTCAGAGGTGGCTTCTCTGCAGGGCTGCAGGGTGGGATGGGATGGGATGGGATCCATGGGGTGGGATGGGATCCATGGAATCCATGGGATGGGATGGGATGGGATCCATGGGATGGGATGGGATGGGATCCATGGGATGGGATGGGATAATGGGATGGGATCCATGGGATGGGATGGGATGGGATGATCTTGCTGGCTCTGTCCTCTGCTTTCCCACATCCCAGCCCTCCCAGACCCCGCTCCGTGCTGCTTGCACCTCCTGGCTCCAAGCACTGGCATTTCCCCAGCACGGACAGAGCCCAGAGCATCTCCCATCAGTTCAGGGCAGAGCTGGTGGCACTGAGACCAAAGATTCAAAAGGAAGAGGCTTTGGGCAAGTGTGGCTCTTGCTGGGGGCACCCAAAGCACTGGAGAGGAGGAGGACATTTCTGAGAAGGGGAGAGGGAGTGAATCCCCCCAGGGTGATGCTTCCTGTGCTGCTGGGGCCTGCAGGGTGCTGGGGATGCTGGTGGCAGCAGCAGCGAGGGGGTCTGGGCATCAGCAGGAGGGATCAGAATTTGATCAGGAATCAAACAGAATGGCTGATCAGATTTGGAGGGGCAGGTCTTGGGAATGTATGTCAGCCTCCCAGCCCTCCCTGAACGCTGGCGCTCCCGCCCTGCCTTCCTTCATCCACAGAAGTGGAAGTGTCCCAGCAACATGAAACGATTACTTGGCGAGGAGAATCCAGCTCAGCACTTCTTGGCATTTGTTCACGGCTTTTCATCTTCAAAGCTCCTTGCAAACATTAGCAAACTAATCCCTGCAACCTTCCTGGGAGATAGCGCAGGATCAAGCAGAGGAGCATTATCTCGCCTCAGCAGATGGGGAAACTGAGGCACGGAGCGGTGACGCTGCAGCCCCGGGGCGTGGGGCGAAGCTCCGTGTCAGCGCTGGGAGTGGAGTGCGCCCATCAAGGTGCCGTCCTGACACTCTCTCCCCAAACAAGCACTGAGTCAATGAGTCACGGGCTGGAGCCGTGAGGATACAGGAGAAAATCCCGCCCCAGGGTCAGGGCTGCCGGCAGCAGCCGCGGGGCCGTGCCCTCGGCTCACGCCTTGCTCTGGCCACTCGCCACGTGCTCCAAGGGATGTGACAGAGGCTCGATCCCGTCCCCCTTCTCTGGGTGCACACTGAGCTCTGGTGCTGGCCCTGCTGTGCTGAGCCTGTCCCCGAGGGTTCCTGGGGTCCCGTGGATAAACCTGAGCTGGGGCTGTGGAGCCCCCACCAGCAGCCCCTCTCCCCACTGCGGTGCTTGGCAGCATCTCTGCTTGCAGGAGAGAAACTGGGGCATCCCACTGCGGTGAGGAGAGGAATGGGGCCAGGATCACCTCACTCTGACAGGGAAATGGCAACATCCAGGGCCCTGGCCAACACCTGCCCACAGATCCACGCCGGCGGTATGAAACCTCTGCCCTGACCCTGGGCTCTTCTTCTCAATGGAACGTCTTGTTGCAAATTGCAGCTCTAATTGGTTTAGCAGAGTTTAATTAGCCTGAACTGATGAGAGAGGCGAGATTCCCTCTTTAAAGGAGCCCAGCAGCAGCATGCAGCGGCTGGGGTTTGGGGGGGAGAATGGTTGGGTCTGAACCTTGTCCCAAAATCCTGCTGCAGCCCTGACCCAGCGTGGCAACAGTGCCCAGAGGAAAGATCAGATGTGAAGCCACCATTCACTGTGCTCCAAAGGGCTCTTTTGTCCCCGCTCCAGCCCCTCCCACCGCCCCCAGCCCTGGCCCAGGGGTTCCTCTGTCTCCCTTTGGGTGCTGCAGGGCTGCTTTCCTGCAGCTCCCAGGCCAGCTGCTCACCCCACTCACTCCATGGGTGCTGCTGGGGCTCAGCCACGCCCTGGGGTGTTTGTGGGGTTCAGCATCACCCTGTGTGTGGGACTGGCCAGTGGAATTTTGCTCCCAGCTTTGCTTGAGAACCAGCCTTGGCCCCCACCTGTGGTATCACCACAGGCAAGTCGCTTTAGCCACAGCCAGGATAGTGGCAAGCAGAGCCCCCAGCATGGTTTTCCTGGGAGTAGGGCAGCCTCAGCGGGACTCTGAGCGCCCTTTGGCTCAGGGACCCACTTTCCTCCTGGCCACCAGACTCCTCCTGCCTTTCCATCAGGAGCCTGGCTGCTCCCTTACAGATGCAGCAGCGCCTGCTGCTCCGAGCGAGGTCTGACCCCTTCCCTGCCAGAGACTGCGGTTGTGCAACCCCACTGGCAGCCAAGGAAAATCCCTTCCTGGCCTCTGCGAGCTCCTCTCGCATCCTGGAGCATGTGAGTGAGCGCATCACCACCCACTCGCTCACGGACATCCCGCTTGGAAGTTTGGCTCCCCAGCCCTCTGCCCTTACATGGGCAACTGCTCCGAGCGAGCCTGGGTCACGCCAGCCAGGACAGGGCCGGGAGCAGCGCCAGGGCCAGGGCCAGCAGCACACTGGGAGCCTGGTGGCCAGGGGCTGCTGGCTCTGTCCTTCCCCCCAGGACCCTCTGCTGTCCCACGGTCAGTGCTCCTGTCCCCACCACACACTGTCTGGAGGTGCCAGGTGCTGCAGGGCTCCTGTGGATGGCACCAATGCCAACTGGGGTAAACCCAGCTCTCCCCATTCCTGACCCTTCCCTGGGGGTGCTAAGGGTTGTAAGGGGAGAAGGGAGGGAAGATCTGCCTTGGTGAGAGCCAGCCTGCTGGCTGGAGGGATGGAGATGTGGCAGTGCCAGTGACACTGCTCTCTGTCCGTGCTGGCACATGGCATTGCGCCCGCTCCCAGTGTCGTGGGCTGCTCCATGTCCCACTGGACCAAAGCTGTGTCCAGCCCCATCCCACGCCAAACCAAGCTGCTCGTGCTGTGCTGGCACCACTCAGAGCCAGGAGGCTGCTGCTGGGCTGGAGGGGTGGTGCAGGCTCCCGTGGGCCTTGCGGCCAGGGCCCCTCTCCGAAAGAGCCCGGCTCAGCCCTGCCGAAAACATGACCTCAGCTGGGGCCAGTGCACGGGGTGAAACGTTCCTCAGCTGCACAGCCAGGAGCTGGACAAGGCACTTGGGGCTGGAGAGGGCCCTGGGCTGTGGCAGAGAGCCCTGTGTCCCCAATGCTCTGCCTCAGGAGCGGGGTGACGGTCCCTGGTGCATCCTGACCCCCCTTCAGACAGGCGGGTGATCTCTTCGTGGTGGCACCAAGCAAGGAGCAAGGCCAAACCTGACCTGCCTTGTCCCGGGTTCTCTGCTGCCCTCCCCTGCCCTGTAGGAGTCCCACAAAGCCTGGGAGCCCCTGAAAGCCTGGCAGCACTAGCCCAGCTGCAGTTCCCCAGCCCAGGGGAACTGTTCAGGAGCCGGATGAAGCAGTCCTGGTGGTGATGGGGACATCTGTGGAGGACAGGGACAGCACGTGCCACGGGGGTATGGCCCCACAGCTCTTCTCCTTCCTCTCCTTGCCTGGCAAGGCTCAGGGTGGTGCCTCAGTTTCCCTCTGTGTGTTGGGGGTGATGTTGGGTACCAGCCGAGCTGTGGGAGTGTTTGGGGAGCAGAGATGAAAGGAGCCATAGATGAGACAGCCCACACCGTACCCCTGCTGCCAGCCAGGGCTGCTTTGGGAGGAGGCAGGCTCGGGTTCATGCGAGGATGGGTGGGGAAGGCACAGGGTCGGGCAGGGGAGCGCTCTGGGGTCCCCAACGCCTCAGGGTGTGTCCAGACACTGCTCCGCTCCACCCCGATCACGGAGGGCACCCCCAAACNGCGGCTGGCGCTCTGCCTGCTGGCGCTCTGCAGCCCCGCCGCCGCGCACGGTAAGAGCCCCGGGGGTCCCGTTCCCGGCGGGGGTCCCGCTGCACTCCGTCCGCCCGCTCCGCCCCGGCCGCCGGTAACGCCGCTCCCGCCGG
>VXAX01004756.1:117802-133197 GCA_013399835.1 Leptocoma aspasia
CGGCGGCGCAAAGCCGCTTTACCGGGCGGAGCGGCGGCTGCCGCGTGCCCAGCGCTGTCGCTCGGGTGTTCCGGTCCCCGCCGTCCCTCCGTCGGGCGGGTCCCGTGGCTGCGCGGCGGGAGCGACCTCCCGAGTCCCGCCCGGCTCCGCAGCCGCGTCCCGGATCGCGGCGATGCCGCTGCCCGGCCCCGGCATCCCGCACCCGGTGTGTCCCGGGGGATCTCTGCTCCCGGGCTGCGGGCGGCAGCGTCGGCTCGGGGCTGCGTGTCCCCGGTGGGACGGGCCGGGAGCGGGGCCGGTCCATGACCGCGGTGTGGAGTTCGGAGCTTGGACCCTCCCGGTTCCGCTGCCGGTGCTAGCGGCTTTCGCCGTGCCTGGGCGGCGTCGGGACAGTGGGAGAGGCCGTCCCGAGACCCCCGGACCGGGGAGACCCTTCCCAGCGTCTCGGAGCCGAGCGGTGCCGCCGGTGTCGCCTCTCCCGCAGCGGCGCGGGAGTTTCCACCTTCCCCTCGCACGATGCTGAATGTTCCGTGGGGAGTGGGGGCCGCGCGGTGTTGTAACGGGAAATTGAGCTTGGAAGAGCAATTGGACAAATCCGTGGAGGATAAACCCCGATGGCAGCCGGGTGCTGGAGCGGCTGGTGCTGCCCGAGGTGTCCAGGCTGGTTCCCGCAGCCCCAGGGTCTGCTCCATCCTGCTGCCCCGCGATGCAGCCGGGCTGGGAGCACCAAGTGCTTGTGACCGAACCAGAATCGTGTGCGTGAGGAAAGAGGGGGGTACAGGGGGTCTAGAGCGGGGGAGGGCTCCGCTTTGGAGCAGGAGCTTAGGAGGGGAGCGACTCCCGCCTGGCAGCGCAAGACCCGTCCCTGCCCCCATCCCTCCCTTCCATCTTTCGCCGTTTAGCAAACCTCAAGCGCAGCTAATGAGAGCACGAACCCAAATAAGCGTCACAAGAGGCTGGTTTGCAGAGGCGGAAATTGCAAAGAAATCACTCACAAAAAAAAAAAAAAATCATCTAACTGATTCGCTGGTGGGTCACGGAACAAACAGGCTTTTGAGTCAGAGGGATCCGGTGCCGTGGGTCTGGCCCAGACCCAAGGGCTGGGGCAAGTGCCCTGTGCTCCAGCCACTGGCTCAGATGCTCCCTGCAGAAGCTGTGGGTGTCGGGCTCCCGTGTCAGGGAACAGTTCCATCCTTCTGTGGAGCCACTGGCACATGCCAGGAGATCCAGCCCTCACAGCAGCCACCCACTGGCCCCACTCTGTCTGCTGGCCTGGACTAGGACCCCCTCTCTGTGGGGCCAGGCAGGAATTGGGCAGAGATGCAGACAGGCAGGGTAGGGCAAGGGAGAGGCAAGCTACAAGCCAAGATCCTGGCTGGCAGGCTGGGCATCTCCCAGAGCATCACGGGGAGTGCTGGGATAACTGGTGCATCTCTGTGGTCCAAGTGCTGGATTTGGAGCCTGTTGGCACGAAAAGGCTGGCATTGGGGTGGCTATGGGGGCACTGAGTTGCCATGCCAGGGACCCTTGGGGATGCCTGCTCTGGGACAGCTCTTGTGCCACAGGAGCCAGCACAGAGCATCTTTAGGTTCCCCAACTTGTCCCAGGCACCAGAGTGATCCCTGTGCCTCTGCCCCAGGCTGGTCCAGCCACAGCCAGGATCTCACTACCCTTCACAGGGGTCCTGGCACAGCAGGGATCCCTCACCCTCTGCCCTCTCCACAGGTGGAATCTGCTGGCTGCAACAGGGGAAGGAGGCCAAGTGCACCATGATCCTGAAGACAGGCGTGACGTGGGAGGAATGCTGTGCCAACGGCAACGTGGACGTGGCCTGGTCCAATTACACCTACCCAGGCAACAAGATCAGCCTGCTGGGCTTCCTGGGGCTGGTGACCTGCCACCCCTGCAAAGGTGAGGAGTTTGGGGGGTGAGGGGCTGCTGTGGGGCTGAGCTTGGGCCATGGGGAATGTGTGGAGCCTGGGGGCAATACTCAGAGTCTGCAGCTCCGGGCGATAAAGCAGCACAGAGCTGGGCTGCCCCTCACCAGACAGGGCTCCCCTTGGTGGTCTGGGACAGCACAGGGACCCCAGGGACTGCTGACCCCATGCTCCTGCTGCTGCAGCTCCTGGACAGATGCTGCTGTGGGTCAGGGCTGGCGGGACAGCCTGTGTTCCCCGGCTGCTCTCGTTTTGAGTGTATTTTAGTTGCTCTCCCAGTGGAGAGGGATGCATGACCCAGGTCTTGGCCGGGCAGCCAAGTGCAGGGAGAGGATCTGGAGCTGGCTGTTCCCAAGTTAACCCCTCTGCGCTGGGGCCTCCCTCCCCTGCCCTCGCCACGGCTGCTCAGAAGGAAACTTCGTCAGGTTTTTCTAAGGAAAAAAGATCTATTTCTTCCCCTCTGTTGCCCCTCGCTCCTCCCAGCGCCTGTGTGAAATGGCTTTATGTAACGGGCAGTTCCAGAAGTGGAAACTCTCCAGCTGTGAGTTCCAGCCCCGCCAGATGTTTTGGCGTGTGCCGGAGCTGCAGATCCTCCAGCACTTGCGTGGCTGTGTGAGAACACGCTCAAGGACCTGCTGCCTGCAGGAGGCAGGAGCAGGGCTTTGGAAGGTCATGTTGTTATTTGCTTAAAGGGGAAAAGGTTTCTAACAAAACCACTTCCCCCAGCGCCCTGCACCCCTCAGCACTGCCACAATGGCAGCTCCTCAGGCCTGTCCTGCTGCAGCTTGGGGCTGCACACTGTGCCAGCCAAAAGCTGAGTGAGATCCTGGCACTGGCCCCATCCCTGCTTGGAGGGAGATAGAAGCACTGGGACCTTCTCCAGGGGCTCCCCTGTGCTGGAGGCAAAGTGCAGTGGGGACAGGCAGCCCTCAGCCAGGAGTCTGCACTCACCTCACTTATCTCTGTCAGGAGTCTGGGGGACCCAGGGGGGGCTGACAGTGGCCACAGACCATGGTGGGGGCTTTGGTTCCTGGGCTTTATTGGTGTCTGGCAGCAGGATCTTTGAGGAAATGTCTGGAGAGCCCGGCTAGCACGTGCACCACAACCCCCCACCCTCAGCCAGCCCCTGCCTGTCCCATCCAGATGGAGCTGGTGCTGCTCCTCACCAGGCTCCAGAGGCCTTGGAAGAGGGCGGATAAGAGGAGCTGTGCTCCCACTCCCCGGGCCTGTGAGGCTGGGAGAGGTTACTCCAGGATAAAGTGGGCTGCAGCCGGGACGGCCAGGGATGGTGCTGGCCAGACCTTGGGGGCTCTGCAAATGGGTCCCTGGGGGGAGGTGAAATTCCTGCCTCCAGCTGCTGGGGACACGGTGTCCCCCCCAAGGACCCAGTGCAGGGGGAAGCCAGGCTGCAGGGTTGGGGTCACGGGCAGATTTTCCAACTGCTCCAACTATCCCTTGCTGGGATAGTCTGGATGATTGGATTCTGCACTGCTGGCAACATCTCAAAGTGGAGGGCAATAGGGTCTTGTTTGCTCTGGCAGCCTTGGGACATGGAGCTGCCCCTCTCTGTCCAGGGGTCCCCCAGTCTCAGCCTTCTCTTCCCTGGGACAGGCTCCAGCTATGGAAATCAAGGAGCAAAATGGGAAAGTGTTTCCCAGCAGGGAATTTCCCCCGGGGACAGCTGGGCCAAGCAGACAGGGAATTTCCCCTTCTTCCTTCTTCTTCTCCTCATCCTCCTCTTTCTCTTTCTCCCCCTCCTCCTCCTCCTCCTCTGGTGGCCCATCTCCCACAGGGAAATCCCCCTCTGTGCCTTCCAGAGCTCCCAGCACACACCCTGTCTGCGGGGATCCTTGCTGCTGGGGGTGAATCCCCATCTTGGGAAACCTTTTGGTCCTGCCCTGCATTCCTCTTGGTGGGTGCTGCTGGGTCCCAGCAGCGCCTGTGTCCTGGGAGCTATGGGGGTGTTTTTGGGATGAGGGATGTGTGTGCTTTGGGAGGCAAAGAGAAGTCCAGCTGCCCCAGCCAGAGCCTCCCATCCCTGCTGCTGACCCCTTTGCCTGTCCTTGCAGAGGCACCAGTGTCTGGGCCCCTGGACACTAGCATGGGCCCCTGCTTGGAGCTGGCGGCCCCACTCCATCCCCACCGGCGTGGGCACAGTCCTGGGGCACTGGCAGGACCCCCTGAACGTGGCCCCCGCGCTGGCCGGGAGGTGACCTGGGGGGACAAAGCATCTGCCTGTCTGGGGACGGGCGCTGGCTGCTGCCTCCCGCTCTTGTGTTCCAGTCACGGAGCGAGACAGGGCCGGGCATTGTCTGCTGGGAGCGGCATTCCCGAGCGCCCGGACAGCTCGCAGAGCCCGGCTCCTTCTGGACGAACTGGGGCCTTGTAGAGATAGATTTTTTCCATTGCACAAGAAAATGAAATGTCTCTTTCCAAAGAATAAATAGATGGGAAGGAGTGAGCTGGTGCTGAGTGGAGCCGGGGCTCCGGCTGGGGTGAGCACTGGAGGATTGCGTGGAGCCGCAGCCAACGACCTGCTCCTTGGCAGAGCTGAGCACATCCAGATGCTGCTGGGACAGCTCGGCGTCAGCACGCGTGCTGTGACCCGGGAGGCGTTTGGGACAACAAAAGGGGTCCCACTGTCCCTGTCCCACTCGGTGTCGCACTGTGGGGCTGGGCGGGACGGACCCTTGTCGGTGCCGTGTCCTCATGCTCTGCTGCCCTCTGTCCGCAGAGAGCTGCGAGGGGGTGGTGTGCGGCCCCGACAAGGTCTGCAAGATGAAGCATGGCCGTCCCCAGTGTGCCTGTGCCCCCGACTGCTCCAGCCTGCCCCGCAAGCTGCAGGTCTGTGGCTCCGATGGCTACACCTACCGGGACGAGTGTGACCTGCTGACGGCCAAGTGCAGAGACCACCCCGACCTCGAAGTGATGTACCAGGGCAAATGCAAAAGTAGGTGCAGTTGTTCCCCTACCCCACTGCATTCCATCCCCATCCTGTCCCGGTCCTGTCCCCATTCCCTGTGGTACAAGGAGGGAAGGTCTGTCCTGGTACAGGGCCCTGCAGGACATGGGTCTCATTGCCCCTTGAGGGGACATTGCAGCTTGTTGGTGCAATGGGGTTTAGCCTTGCTGCAGGCTGAGCAGTAACAGTCCCTAAAATGTCATTTACAAACATCAAGCCCCGTTTTTTCCTCTTTTGTAAAGAGCGCAGCGATCCACCCAGCCCTGCCAAGAGCTGTCAGAAGGATTATGGTTATTTTTCCAGCCCTCCTTTCTGGAAGGCTTTGCCTGTCGAGCGCAGGGAAACGTGGGGCAAGAAATGGGAGTTGGGAGCTGCAGATGCCAAATCTTCCAATCCATCAGGGAAAGAGAGGAGGGTGGAGGAAAGATGGGGGTGCACGAGCCTCCACCCGCCCCAGCAGAGCCCTGTGCAGGGCCTGATCCTGCTGCTCAGGCTCTCTCCACCCCCATGCGCCCTCGTTCCAGTGCTGGCTCTGCTCCAGGGTGACCCTGCCCTTCCCTCTCGCCGGGGCCAGCACGGCAGCTGCCAGCCTGGCCGCAGTGGCTGCTGCTTCCCTGCCAAGGCACCTGCGTGCGGCCGCTGGCCCAGCCGGGTCCCGCTGCGCCGAGCGGGCTCAGCCCCGCGCTCCGCGGCTGCAGCTGGACCTCGGCTCCTCCCGCCTGGCAAAGCTCTGGCCAGGGCCGAGCCTGAGGACTCAAGGTCATGAGCTCCCCTGTGCTCAGGATGCCGGCCCCTGCCAGCCCCTGCCCTTGGGAACATCGCTGATGGGGGACATCAGCACCCTCCGGCTTCTGGCTCTGCTCTGTCCCCTGGCAGCAGAGAGGGAGGGCACTGGGTTTCCCTGGGATGATGCCCAAAGCCTGCCTGGGGTGAAGGAGCTGTGAGAAGGGGGTGGCCGTCCCTGGGGTCACTCCAACGCTGCGCTTCCCTGCAGAGTCCTGCTCCAGCGTGGTGTGTCCTGGCACACACACCTGCGTGGTGGACCAGACAGGCAGCGCCCACTGCGTGATGTGCCGGACAGCCCCCTGCCCTGAGCCCACCAGCCTGGACCACGCCCTCTGCGGCAACAACAACGTCACCTACCCCTCGGCGTGCCACCTGCGGCGGGCCACCTGCCACCGCGGCCGCTCCATCGGCGTGCGCCACTACGGGAGCTGCTCAGGTGAGCAGGGCGGGGCAGGGGGCGGCGGGCACGGACCCCCAGCGCCTGCCCGCCCCTCACACCCCCCTCACCACTTCTCTCTGCTTCCAGCTGCGGCCAAATTCTCCGCAGAGACGGACAGCGTGGAGGAGAACTACGTGTGAATCGTCCCTCGGCCGAGCCGGAGCTGGGAGACAGGGGCATTATGTGTATATTGTACAAACCATATACCTGATATTTATTAAGATAAAAAGATCCTTATTTATCCCTGTGTATGTTCAGCAGTCGCAGGGGGCTCGATTCCCATCCTGCCGGCCAGGGAGCAGGGGAGGGGGCTCATGGAGCAAGGCTGAGATGCCCTGGGACACTCTGGTGCCAGCCTGGTGCCCGGCAGAGTGGCCGGTGCCCTTCCCTGCTGCCGGTGAGGTGCAGAGGGGTGTCCGTGGGCCCCCCCCACGTGTCCTTGGCCGGCAGCCCTGGGCCTATTTATTTTTGGATTAATTCTCGGTACTCTGCTGACGTTTCTGGCCAGGACCTCGAGGTCTAGAGGGAATCTGCGCTTTCGCCTTCCCTGAGGGGCTCGGCCCCAGCTGCCAGTGGCAGGAAAGGCAGTGCACGCTGCATCAGATTGGAGAGAGATAGATATATATTTTTATATATATATATNTTGTCACCTGTGTAAATACCAGCTCAGCTCTGACACCAAAAAAGCTCTTGACTTTATATAAATATCATATATATATTATATATAAAAATACCTTATTTTCTATTTTTGTATGATTGGGTCCTGACCCCCGAGGTAGACGCTTTGGGAACATCCACATCCCCTGTTCCATATTGTTGGGGCATTTTACGGCTGTGTTATGATTTGGATTACAATTAAAAACCAGAATAAACAGTGGTGCGTGTCTGATTTTGTCGGCGGGTTCTGGGGTCGCAGGAAACGTTGTTCTCCTTGGGGCTGTGCATCCACACCAGGGTCTGGGGACGTGGGGAGCCCCCCGCAGCCATGAGGAGCTGCATCCCATCTGCTCCAGCTCCGTGCTGGGCTTTTCCAGCCCAGCCGAGGCTGCTCTGTGCGGTGGGAGGGGAGGGGAGAGCGGGGAAGAGCAACCCGCGACGCAGATAAATCTGTTCCCAATCTCGAGCCGTGCCATGAGGGTTTGGTATTTCACAAAACAATTCCTGCCGGTAATTGGGTCCCGATGTGGGATGTTTCCCGGGCAGCAGCCTGCAGCTTGGCGTGCCGAGCTCCACGGGAACTGCTGCCCGATCCCCCTCGGCCGCATCCCCTGTGCCGGGGGCCGGCATGGCACAGCCCCTGACCCCTGGCCAGTCCCCCCAGAGCCACGACCAGCCCGGCAGCGCATCACAGAGACTCATGGAACCATTTAGGTTGGAAAACACATCTCAGATAACCCGGGGTGGGCATGGGGGGGTTCTGCTACATCCCCTCTCTGCTCGCCCAGCTCAGCAGTGTCCCCCTGCTTTTGGGGGTGGGTGTCCAGGAGTTCTCAAAACACTGCCCATGCCTTTCTAGGTGCCACCACACGCGGTGGTGTGTGGCCTGGGTTCCTCCACGGCCGCCCGCAGCGCTCCCTGCCCACGGCAGCTGCCGGTCCTGCCCGGCCCGCCGCAGGGTTCGGCCCCCGGAGCGGCTGGCGGGTGGCTCCGTGCCGAGCCCGCGGGCACGGGCTGCGGCGGCAACGCCAGCTCCTGTGATGAGCGGGAGATTTCAGCTTCCAAAACACGGCTGTGAGTCAGGCGCCGCCTTCCCACCGGTTTTTGGGTGGTCTGGGACAAGCCGGGACAGGCGCCGGCTCTCCAGGCTCCCTGCCAGCGCGGATGCCCTCGGGCTGGCAGTCCTGTGCCGGCATTCCAGGGGGTCTCTGCCCCACGCTGTCACTGCCGGCACGCCGCTGCGATCTGGGGCTTCTTTGGAGGCTGGCAGCCTGGCAGGGATCTGTCCTGCGCTGGATGTCCCCAAGGCCACCGATTCCTGCGGCTTGCATCTCCTGACCCCGCGCAAGGCCCTGCAGCAGCCACGGCGTGCCAGCAATTTGCAGATAAAACAAACAGCCAGGAGCAGGGAATGTCTGGGTCTGTCCCCGGAGACACCGGGCAGAGGCACACGTGGCTCAGCTGAGACCCAGCGGCAGCTCGGCACACGTCTCCGGCCACTGCGGGCTCCCGCGGGGTGAGCGCCCGTCTGTGCGCGGGGGAGGCGGGCGAGGCTCCCGACGGGATCCCTGTGGGCTCCGCCAGCGCAGCTGGAAGCCCGCCTGCCCCCGGGGGGTGTCTGTGGTTCCCCTCTTTGGGGGGTCACGTCGCGCGGTGGGGAGCGTGCGGTGTGGGACGGGATGGAACAGGATGAGGCGGGATGGGATGAGACGGGGTGGGACGGGATGGGGAGCCACACCCCGGCGGGAAGGCAGCTGGGGATGCTTCTGGGGTGGCAGCACCTGGATGCAGATGCTGGCTCTTCTGGAGCAGGGCCTGCACCCCCTGCTCCATCCACACACGCCCAGGATAAGTCAGGGGGACCAAAACAGAGGGGGAGCACTGGGATGGGAACTGAGGGTTTATTGAGGAAGGTAAATGTTGCCACTGCGAGAGGATGTACGAGGGTCTTCTGGTGTAGCCTAGGTGGTACATAATACCCCTTGCCAATGGGCAGAGAGGGGCTCCTGCCCTGACCTGGGTCAAGGAGCCCTGAGCATTCCCTCCCAGCCCCTCCAGAGCTGGAGGATGTGGAAGTTCTGGCCGCCTTCTCCCCTCCCGTGAGACATTTCAGCCCCTCTTCTCACAGCCCCCAGAACTCCCAGCCACACTAGGGCTTCGGCCACCCCTTCTGATGGCGGAAGCCTCGCACAACCTGATGCACCCAGCCAATGTAGTTGGAGATCTTGGTGTAGATGTCAGGGAACCGGCGGTCCCCACATCTCTCCCCAGAGAAGGAGACGATGCCATAAACCTTGTTCTTGAAAACCAAGGGTCCCCCGGAGTCACCCTGCAAAATGAGGGGGTGGGAGGGAGATTTGAGGCTCTCCCAGTGGGGGACAGTGTGGGGCAGGGCTCGGGGGAGCACTCACAGCACAGACACCCTGCAGCGTGGTGTTGCGGCTGGCCCCGCACAGCATGTTGGCCGAGACCTTGCCCCTCCACAGCGTCCGGCAGAGGCTCCGCTTGACGATGCTGGTGTTGGTCTCCATCAGCTCGGTGGGCTGGTCTCCGAAGTTGGAGGTGTCCCCCCAGCCCATCACGGAGCAGACAGTGCCGGGTTTCAGGTCGATGCGTGGCGAGGGGAGGCGGATCCGCTTCACGTACGTGTTCAGCCTGGCCGACCTGTTCAGCTGGGTGGGCAGCGAGGGCAGGGGTGGCTTTGCTGCTGAGGCAGAGCCCCCCAGCTGCTCCTGCCTGGTTCTCCCTCACCCCCCAGCTCACCACTCCTGCTGACCCCCCCCCAGCCCTGCCCTTCCCTGTTCAGAGGCTGGGCGCCTCCCTGTCAGCCCCTCTGCACTGGTCCCAGTCTGCTGTAGAGACTGCCAGCCCGGGAGCCGCTGACCCGGACGGGGTCGGTGTGTCCTCAGTGCCTCCATCACACCCCACGGCGCGGTCCTGCTTCTCCGGAGAAGCACTGACATCTAGTGTCGGCTCGGCCCCTCGTGGGGCACCCCACCTCCTCCCGGTGCCCTGGGGCCGTGGGGCACCCAACCTCCCTCCCGGTGCTCCGGGGCCATGGACACCCCAGCTCCCTTTCAATGCCCCGGGGCCGTGGGGCACCCCATCTCCTCCCGCACCCCAGGGCTGTGGGGCACCCCATCTCCTCCCGCACGCCAGGGCTGTGGGGTACCCCACTGCCCGGCGCTGGGCGCAGACTCACCAGGAGCAGGCGGATGTCGTTGTCCGTGGCACGGGGGTTGTAGAGTGGGTGGGCGATGGACTCGGCCACGCTGAAGATCTGCTGAGACTCCTCGGGCTCCTGCAGCCGCTGGGCTCCCAGCACCACGCGCACTGCGGGGCTGCGCCTGTGGCCAAGGCGGGGCTGAGAGGGCGCTGCTGTGGCTGGTGGCCATCGGAGAGGGCGGGATGGCTAGGGGGACTCAAGGGGGGCACAGGTGGGAGGGGGCAGCTTAACTCCTTGGGACGGGGTTATCGGTTAGAAGGGGCCACGCCATGTCCAGGGGGCACGTGTCCCGCGTGGGGACAAGGCTCACCTGGGAATGAAGCAGTGGGCAGCTGTCATCACCCACTTGGGCCACACCAGGAAGCCCCCACAGACGTGCTGCCCGTCCATCTGGATGGAGGCCATGAAGGGCCGGGAATGGGGTGCTGCCACCTTTCCCCCGATGATCTGGCTCCCCTGGGTGCCTGGTGGGTGCAGGTGATCGTTGGCCTCCCCTGTGTCACAGGGGAGTCCAGGGTTCCTATCTCCCACCCTGGGGATCTTCCCTGGCACCCCAGTTCTCTCATTACCTGCCGGGGCCAGAGCTGGGAGCAGGATGGAGCCTCCCAGGCTGAGGATGAAGAGCCCAGCTGTGACCATGGTGGCACAGAGTGGGCCACTGCCACCACCGCTGGGGTTGCTCGGGGTGGGGGTGCTTAAATCCCTCCGGGGGGGCGGGTATTTCCCTCCTGCTTCCTCTTCTCCGGGTGCTGCTGCTTTGTGCAATTCAGGGCATCAGAGGCCTGGCGGCTCCGTGCAGCTTCCCCCAGAGTGGGAGATGGGGAGTAGAGCAGCTTCTCAGCCCTGACTCCTCTTGTGCCTTGAGCTAACCGGGATGAAACCCCTCTCCGCAGGGAGGTGGCAGCAGCGGGGCCCCAGGACCTCTCTCAGACTCGACAGTGTCCCCAGGATTGCTGTGGGTGACACAGGGACTGTGCCGTGCTCTCATCCAACACTTCTTTCAGCCCTTCCAGACCCTCAGTGGCTCTGGGATGATGCTGTGGGCAGAGGGGCAGTTTCCTCCCTCTGTTCTGCATCAACCTGGAATGCAAAAAGGGGTGCAGGGGGTGGGGAGCATGGGGGTGGGGGGATATGTTGACCCTCACTGCAGAGCCTGGCTTGCTTTGGGGCCAAGTGCAGAGATCTTGCCTGGCAGTGGGCAGATTTCCCAACGGAGGGTGGCTTAGGGCTTCCTGTGGCAGTTTGCCCATTATGGCCGTTGGGTTGGGAAATGGGGGAGCGGAAAGGGGGAGCAAAGAGTAGGTGGTTCCTGGAGTGGGGCAGAACGGAGTGGCCGCATTCACAGGAGGGAGGAACACACCGGCAGGGGCTGCATTCACAGCCCCTCCAACCCGCCCCGCACCGGGCACTGCACAGCCAGGACCCGCTTCGGGAGACCCCCAGCAGCAGCCACAGCTCCGGGGGCCCCCGAGGTCGGGTGATGGGTGGTGGGCCGGGACCCACCTGGGACCCCCAGGAGCAGATGCAGCCCCGGCGCGCCCCGAGGCCGGATGATGGGCGGCGGCAGTGGCGGGGCGCGCCCGGCAGACGGAGCTGTGCGGGAGGGAGGCGGGAGCACCGGCGCGGTCCCGACATCCCTGCGCATCCCGCAGCCCCGCCGGGNTGGGGAGTCCGAACCTGCGGTCTCATATCCCCCTGCTCCTGGGCACTCAGCACCCCAAAACCGGAGGCTTGCATCCCCCTGATTGTGGGGATTCAAGACTCCAATACTAGAGGTTTGTATCCCCCTATGCTGAGGCTTGGGACCCAAAAACCGGAGGTGGGGCTCGCATCCCCCCCGTTCCTGGGCTTGTGACCCCAAAACTGGGGGCTCACATCCCGCCAGATACTGGAGCTCAGGACCCCGATAGCAGAGGCTCCCATCCCCTCGGTTCTGGGGCTCGGGACCCCGATTCCGGGGCCTCCTTCCCCCCGGTGCCGCTCAGCAGGTGCGGCCCCTCCCCGGTCCCTGCCCCGCCGTGGGGTGCTGGAGGGCCGCTCGAGGGGCAGCAGCAGAGGCCCCGCTGTGGGTGCGGGGGTGCAGAGGGTGCGAGGGGTGTCGGGGCTGGCAGCGGTGCAGGAAGCGGGGGGGCGGGGAGGGCGTTTATTTTTGTGTTTTGAACCTGTTGTTGCTGCTGCGTGTGGTGGGGTGAGTGGGTGGAAAGAGCTGCGGACCCCTCCCTGCACTGCACCCCCAGCCCCTGCCCGGGGAGCCGGCTGTGGCCAGGGGATCCTCATGAATCGGGTCCCACCGGAGAAGTCTGGACAGACGGACACTCTCGGACCCCGGCCTCGTCCTTTGTGTGCTGCGGTGGGGCCCTGACGGGTCGCTGGGAGCTTGGAGCCGGCCGGGTGGGGGAAGGACGGAACAGGCAGAGGCCACTAGGGGCTTGTGGCCACGGACTGTCCTACCTGTGTGCTGGTTTTGCCCCTTTAGGGACACCAGCAGCTGGTGCCATGAGGGGACAGGGCTGGGGGGGCTGCTCGAGGTGCTGGAAGCCAGCGCTGGCCCTGTGTCACCCAGGCCTTTCCTTCCCTCCCGTGGCTCTGGTCCCCACCATGGTGAACAGCCCAGCAACTGTCTGGGTTTGGCACTGGGTGTTCCTGGGGCAGCTCGGGGTCAGCCACCCTCTGCTCCTCGTGGGCACCTCGCCCTGCACCGATCCACTTACCACCGGCTGCTGAGACAAGGGGTGCTCAACAGGTCCCTCTCAGCACTGCCTGTCTCCCACCTGGGAGCCCCAAGAGGCCATGGGGCACTGGAGGGGAGTGGGATGGGGGTGTCCTGGGGCCAGGGTGGGCTCTGGCTGATTTGGGACTGGAACTGAGCTGGGGATGCGGGGATGTTTTGGAGATTGGGGTGCAGCAAGTGCGGGACTGGAGAGGCAGAGTGGCTCCCCGTGCTGCTGGAGGGGCCAGAGGCAGGGCCAAGGCTTTGGGCAGCTCCACGGCGCCACAGTCCCTGCAGGAAAGAGCCTCTTTGGGGAGGAAAAGGTGCGTGATTTGCCAAAAGGCAGCAGCGAGGGGAAGGGCAGAGCCGAGGGGTGTGACGTGCCCTGGGGAGGGGGTGAGGACCTGCCGGGCTGGGCTCTCCTGGGGCGGAGGCATCCAGGGCTGGGGCTGAGCTGGGGGATGGTGCTGGACAGGATGGTGGCTCCTGCCCCTGGGCTCCACATGCACCTTGCTCTGGACCAACCCTCCCAGCAAGGGCTAAAGAGCCCATGGAGGGGTGCAAAGTTCCCCTGCCAGCTCCATACACTGGACCTGCCAATGTCCCTTTCTTTTGAGTGAAACTCTGTGAGTGACCCCGGGTGGGGGGCACAGCTACAAAGCAAAACAACACGACCCCTCCAGCCACTCAGCTCCGGAGCCTGGCCGTGGGGCTGGAGGATTAGGAGGGCCCCAGGGCAGCTGGGGACATGGTGAGGTGCTGCCCTGCTGTTGGCCTGGCTCTGTGGCAGCCAACGGGTGTTGGGGCGGGCACTGCTGCCTTTGCCCTGGCTCCTGCTTTGCCTTGGCACGGGCAGTGGCTGGAGGAGGGTCCTGGCTGCCACAATCCACTGGTGCCCAGGGAGGTCTGGCAGAAACTTTCCAACTCTGGTAAAGGCTGTGCTGGTCCCACTGGAGCTGCTCTTGTGCCCTCTGCTCCTGCTGCTGTCAGTGCTCGTGAGCAGCTGGAGATCCTGCATCTCACATCTGGCTGCTCTGGTGGTTTCTCTCAGTTGCTGCTCTACCCTTGGCTTAGAGGGTCTCCTTGGAGTGAGGGCTCTCCTGGTCCTGCCTTCCCAACCCTGATCTGAAAGTGACAGTTGCACCCAGGGGAAGGAGGGAGATTTCTGCCCGAGAAATAACCCATGAGTCCTTTGGAAAGGGACTCAAGACCTTGCTCTCTGCTGGCATCCAGGCAGAAGTGAAACCCAGGCCAGACCCCGCTGCCTCCTGGCCACGTGCAAGGAACCAGGAAGGGTCAGGTCTGTCCTGTCCCTGTCTGCAGCTGGAGGAGCAGCACTGTCACCCTTCCCAGCTCTCCCAGAGAGGCCATAAAGCTCCACCACAGATGACCCCACAACAGCACCCAGCCCTGCCTGGGGCTGGCAGATCATGGGGTTCAGAGCTCAGCTGCATGATGGGGCCTCTCAGCTGGACCTGCCTTGCTGCGAGGAGCTGGAGCAGGTTTCCTGGGAAGCCGCTGGTGTTGGTGTTCCTGCTTCCTGGCCAGAAAGAGCCCCTTTCCCCAGGGGGGTGGGGGTTCATGTGGCTGCAGCTGTGCTGGGGCTCCAGCAGCAGAGGTGCCACAGGAAAGCTGAGGAGGTGCCAGGAAAGCAGGAAAGCTGAGGAGGTGCCGTGCCCTGGGACAGGGTTGACTGGAGGCACCAGGACTGGGGCTGGAGGCACAGCCCAGATTCCTGAGTCTCCTCACTCCATCCAGAGACAAGCAACCCCCAGGTCCCAGACAGGAGCTGTTGTCAGGGGCATGGATGAGCCTGGAGGAGGGAGAGGAGCCGGGTGGATCCTGCCCCAGACAGGTGTTTCCTGATGGAGCGTGGCTGGACGTGGGTTGGGCCCAGCCCCTGGGCTTGGCGCCGAGGACCGAGCTCCCCGTGGGTGTCAGGGCTCACGGGGGTGCCTGCACCTGATCCACGTTCCTGCTGGCTCCTTGGAACATCGTGTGCGCCTGTGTTCATGGCACTGCTGTGGGAAAGCCACGCCGCCACACCAGAACAGGAACCCGGGGATGGCTGGTGGCACGAGACAGGTGCCACATCCTGGCCAGCAGGACTGCCTGTCCTGGCCAGCTGGTGCTCCTGGGGGTGGGGAGTGGCCGGCTCCACTCTCATTCATGAATTGTGGGGGGAGTTTCCTGGTGGAGCCTTGCTCCTCTAACTGGAAGGGAGCTGGAAACCCAAGTGTTTGGAGGGCACTTGAACCATTGTTTGAAAGATCTGTAATTTTCCAATCAAACTCCCTCCCCAAGCCTCCGTTCATCAAATATTCATGGGATCCATTTTCTCCTGGCACTCCCAGCCCACGTCTCAGCCCGAAGAATCAATCAGGCAGCTCCGCTTGCTCTAATGCATCTGCGTTTTCGGGAGCCTGGGGCTGCCATCTCCTCCCCCCGCCTTCCTGTGTCCCTGTCCCCTCTCCGGGCAGCGTTGATGGCTGTGGGAGCACGGGGAAGGCAGTGGGGAAGGCAGCTGCAAGGAGTGGGATGGGCACTGGGGTGATGCAGCAGCAGCAGGAGGAGGCAGCCCCCCTGGACCAGGACCTGAGCAGGGTCCCTGTGCTGGTCACACGGCTCGTTGGCCCCGCGGATTACTGGCCATCCTTGCCCGAGCCGCTGCCGCTGGT
>VXAX01004757.1:22530-40371 GCA_013399835.1 Leptocoma aspasia
CTGCTTCAGACCCTCAGAGAAATTCCTGGAGGAATTTCCCCATTTCTGAGGGGAATTCCCCCATTTCTGAGTGAAATTCCCCCATTTCTGAGGGGAAATCCCCCTTTTCTGAGGGGAAATCCCCCTTTTCTGAGGGGGTACTCCTCATTTCTGAGGGGAAAATCCTGGAGAAATTCCCCCATTTCTGAGGGAATATCCTGGAGAAATTTCCCACCTCAGAAAGAAGAATTTTTTCCCAAAATCCCATCTAAACCAGGATTTGGGGGATTTTAGCCTGGATTTGGGGGATTTTCCTGCGCCACAATCCCAAACCCCTCCCCAGCCCAAATTTGGGAGATTTTAGCTCAAATTTGGGGGACTTTAGCCTGGATTTGGGGGATTTTAACCCGGATTCAGAGGATTTTAACCCAGATTCAGGGGATTTTAACCCGGATTCAGGGGATTCTCCCATGCCACGATCCCGAACCCCTCCCCATCCCAAATTTGGGGGATTTCCCCCCATTTCAGCACCGATCTCATTGTGGTTGAGGTCGTAGAGGCGCTCAAAGGGGAAATTCTTCTTCTCAATCTTCTTCACCACCTCCTCGGGCAGCTTCTTGAACTGGCGCAGGGGACACATGGACTGCCACCTGTGGGGACAACCCGGGGGCTCAGGGGACACCGGGAACTGCGGGAATTTGGGGAATTCTGTGGGATCGGGACTCACATGCGCTTGTCGATCATCTTGCAGAGGTTGAGGGTCTTGTCGGTGAGCTGGGCCCAGCCGCGGTTCAGGACGATCTCAAAGATGGCTCTCATCAGCCTCCCGGCCGACTGAGGGACAGGGAAAGGTTTTGGGGTCACATCCCAGCCATTCCCAAGTTCCCATCCCACCCTCTGGGCCAGCCCGGATGGGTTTGGGGTGGGAGTGACCCAAAATCCCAACTGGTGTCACCCCAATCGGTGCCAGCGCACGGCGTCGGCTTTGGACACTTGCAGAGATCCCAGCTCCTCTGGGAATTCCATTCCAGCCCCTCACAGGGAGGAATTCCTTCCCAAAATCCCATCTAAATCTCCACATGGAATGTTGGATGGATTTGGGGTGGGAGAGACCTTAAATCCCATCCCATTCCCACCCCTGCCATGGGCAGGGACACCTTTCCATAGATCCAGCTGGCTCCAAACTGGCCTTGGATGTTTCCAGGGGTGGGGCAGCTGCAGCTTCTCTGGGAAATCCAGCCCAGCCCCTCACACCCTCCCAGGGAAGGATTCCTTCCGAAAACCCCACCTAAACCTCCACATGGAATCCTAGAATGGTTTAGGTGGGGAGCGACCTTAAACTCCATCCCATTCCCAACCCATACATCTTCCACAATCCCAGGTGGCTCCAGCCTGGCCTTGGACATTTCCAGGGATCCAGGGACAACCCCAGCTCCTCTGGGAATTCCATCCCAGCCCCTTCCCACCCTCCCAGCCAGGAATTCCTTCCCAAAATCCCACCCAAATCCCCACTTTCCCCCTGTGAAGCCATTCCCTCTTATCCTGTTGTTCCAAACCTTTTCCCACCTTTCCTTTTCAAGCACGGAACGGTAATTTCGGATTTTCCACCCCAAACACCTCCAAGAGGAGCAGCTGTTGATTCCTAACTTCCCAAAATTCTATGCTCTGCCACCGTTTTCCCACATGGAATTACTGGGACACAAACTGGGAGCTCCCTTGAGGATCCCATTCCCACCCAGAGCTTCCCACCGCTCCCAGCTCCAATTCCCAGGCGGAATTTTTGCCCAAAAATTCAATTTCTAGAGTGGGAATGGCCTTGCCCTGGCCGGAATGGAGCAGCGATTCCCAACTTTTCAAATCCAGCCTTTCTGGGCCAATCCCACTGGGAATTCCAAGGGAATTCCTGGCTCACCTGGGTGACGTAGACCATGTCGGCCATGAGGGCGAACCCCTCCAGCTTCAGCTGCGAGATGAAGGCCTGGAGCAGGACGTTGATCTGGGAATGGTGATGGAAAAGCCCTCAGGGAACATCCTGAGAAAGCTGCTTTACCTGCTGCTCAATTCCCAAGGAAACCTCCTTTTCCTGGTTCCTAATGTCCCAGGAAAGCTGCTTTTCATGGCTTCTAACTCCCAAAACACTTTCCTTTTCCTGACACCCAATTCCCTTCTCCCACCTCCCCTTTTCCAGCCTCCCACCAATCTCAGGGATCACCTGGATCTCTCCGAGTTTCCCAGCCCCATCCAGGACATCCCAGAGAGGGAAGAGAGCAAATTCCCACCAGGAATTCCCACCAGGACTCACCTTGGCACTGGGCTCCTCGATGCTCTCCTTCACGGGGATCGGGACTCGCTCCAGAAGCTTCTGCAGCTCCAGCTTCTCCTCCTGAGGGAAAACAGGGATGGAGGGTGGGATGATCCCTCTGGAATGGCTCTGCAGCACCCACACATTCCAGGTTTTCCTTGTTTTTCCCAACTTCTCTCCAAAAATTCATCCAAACACTTTCTCTCCCTGCACCGGATGATCCTCATGGAGCTGGGAAAGGGTCTGGTGGCTGTTGGGTGTTGTTGGGTGATGGCTGTTGGCTGCTGGGTGTTTGCTGTTGGGTGTTGGGTGTTGCCCATTCCTGTGCCCATACCTCGCGCACGGTGATGTTGCGGAACTCCGAGGACAGGGAGAAGACGCGGAAGAGCTCGATCTCGCTCAGGGTGGGTTTCAGCAGCTGGTTGTACGTCTGCACCGTCTCGTTGGTGATGTAGTAATGGCTGGCAATGCGGCCCAGCTCCGTCACCTGCCGGGACAGCCGGGAAAATGGCGGGAACAGTCAGGATAAACCACGGGAATGGTCGGGATAAACCACGGGAATGGTTGGGATAAACCATGGGAATGGTCGGGATAAACCATGGGAATGGTTGGGATAAACCATGGGAATGGTCGGGATAAACCATGGGAATGGTTGGGATAAACCATGGAAATGGTTGGGATAAACCATGGGAATGGTTGGGATAAACCACGGGAATGGTTGGGATAAACCATGGAAATGGTTGGGATAAACCACGGGAATGGTTGGGATAAACCATGGAAATGGTCGGGATAAACCACGGGAATGGTTGGGATAAACCATGGGAATGGTCGGGAGAACAGCTGCAATGACTGGGAGAAACCACGGGAATGGTGGGAAGAAAAATGGCCAGGAGAACAGCAGGAATGGCCGGGATAAACCCACGGGAACAGCTGGGAGAATCCACAGGAATTGTGGGGAGAAACAACGGGAACAGCCAGGATAAACCACGGGAACGGCCAGAATAACCCATTCTACCTGCAAACTCCCCATTTTCTCACCCTCCCATCTAAAAATCCCTGGGTTTTTTCCCCTCCCACCTAGAAATCCCCATTTTTTTTCGCCGTCCCACCTGGAAATTCCCAGTCTTCTTGTCGTACTTGACCAGGTTGTTCTTGTCGAGCATCAGGGCCGCGGTGTGGACGAGGTCGAGGCGCCGCTGCTCCAGGAGCGGATCCGCCTTCAGGTCATCGTGGGAGATCCCGTACAGCGTCGGGGACCGCAGCATCCGGATGTACAGGTACGTGTATCCCAGCCAGTTCACCGCATCCTATGCAATTCCCAAAGCCTGAGTGCTCCCAGGGATGTCCTGGCACGCCCCAGGGAGCTCCAGAGTGGAGCTGATTCTGGCTAAATCCCACGAAACAGAGCTGGGAAAGCCAGGGAAAACTGCTTTTCCTGGTGCCTGATTTCCAAGGAAAGCTGTTTTTCTTCATTCCATATTCCCAGGAAAGCTGTTTTTCCTTGCCCTTAATTTTCCAGGAAATCTGCTTTTCCCAGTCCCAAATTTCCCAGGAAATCTGCTTTTCTCGGTCCCAATTTTCCCAGGAAATCTGCTTTTCTTAGTCCCTAATTCCCAAGAATTCTGCTTTTCTTGCTGCCCAATTCCCTTTCCCCACTTCCCCCCACATCTCCCAGAAAACATTCTGGAATTAACCCTAAAACACCCCCAGATTTTCCCCTGATCTTCCACTCCCACCCCAAAAACTCTTCCAAGAACACCCTAAACACCCCAATCCCAAAAACCCCCGCCCGGGGGCAGAACCATGGGCACAAATCCCTGCGGAAAATCAGGAATTCCGGCCAACCTTGGCATTTTGGACATTCCCCAGCACGGCCTCGGCATTGAGCATGTCTGGGAGCTTGGCCACCATCTGGCTCTCGATGGGCAGCTGCTGGTTGAGCAGGGACAGGTAATACTGGAGCTCTCCATGGGAAGTGATGAGAATTCCCTCTCCTTTCGTGTCGTACTGCGGCCTCCCGGCACGGCCCAACATCTGGGACCAGGAAAAACAGCTCAGGAATCTCGGAATTCTTGAGGGACTATCTCAGGGAGGTTTGGGTAAGGAATTGTCTCAGGAGGGTCCCAGCATGGAATTCCTGAAGGATTATTTCAGGTGGGTTTGGGCATGGAATTCCTGAGGAATTATCTCAGGTGGATCTGGGCATAGAATTCTTGAGGAATTATCCCAGGAGGGTCTGAGCATGGAATTATTTTAGGAGAATCTGGGCATGGAATTCTTGAGAGATTATCTGGGAACTGGGGATGGAATTCTGGAGGAGTTATCTCAGAAAGGTCTGGGCATGGAATCATCTCAGGGAGCTCTGGGCATGGAATTCTTGGGGAATTACCTGGAAGGATCTGGGCATGGAATTCTTGAGGACCTATTCCCCCTCCCCTCCAATCCCACAACACCGGGAAGAACAAGGAGCACAGAGGAAACCCAAAACTGGGATTTTGGATGGGATTTGAGGCTGGGAAGGTCCCAGCCCGGATCCTGGGATGTTCCCAGGTCCCACCTGGAGGATGTCCAGCGCTCCCAGCTCCGTCCAGCGCCCCTTTTCTGGGCTGTACACCTGTGTGCCTTTGATGATCACCGTGTGCGCTGGGAGGTTCACGCCCCAGGCCAGAGTGGCCGTGGACACCAGGACCTGCAGGAAAACTGGGATCAGATCCAGCAGGAACCTCCAAATCCATCAAAAACCAGGGATCAGATCCAGCAGGAGATCCAAATCCAGCCAGGAAGCTCCTGATCCAGCCAGGAAGCTCCAGATCCACCCAAAACCAAGGATCAGATCCAGTAGGAACCTCCAAAAACCTCCAAATCCATCCAGAAACCTCCAAATCCATCCCTTTTCCCCACATTTTCTTCCCAGACAATCTAATCCTAAAAACATCCCAGAAAATCTGTTTTTATCTCCCATTTTATCCTCCAGGAAAATCCCTGCTTTCTTCCACATCAGAGCAGGATCCTGATTTTATCCCAAAACACGGATTGGGTGGGATTGGATCCCGTAATTCCCTCTGGAATTCTGCTCCCACCTGGATGTGTTTGTCAGCAAAGAGATCCTCCACCAACGTCCGGTCCACGCGCGTCATCCCGGCGTGGTGGATGGCGAATCCGTAGGGAAGCAGATCCTTCAGCTCCAGGTTCTGTGGGAAAACACATCCCAAATAATTCCAGGAAAAGCGGGAAATTCCAAGGGAAAAGGTTTGGAATCAGCACAGGGTGGGGTTGTGGGGCTGGAGAGGATGGAAAAGCCATTGGAGCATGTCCCCAAGTGCCACATCCAGCGCAAAATCCCTTGGAAACTGGGGATCAACCAACCTTTCCTTGAGGGAACTTTCCCAAATTCTCCCAGACATTCTGCCAAATTCTCCCAACTAACTCCACCTCTGCCCTGGCTAAAGGTCTGGAAATCGCTTTCCCTAAAGGAATTTTCCCAAATTTTCCCGAATAAATAACTCCACCTCTGCCCTGGCTAAAGGTCTGGAAATCGCTTTCCCTAAAGGAATTTTCCCAAATTTTCCCGAATAAATAACTCCACCTCTGCCCTGGCTAAAGGTCTGGAAATCACTTTTTCCCTACCGGATTTTCCTAAATTTTCGAAATTTTCCCCAATTTTCCCAAATAACTAACTCTACCTCCTCCACGGACAAAGGTCTGTAAATCACGTTTTCCCTGCGGGATTTTCCCGCTGTTTCCCTGCGGGATTTTCCCGTTTTTTCCCCGTTTTTGCCCCGGGCTCACCTTGCACTGCTCGGCCTCGGTGCGCAGCACCTCGGTGGAGGCCGAGCCCTCGCGCAGGAACAGCCCCAGCGTGTCCTTCTCCAGGCACATGTCCCGGATGGCCCGCGCCGTCTTCCCCGTCTCCTTCCGGGAATGCACGAACACCAGCACCTGGGGAGAGCTGGGAATGAGCCTGGCATTCCTGGGAAAAGGCTGGGAGACTGGGGGGAATCATCCAGGTGGGGGAAACACCTGAATTCTGTCATCCTGGTGGGTGTGATTCTGAATTAATCAGGGCTGGAAAAAAGGGAAAACCCATTTTTTGTCCTCTCGCATTCCATGGAAAAGGCAAATCCTCAAAACTCAATCTGATCCCAGTGTTCAGGGAAAATATCTGGAATTAATCCCAGTGTGGATACAAAAACTCTCTCATCCTAACAGGACAATTACGAATTAATCACAGCTGGAAAAGAGGGAAAAGGCTTTTTTTGTCCTCTCAGATTCCATGGAAAAGCCAAATTCTCCCAACCCAACCCAGTATTTAGGATGGGAAGAGATCTGGGGTTAATCCAGGTGTGGACTCAAAAAAATTCCCAAGTCCTAAAGGGTCAATTCCAAATTAATCAAGGCTGGAAAAGAGGGAAGACTCATTTTCCTTTCATGGACTCCCAGTATTCAGGACGGGAAAAACCTGGGATTAATTCAGGTAGAACTAATCCAGGAATTCCTTCATCCCAAAAAGGACAATTCTGAATTAACCACACAAAAAAAACCCAAAAAAAACAAAACAAAACAAAACAAAACAAAAAAAAAACAGGAAAAAGGAGGGAAAACCCAAAACCTCCACTCCACCAAACCCCTTTTTTTCCCCAGGATTGTGGAGAATGTTGGGAATGAGGGGTCCAACCTGGTTCTTGCCGGCGTGCTCCATGATTTTCTCGTAGACGATCTCGTTCATGATCTGGAAGCGTTTGATGGCTTTCTTCTCCGTGATCCCCACGTAGGTCTGCTCCAGAGGCACGGGACGGAAGCTGGGGATGGGGAAAATATCCGTGGAATTTGTGGGAAAACCAGCAGGGAAAAGATCAGTGGAAAAGGGGGATTTGTGGAGAAAACGCCGTGAAAAAATATCTGTGGAAAATGGGATTTATGGAGAAACTGGGATAAAAAATATTTGTGGAAAAGGGGAATTCATGGAGAAACTGTGATAAAAAATATCCATGGAAAACGGAATTTATGGAGAACCTGTGACAAAAAAAAAACCCATGGAAAAGGGAATTTATGGAGAAAATGTGACAAATAAGTATCCATGGAGAAACTGCTACGAAAAAGTCTATGGAAAAGGGGAATTGAGGAGAAACCACCATGAAAAAAATCCATGGAAAAGGGGAATTAATGGAGAAACTATGATAAAAAAATATCCATGGAATACTGAGACCAAAAAAAATCTATGGAGAAGAGGAATTCATGGAGAAACTGGGACAAAAAAAATCCATGGAAAAGGGGAATTCATGGAGAAATTGGGACAAAAAAAATCCATGGAAAAGGGGAATTCATGGAGAAATTGGGGCAAAAAAAATCCATGGAAAAGGGGAATTCATGGAGAAACCACCACGAGAAAACATCCATGGGGAAGGGAATTTTTTCCCGGTACCTGTTGTCGAAGTAGAACAAGCCCTTGGCCGGGTCCACGCGCAGGAAGGTGGCCACGTCCTCGTAGTTGGGCAGGGTGGCACTGAGCCCCACTAGCCGCACGTCCTCCTGCGTCATCTCGATGTTGCGGATGGCCCTGGCCACCAGCGACTCCAGCACGGGCCCGCGGTCGTCGTGGAGGAGGTGGATCTCATCCTGGGAAAAGGGGAAACCCATGGAATTCTCCTCCCTGATGGGGATTGCTGGGATCACCAAGTTCATCTGGTTCCACCATGCGTGTCACGCTCGGGCAGGTCCAAGGTTCTCCACCCCAAACCCCAGATCCACCTGGAGGAACCCCCTAAGGTTCTCCATCTGAAATCCAAGATCCACCTTGAGAAACCCCCTAAGCTTCTCCATCCCTAAACCCCAGATCCACCTTGAGGTACACCTTGAGGAACCTCCTGAAGTTCTCCACCCCAAACCCCAGATCCACCTGGAGGAACCCCCTAAGGTTCTCCATCTGAAATCCAAGATCCACCTTGAGAAACCCCCTAAGCTTCTCCATCCCCAAACCCCAGATCCACCTGGAGGAACCTCCTGAGGTTATCCACCCCAAACCCCAGATGCACCTGGAGGAATCCCCTGAGGTTCTCCACCCCAAACCCCAGATCCACCTGGAGGAACCTCCTGAGGTTCTCCACCCCAAACCCCAGATCCACCTGGCGGAAGCCCATCCCAGGTGCTCACCAGGATGACCAGCCGCACCAGCTGGGTGTAGGTGCGCTCGCCGCCCTTGCGGGTGATGATGTCCCACTTCTCGGGCGTGCACACGATGATCTGCGTGGCGCTGATCTCCTCCTTGCACAGCTGGTGGTCCCCGGTCAGCTCGGCCACCGTGATCCCGTAGGTGGCCAAACGCTGGGAAAAACCCGCGGGATGAGCGTGGAGAGACCTTTCCACAGAGGAATGATCCCAAAATCCCACCCCAGCTTCTCCTGGTGTGGTTTGAGGGTGTTTCCTTTTGTCCTGGTGCCTGAGATAAGATCCCAAATCCCACCTGGATGTCCTCTCCTGTCAGGGGGGTGTGCAGAGCTCCCTGATCCCCCTTTTCTCCAGGCTGAGCTCCCTTCCCAGATCCCTCAGGAATTCTCCATTCCTGGACGTTCTCCAACCCCATAACCCATCCCTGATCCCCCTTTTCTCCAGGCTGAGCTCCTTCCACAGATCCCTCAGGAATTCTCCAGAGCCTTCTCCTTGTTCTCCAACCCCTTCCCCACCTCTGTTCGCGGCCCCAACCCCTCCACGATCCCAAACCTCCCTTTGGATCCAACCCCGCTCATCCCAAGGCTCCTCTCAGATCCAATCCCAAACCTTCCCTGGCACCCAATCCCAAACCTCCCCACAGATACAATCCCAAACCTCACTTGTATCCGACCCCAAACCTGCCCCGGGCTCTGACCCCAAACCTGCCCTGGGCTCTCACCCCAAACCTGCCCTGGTCTCTGACCCCAAACCTGCCCTGGGCTCTGACCCCAAACCTGCCCTGGGCTCTGACCCCAAACCTGCCCTGGTCTCTGACCCCAAACCTGCCCTGGTCTCCGACCCCAAACCTGCCCAGGCTCTGACCCCACACCTCCCCTGGGCTCTGACCCCAAACCTCCTTGGGGCCCCAACCCCACACTTGCCCAGGCTCTGACCCCAAACCTGCCCTGGCCTCCACCCCACACTTGCCCAGGCTCTGACCCCAAACCTGCCCAGGCTCCGACCCCAAACCTGCCCCGGGCTCTGAGCCCGCTGTCCCCGGTGCCGTGCCCACCTTGCCGAAGCTGCCGACCATCTCCTGCACCAGGGACCTCATGGGTGCGATGTAGATGATCTTGAAGTCGTCCACGTTGATGGTGCCGTCCATGTTGATGTGTTTGCCGATCTCCCTCAGCATGCACATCAGCGCCACGTTCGTCTTCCCCGCGCCCTGGAACCCAGAAATTCCATCCTAAAAATCCTGAAATTCTCTGCAAAAAGGGTCACCCAGTCCTACATTCAACTTCCCTGCCTGTCTGTCCCAAAAATCCTGAAATTCTCTGCAAAAAGGGTCACCCAGTGCCACGCTCGTCTTCCCTGCATGCCCATCCCAAAAATCCCGGCATTCTCCAGGGAAAAGAGTCACCCAGTGCCATGTTGGTTTTCCCCACCTGTCCATCCCAAAAAATCCTGGAACTCTCCACAAAAAGGGTCACCCAGTCCTACATTTGTCCTCCCCGTGCCCTGAAACTGAGAAATTCCATCCCAAAAAATCCTGGAATTCCCTGGGGATGTAGAGATCCACCCACAGCCCCTGGAGAGCCACCAGGATGGGTCTCACCAATCCAGGCCCTGTCCTTTGCACTATCAATGGGAAGGAGAAAGCAATTGGGGGAAAAAAAAGGTGGTTTAGGGTTCATTTCACTTCTCATCATCCTCCTCTAATTTTGTCACTTTTTACCTCTAAGCCCAGCCCATTTCACCCTCACAATGTTTTCTCCCAATTCTTATCCCAACTCATGAACCCTTCATTGATTATTTTAAATTAATTTTAATTAATTTTTTCTCTCTCTTACTTAATTTTTTTCTCTCACTTAATAAACGTTTTCTCTCTCTTTAAAATTAATTTTAATTCATTTTTCCTCTCTCTTTGTTAAATTTTTTTCTCTCTCTTCATTCATTTTTCCTCTCTGCTAATTAATTTTTCCTCTCTCCTCTGCCCAGCTGTGCCAGGGGAGGGTGGCCAAGTGATGCTGGTGGGTGCCAAACCCCAAAACCACCCCAAAACCCCCCCAAAATCCCGGGAATCTCACCGTGGGAGCACACAGCAGCAGGTTCTCATCCGACTCCAGCGCCGCCCTGAACAGTTTGCTCTGGATCCTGTTGAGGGTTTTGAACCCCTCAAACCCAGCCTGGGCATATTTGGGAAGTTTTTCCACAGAAACCAATTGCTGGGAAGAGGGAAAATGATGGAAAAGAAGGAATTCAGGGGGTTTTTTCCACCTCGAGGATATTGGAGACAGGAGGGGAAAAATCAGATTGGGGTAAGATTAAAATGATCCCACTCAGAAGAAGTGGATGCACAAAAATTCCCTCATCCTAAAAGCACAATTCCTAGATAATTCCTGATTTTCCAGGGCTGGAAAAGAGGGAAAACCCATTTTTTTATCCTATCAGATTCCATGGAAAAGCCAAATCCTCAAAACCCAAACTGATCCTGGTGTTAGGGAAAAGATCTGGGATTAATCCCAGAGTGGACACAAAAATTCCCTCATCCTAAAAGCACAATTCCTAGATAATTCCTGATTTTCCAGGGCTGGAAAAGAGGGAAAACCCATTTTTTTATCCTATCAGATTCCATGGAAAAGCCAAATCCTCAAAACCCAAACTGATCCTGGTGTTAGGGAAAAGATCTGGGATTAATCCCAGAGTGGACACAAAAATTCCCTCATCCTAAAAGCACAATTCCTAATTTTCCAGTGCTGGAAAAGAGCAAAAACTCATTTTTTATCGTCTCAGATTCCGTGGAAAACCCAAATCCTCAAAACCCAAACTGATCCCAGTGTCTGGGAAAATATCTGGGATTAATCCTAGTGTGGACGCAAAAATTCCCTTGTCCTAAAAGGACCATTCCTAATTTTTCAGTGCTAGGAAAGAAGGAAAAATCTTTTTTTTATCCCCTAAAACAGAGCTGAGGGCCCAGCAAAACCCCAGGAGGGGAAACTGGGGGCAGGATGAGCAGTGGGAAAAGGAGAATGGGGAAGTTCCTGCAAAAAAATGGGAAACTGTGGGGTTAAAAAAGGGCAAGGAGGGATGAGAAATGGGAAAAGGGGAATTGGGAACTTCCTGCAGAAATGGGGAAATTGTGGGGTTAAAAAGGGAAGGGGGGAGGGGGGGAGGCAAGTCACAGAATCCTGGGATAGTTTTGGTGGGAAAGGACTTTAAATCCCATTCCATCCCCAGGGACACCTTCCCCCATCCCAGGAGGCTCCAATTTCCCAGGAAAACTGCTTTTCCTGGTGCCCAATTTTCCAAAAAAACCTGCTTTTCCTAGTCACAAGTATGCCACAAAAGCTGCTTTCACTGGAGCCTAATTCCCAAGAAAATCTGCTTTTCCTGGCTCCTAATTCCCAAGAAAATCTGCTTTTCCTGGCTCCTAATTCCCAAAAAAAGCTGATTTTACTGGTGCCAAATCTCCCAGGAAACCTGCTTTTCCTGCTGCCTGATTTCCCAGCAATGTTTTGGGTTTGAAGAGATTTTAAATCCCTTAAAAACCCCTCCAGCTTCCCCTGGCCCAGATTCCAGCCCCACCCTGGACATTCCCAGGGATCCAGGGGCAGCCCCAGCTGCTCTGGGAATTCCATCCCAGCCCCTCCCCACCCTCATTCCATCCCAAAATCCCCTTTCAATCCCATTTCAATGTCCCACTTTGACCCCATTCCCTGTGTCCTGCCCCTCCATCCCTGACCCCAACCCCTCTCCAGCTCTTTGGGATCCCCTTTAGGCTCTCGGAGCTTCCCCTTCTCCAAATCAACATTTTTGGGAATATTTGGAGGTGGAAATCCTGAAACTCCAACCCCACCCAGCTCGGAGCTGCCCAAAAGGATGGCGAAAACCAAAAATAAATCAATTTTCTCCTTTTTTTTGTGGAACAAACCTCGTCAGCTCCGAAGGGTTTGGGTTTGAGGGCGGGCACGTGAACCTCCTCGTAGCCCTTGCGCTGCCTCCGGAAGGATCCATCCGGGAGCTGGCACCTCTTGTTGGCCATGAAGTGACTGCCCTGGGCAAACACCAGATCCTCCAAATCCAGCACCTGCCTGGGAGCCAGAGCCTGGGAAAAAAAATGGGGAAAATGGAAAAACGGGAAAAATGCAAATTGTTTCTCCTCGTGTTTGAAGGGAAAGCTGCTGGTTCCAGGTGGGAATCCATCTTCCCTGTGGGATCTCTCCGTGAAAAAGCATTTTTTTTTGATAGCTGGGGGTGTTCTGTGAGCAAATCCAAGGATTTACCTCTCCTCCTTGGTCCAGATCCATGGATTCCAGGTCTGTGTCCATGCGGGATTGGCGCACGCGCTCCCTCCGGGAGCGCTCCTCCTGAGGGGAAAAATTGGGATTTAGCTTCTGGGAAAACGCTCAGCCTCCTCCGAAATGCTCCTGTTCCCTCAATTCCTTTGGGAAAAGCCATCCAAAAACCAGGAATAATCATTTTGATAAACCAGGAATAATCATTTTTGGCGGGAAAACCGAATTTCCCCTCACGAATGTGGCTCCTGCCAGGAGCATTCCTCCTGAGGGGAAAAATTGGGATTGAGCCTCAGGGAAGAGGCTCAGCCTCCTCCAAAATGCTCCTGTTCCCTCAATTCCTTTGGGAAAAGCCATCCAAAAACCAGGAATAATCATTTTTGTCGGGAAAACTGTTTTTCCCCTCACGAAATTGGCTCCCGCCAGGAGCATTCCTCCTGAGGGGAAAAATCGGGATTAACCCTCTTCCAAAGTGCTCCTGTTCCCTCAATTCCTCCAGGAAAGGGTATCCATAAATGAGGAACAACAATCTGTGATATTTTGCAGCATTTGGGAGGATTTCAGGGTGATTTTTTGGGGTGACTCGGGGCGGGATTTGGAAGGAAACGCAAACCCTGGGAAAGCAGAAGCGGCCACAGCAGCGCCGCTTCCCACAGATTTTTTGGGGGGGATTCCAGCCCCCGTTTCCCACCCCAAACCCAAATCCCACAGAGCTTCCTGACCCGGATCAGATCCTCTTTCTCTGTCTCGTGGAGCTGGTAGAGGAATTTGGAGAGCTCGGGGTCGGCCTCCATCTTGCCCATGATGCGCTCCTTCTCCGCCTCGCTCTGCGCGCTGGCCAGCAAGGTGCAGTACAGGACTGGGGGGAAACGGGAAAAAACATGCAAAAATCATCAGGTTTAGGATCTTTTTGGGATTTTTACGGGAGTTTGTTTTTTTTTTTTAAATGGGATTTTTATGGGTTTTCACGTCCGTAAACGTTCCTGTTCCACCCCACACCCAAACTCAAATAAATGATGGGATTTTCACGGGATTTTTATGGGAATTTTTGGGATTTCATGGCCCTAAACATTCCCGTTCCACCCCAAACCCAGGGAATAATGGGATTGCGATGGGATTTTTTGGGATTTCGTGTCCCTAAATACTCCCCAAACCCAGGGAATAATGTGAATTCTTGGCATTTTCCCAGGTTTTGTCCCTAAACATTCCCGTTCCACCCCAAACCCAGGGCATAACTAGATTTTGATGGGATTTTGTGGCCGGAATTCCATTGGAGAAAGGAAAAAAAACTCACTCATCATCCGGTGCTGCCTCAGGACCTTGATGAAGTCGAAGGTGTTGAAGCCCAGCAGCAGCACCAGCTGATTCTCACATTCCCGGTCATCACTGGCAGTCTGGGGAAAAAAACATGGAATTTTCACACCCAGCAGAGCCAGGAGCCCTCTTCCACGGGATGAAGGTGAGGAGAGGTCGGGAAAGGAGTGGAAAACAATCCTGGAGGCTAAAAAACAATCTCAGAAATTCCCATTTTTTCCTCAAAAATACGGGAATCAGGAAGGGAACCCTCCATGGAGGTGCCTCCAGAGGGAAAAACAAACGTAGATACTGGAAAACAATCCCAAAAATTCCCATTTTTCCCTAAAAACATGGAAATCAGGAAGGGAACAGACCCCATGGATGATGATTTCCCAGGAAAAACCCCCACAAACCCTCTGGAAATCCCTTGGAATTCCCAACCCAAAATTCCATTAAAGGTGACAAAACACCAGGACTTGGTTTTGAGGTAAATCCCCGCTTTAGAATAAATCCCAGCTTCCCAAGAATTCCCATTGGAATGGAAATCAGGAGGGGAACAGACACCATGGAGGATGATTTCCCAGGGAAAACCCCCCCAAACCCAAATCCCTGGGAACACCCGACCCAAAATTCCACAAAAGCACAAGGGAGGAATTTTGAGCCAAATTCCCATTTCTTGTTAAGAAAAAGAATCCTCCCAGATCCCGAGGATCTGGAGGCCACAGACCTTGAGGATCTCCAGGACCTCATCTGCCTTTTTTTGGGAGACGATGGCGTCGTCGTAGAAGCGGCTGAGCTGCCGCTGCAGCCAGAAGGCGTCGATGTCCCGGGGGTGAAGATCCTTCTTCTTGGAGCTCAGCAGCTCCCCTGCTGCCACCAGCTGCAAAATCCCAAAAATTCCCATTATTCCTGGTGTTTGGGGAATGTTTAGGGCCATGAAATCCCAAAAAATCCCATTAAAATCGCATTATTCCCGTGTTTTCCATGTCCTGGGGGTGAAGATCCTTCTTCTTGGAGCTCATCAGCTCCCCTGCTGCCACCAGCTGCAAAATCCCAAAAATTCCCATTATTCCTGGTGTTTGGGGAATGTTTAGGGCCATGAAATCCCAAAAAATCCCATTAAAATCGCATTATTCCCATGTTTTCCATGTCCTGGGGGTGAAGATCCTTCTTCTTGGAGCTCATCAGCTCCCCTGCTGCCACCAGCTGCAAAATCCCAAAAATTCCCATTATTCCTGGTGTTTGGGGAATGTTTAGGGCCATGAAATCCCAAAAAATCCCATTAAAATCGCATTATTCCCGTGTTTTCCATGTCCTGGGGGTGAAGATCCTTCTTCTTGGAGCTCATCAGCTCCCCTGCTGCCACCAGCTGCAAAATCCCAAAAATTCCCATTATTCCTGGTGTTTGGGGAATGTTTAGGGCCATGAAATCCCAAAAAATCCCATTAAAATCGCATTATTCCCGTGTTTTCCATGTCCTGGGGGTGAAGATCCTTCTTCTTGGAGCTCATCAGCTCCCCTGCTGCCACCAGCTGCAAAATTCCCAAAATTCTCATTATTCCTGGGGTTTGGAGAAATTTAGGGCCAAGAAATCCCAAAAAATCCCATTAAAATACCATAAAAATCCCATTAAAATACCATAAAAATCCCACTATTTCCCTGGGTTTGGAGCCACGGTTTAGGGTGGAACAGGAGAGACATGAGCTTGGAAAAACCCCAAAAATTCCCATCAAAATCCCATTATTCCCTAGGTTTGGGGTGCAATGGGAACGTTTACGGACACAAAATCCCAAAAAATTCCCAGAAAAATCCCATGAAAATCCCATTGTCACCGGGAAATTCCTGGAATTCCCTGGAAATCCCAAACTCACGTTGGCCGAGAGCGTGCAGCGAACCACGGCCTCGTCCCCTTCCAGGTCATCATCCGAGGCCTCATCCCGAACTTCTCCATAAATGTCCTCGTCCCCTTCCTGTGGGCACATTCCCATTTTTACCCTTTTCTCCCCTCAAAAATCCCATTTTTACCCTCTTTTCCTGCCCCAAATCCCTTTCTTAATCCAAAAATCCCCTTTTTATCCCTCTTTTCCTTCCAAAAATCACATTTTTCCCATCCAAAAATCCCATTTTTACCCTTCTTTTTTCCCTCCAAAATCCCCTTTTATCCCTTTCCTCCCAAAATGTGGGATAAAGGCAAATGGGGTCAAGGCAAATGGGATCAAGGGAAAGGGAAATGGGATAAAGGGAAATGGGATAAAGAGAAATGGAAATGGGATAAAGGAAAATAGGATAAAGGGAAATGGAAATGGGATAAAAGGGAAATGGGATAAAGGTAAATAAATGGGATAAAAGGAAAACAGGATAACAGAAAATGGAAATGGGATAAAAGGGAAATGGGATAAAGGGAAATAAATGGGATAAAGGGAAATGGAAATAGGAAAAAGGAAAATGGAAATGGAATAAAGGGAAATGGGATAAAAGGGAAATGGAATAAAGGGAAATAAATGGGATAAAAGGAAATGGGAAAAAGGGAAATGAATGGGATAAAGAGAAATGGAAATAGGAAAAAGGAAAATGGAAATGGAATAAAGGGAAATAAATGGGATAAAGCGAAATGGGTAAAAGGGAAATTAATGGGATAAAGAGAAATGGAAATGGGAAAAAGAAAAATGGAAATGGAATAAAGGGAAATGAATGGGATAAAGGAAAATGAGATAAAGGGAAATAGGATAAAGGGAAATGGAAATGGGATCAACGTGGAACCAGGAGGAAAATGGGATAAAGGTGGTTCCATGGGAAGAAGTAATGGGATAAAGGAACAATAATGGGGTAAAGGGAAATGGGCTGGGGGTGCTCCCGGAGGAAATCTGGGATAGGGGGCCTGGATCCATCCCCACCTCCTCGTCGGACTCGAACTGCACGTTCACCCCGTAGGTCTCGTCGATGTTGTCATCTGCAGGGAACAGGGCACGGCATTCCTGGGAATTCCCGGGAATTCCGCAGGGAATGCACCCGGAGTTTGCAGGGACTGAGAGGAATCCCCAGAGCCACGGCCCAAAGAGCAAAGCCAGCTTCCTCTGGGGGCTGCAAAAGCATTCCCAGAGGGATTTGCCGCGGTCTCATCCTGAAAAATGGGGTCTAGGGTCCCAAATTGGGGTAAGTGGGGTTCCAGGAGGAAAACAAATGGGAATCGCCAAGGAATTCCAAAACAAGCCACCAAAAATGCTGAAAAAATCCAGAATATCCCAAAAAGAACCACCCCAAAAAATCCCCAAATAAGCTGGATAAAATCCCGAAAAAATCCCAAAAATCACAAAAAAGTCACCAAAAAATCAAAAAAAAAGCCAAAAAAAATCCTAAAAAATTCCCATGAATCATCCAGATTGCCCTACCCATGTTCTGGATGTCCTTATCCCCTCCGTAGTCGGTGATCTTGTGAAAAAAATCACAAAAAAACCCCCAAAAAATCGCAAAAAAATCACCAAAAATCACCAAAAAAAGACCAAAAAAAATCCTAAAAAATTCCCATGAATCATCCAGATTGCCCTACCCATGTTCTGGATGTCCTTGTCCCCTCCATAGTCGGTGATCTTCGCCAGGCTGGATCACCACAGAAATTGCAAAAATATCTCAAAAAAATCACCAAAAATCACCAAAAAAAGACCAAAAAAAATCCTAAAAAATTCCCATGAATCATCCAGATTGCCCTACCCATGTTCTGGATGTCCTTGTCCCCTCCATAGCCGGTGATCTTCTTGTGAAAAAACCACCAAAAAAATCACCAAAAAATCGCAAAAAAATCACCAAAAATCACCAAAAAAA
>VXAX01004758.1:6828-20071 GCA_013399835.1 Leptocoma aspasia
TTATTTACTTTTATTTATGTTTTGTTTATTTATGATGCATTTTATTTATTATATGTTTTATTCATTTAATATATGCTTTATTTATTTTATTATTTGTTTTTATTTATGTTTTATTTATTTATGATACATTTTATTTATTATATGTTTTATTCATTTAATATATGCTTTATTTTATTATCTGTTTTCATTCATTTTATTTATTATTTATTAACTTTATTAACTTTATTTATTAAATTTATTTCACTTCATTTATTAACTTTATTTATGAAATTTATTTCACTTCATTTATTAACTTTATTTATTCAACTTTATTTATTAACAAGCCATTGCCGGAGTCAATCCACGGGGCTGCCCAAGACACTGAAAATTCCCAAATTCCCAAATTCCTGCCTGGGTGATGCAACCTCATCCCTGAGGGGAGGAGAATTTTGGCTCCCACCCCCTTGGAATTCCAATTTCTTCACCCAGCAGCGCGGAGTGCAGGAGCTGATTCACCGAAAATTCAAATTCAAACCAGCTCCTACCGAAAGAAAAAAAAAAATGCTGAATAACCATCCTGAAAAATGCTGCTCCCGATGTTGCTAAAGTGCAGCTGTTGCCCAACATCTGGATGTCCAAATCCAAAGGCTCCCGTGTCGCAAGGCTCGTGTACAAAAGATAATTAATGTTTGCGGAGCGTTCCCAACCCTCTGGAATTACGGGAAGGATCACTCAGGAGGTGATTTGTTGGGAAAAAAAAAGCAGATTTGCACATTTGTGGATTACGAGAAATTAAAGCGTGGACAGAAAACCCCCGGCGGGGTTGGGTGAGGGAGGATGGTGGAAACGTGATTCCCTGGAAATTCCAGTGGGTGAACATCAGCTCGTTAATTCTCAGCTTAATCACTCATTACTTCTAGCTGTTACCAAATATTGGCTAATATACACACGGTCTTTATATTTATTTATTTTGCATTTTGAGCTGCACGTCCCCACGCTATTGCCCATAATATATAGTATTTATATTTATTTCTTTCACATATTGAAGGTTGTCCTTGCCCAACTTGTCCCAGCCTGGTGCCCCAGGGAGGGTGACAGTGCCCAGGTCCTGCCTGTACACGATTGGCCCGGGATTTTTGTCCTATTTTTGGGGAACAGCCTCGTGAGTCGGCTGGAAAATTCATTCCAGGCCTTCAAATAATTAAACAACAACAACAACAACAAAATCCGCGTTTTTGTGCTGGGCCCAGCACCTGGAGGCAGCAGCACTTCACCCCGAAATCCAGGCTGGATGAGCTCTGGGAAAAGGCAAAATCTCATCGATTTTGTGTGGTGGTTTGGTTAATTCTGATGTGGGGAGGGGGGTGTTGAGCCTCAGGAAAAGGTCCCAAAGTCACTTCTGGGACCCACAAAGGTTCAAATTAAAATGCAGAGGAGGAAGTTTTCCATTGGAACTGGAGTGGCTGGACAGGGGAGTGGGTTCAGACTGAAAAAGGGGAAATTTGGGCTGGATTTGGGAAGGAATTGTTCCCTGTGAGGTCCTGGCCCAGGTGATTCCATGGATTCTCCATCCCTGGGAGTGTCCAAGGCCAGGCTGGAGCCACCTGGGGTAGTGGGAATGTCCCTGCCCATGGCAGGGGGTGGCACTGGACGATTTTTGGGGTCCCTTCCACCCCAAACCATCCTAAAAAAGCAAAACCCAAAAGTGCATCTGCATGACAGCATTTAATGGGAACCAGAAGCTCAATTTACAAGTGCAAAACTCGCTGGAAAGGATAAAATCAAAGAATTCCAGGAGGGTCCACAACAAATCCCCACTCCCATGATTTTCATAGATTTTAACAGAAGGATTTTGCAAAGAGATTTGCTCTTACAATTGCTGTAAATATTTTGATTTTGTTTTTTTTTATTTCTTTCCCCTGGCTTGCATTAAATGAGGTAAAGGCAGGAAAAGAAGCTGGGAGAGCGTTACACGGTGGGGCTAAGCAGGAATAAAGCACAGCAAGGAGTTACAAATTCATAATTTTCAGAAATGCCAAGTGCAGTTGATTTATTTGTTTCTTTTTAAATGCTGGTTCAGCAAAATTTACGAATGAAGAAGGATTTGGGTAAAATTTCATTTTGGAACCCAAGATTTTAAGTCATATTGTTTGGGTGGATTTTGTAATTTTTTTATTTTGAGAGAAATTGATAATAAAACGTCCGTGTTGGCATAAAAACGAATTTATTGACACACAGCTTTTAGCAAACCAAAAAAAAAAAAAAAAAAAAAAGAGAAAGAANCCCCCAAACCCATGGAATCCCTGGGAGCCCAGGAAGTTCCTGATGTCCAGCAGGGCCGTGGAGCCCACCACGGTCTGCTGGGGGAAGGTGGTCAGGGTGGGCCCGGGGTAGATGACGGAGTAGGGGGGCAAATCGGGCTCCACGATGTCCACCACGGTGTCGGGGTATTTGATGATGCAGGTGTCGTTGCGGGTCACGGCGAAGGGTTCGGGGCAGGCCAGGCCCGCTGGCAGGAAGCACTCGTGGAAGGGAGACATGGGGCAGGGCAGAGCTGGAAATGAGCAGGAAAGGAGGAAAAAATAAGAAAAACCCAGTCTTGGTGTGGCGGGAAATATCTGCGTTAAGGTGATGCGGTTATGGGGATTTACGGCAAATTCGGAATTACAAAGAGCTCAGGTGGGAATTGAATTTGGCAGGGCAGAGCTGGAAATGAGCAGGAAAAGAGGGAAAAATAAGAAAAAACCCAGCCTTGGTGTGGCAGGAAATATCTGGGTTAAATAGTGGGGGTTTGGTAATGCGGTTATGGGGATTTACGGCAAATTGGGCATTACAAAGAGCTCAGGTGGGAGTTGAACTTTTCCACTTTAGTTTTCCAACCACAAACTCTTTTCCTTCCTGACTGAACTTCCTGGTTTTCAATATAATGACATTTTTCACACCATCACCCTTTTAACCCCAAAAAAGCTTTTATCCTATCGCTTCCCTTCCCAGGATTTTCGCTGTGTCCGTCCCACTCCTATTCCCAGTGGAAGACCACGACTCCCATCTCAATCCCAGATTTTAAACTCGGGTTTTAATCCTCATTTAAATCCCCAGTGTGGAGGCTGGAGCTCATTGCCTCCTCCCACTCGGTTCCAAGTGGAGCAGTGAGATCCAGGCTGGAGATCCACCCATCTTTTATGGGTCTCATTAGGGACCAGCTGAATATTTGAAATCCCAGAGCACTTTAAACCCCGCTTGATATCGAGGCCAGATTTTTCCCGAGCATTGTTTAATTACAGATTGAAGGCCAGGCTTGCCCTGGATTGTGCCCACACGGATTGGGCAAGGAAAACATGGAGGGAGAAGGGATAATTTTCCTCATTTTCCTCTTTTTATGTCTGGGGAGATGCTGGGTGAGAAATTAACGCTGGCAAAGGGGGGAGATTGAAGTGATTTCCTAAATAAGTCCCCACTTCACCCCAGGAATTTGGGTGGGGAAAACAAAAATCCAGGGGGGATTTCTCACGTCTCCACCTGAACATCCCGTTTTAACCTTCCCAGCCCTCAGAGGATTTTGAGTTGGTTTTTTTTTCCCAATTGATTCAAGTCCAATCTCCTTAGACTTGGAGGTGAGGAAAAGGCAACCATGGAGTATTTTTCCAGCTGAAAAGCTGGATCTGGAATGGCTGATTTTGGCTTTGGGAAAAGAAGATTTGTCTCTGAGGGGTTGGGATCTTTGAGTGATTCCACACAATTTGTAAAAAACTCATCCCAGGACTCCTGATAGGAGGGGGAAAAGGAGCACTTGGATGTTCCTTCTACATTTGGAATTCAAAACTATAAATATATTTTAACCAAAGCCGGCAGTAAAGTGGATTTTGAGTAAGGAAAATCTGTGTTCTGCTCTCTGCAGGATTGGGAAAATATTTAGTGTGAGTTCTCCAACTTAAAAGACACTGGAGCCTCCTGGAAGACAGATGAGGGTGAGAACATCGTAGAAATTAAATTTTAAATGATCATTTCTTTAATGACACCGAGCCTTTAGAATATGACAAGAGCACCGTGGAATTATTGAGACTCTTTAGGATTCAGAGGGAGTTTTCTGTGCCCTCCCTGGTTTCCACGAGCTGAGCTCTCCCCTCTGAAGTGTAAAACTTCAATTAACTCCAAACTAAAGGATAATAGAAAGGCATTTTCTGGAAAAACACCCCCTTGTCCTTTCACGAGCTCACCCTGTCATTTGATATTCAGACATAAATAATAACAACAACAATAATAATTGATTTAAAATTCAATAATTGATTCAAAATTGACTTACCCGGATCACCCAAGGAGGAGAGGGAAAGAAAAGTGATTAGGGAGGATTCTACGTAGCAAATGCTTTTATACACGTCCCCAGAGTGCCTGGAGGATGTGACACCCTCTTTGCATGAAGTCTTAATTAGTTGCAAAACAAACTTTGCTGCCTGCATAACTTCTGCGAGTAATGAAACTGTTTTGCTCCCTGTTTGTGTTTGTTCTCTCCCGGAGCTTCCCAGAGCGTGCGACGCCCTCCGGGCAGGATTCACTTTGCCCTTTCAAGGGCCAAAAATAGGGCTCGATCTGCTGTTAGTTAACCACATTTCAGTTATTTCGGGGCCTGATCAAGGGTTCTTTTATTTGCTTTGGGTTTTCCCTCTCAGGTTCTGTGAAAGAGAGCTGCAGTGGCATCATTTCCTATCAGGGGACAGCATTATTTTTATAATTTCCCAGTGCGGACGGGATTTTTTTTGTTCCAAAAAATCACTCCCAGGGGCATCAGTTGTACCCCTACACAGCCGGACAGCCAGGAAATAAGGAGAAAAAAATAAATTCACAATTCCAGAATTCTCAATAAATTCCACGAATTCTCAATAATTCTTTAATTTCACAGTGTTGGAACCCTCCAGGTTTTCCGGGACAGAATTAAGGGGGGAAAAATGTAGACAAGAAATTGTTCTGTCCTGATGAAAACTTAATTTAACACAAATTAGAGATATGAGTTTAGTATAAAACCATTAAAATATTGGTGAAAATGGGGGTGGGTAGTTTATCAACATTTTTGACTGAGCCAGACATGGATTTAAAATGTTTTAATTAAGATTTTGAACAGGAAATCAGTGACAGAAAAATGGTAATAAAGAGACAAATCAGGATTCCCACAGAAAGAGATTTCTGAGGGAGCCACCAGTTGTGCAGCCAGGAACATTTTGGGATAACAGTCCGCAGACAATTTTATTTCTTTACTACATAAAACATGTCTTTAATTTAAATCCTATTGGAATACCTGGATGGGACTCATTTAAATATTTGGGGACATCCTTAAAAGCACAATTCCACCTCTGTGGTGCATCCCTGATGCCCAAATCTGCATAAATTACTTGAGATCAGCCTGAACCCTTTTGTTCCCAGCTGCCCACAAATGCTTTTGCCTTAGGACCCCTCTCAGGCTGCAGATAATTTATGCTGGGAGGGAAATTTGAGAGTAAATAATAATTAGGAACAAAGGGAGGCAGCTCAACTTCCTGGCACCTCGCTTGGGCTATGAATCCTGGGAAAGAGCAATGAGAATTTTGGATATCCCATCTCCCTGGAAGTGTCCAGGGCAGGTGGGAATGTCCCAAGGTTTAACTCTAATTAACCTGCCTAAGGTTATATGAAAAACTGTTCCGCAGGATTAAATCAGCTGAAATGTTATTTATGAAGATACAAAGGGACACTAATGCATATTTTTATATTTTCATATTTATTTTTTTATTTTTAAAATTTTTAAATTTCATATTTTTATATCCCAATATTTCTATATATTTCTATATTTCTATTTTTGGTTTTTACATTTTTATATTTTTATGTTTCTATATTTTTTATTTCCGTATTTCTATATTTTTGGGTTTTTTGTATTTTTATATCAGAATCCACATATTAAGATTTGCTTCTTGCCGTTTAACTGCTTAACACACTTTTTAAAGACAATAATTAATTGTATCTCTATAAAATTCACAGGATGTGCTGCCAAGTGAAGATAAACCTAAAGATTTATCCGTCAGAAGTTGGATTTGATGATCTTGGAGCTCTTTTCCTGGGATTCTGTGAACACTCTCCCATGCTCCGTGTTCATTCCATTCCCTTTTTCCAGCCCCTTGTGCTGCAGAACATTTTGGGACTCATGGAGATTTCTGCTCTCTCTGCATTTTCGGGCCCTCTATAAAAATCCTCCTTGGCCCTTCCCTGGCAGCCGGATTTTCCGTCGCCTTTGGCAGATTTTAATTCCAGTTATTATCTGGGGTTTAGGGAAGCACAGGAGGCAAATGAATTCTCAGAGGTCACCCCGGGAGCAGCTGGAGGAACCCGGAGTGAACCGGCCTGACATTTATCCCGTTCCCGCAGATTTGAATTCCAGCGGCTCCTGGAGGCCTTGGCTGCGGTTCCATGGGATCCGTGGGGGGAAGGAGAAGTCCCCAAAGCCAGGGATCGGTGTGATGGAGCTGGGAACGAAGGAGTGGGAGCTCCAAGCTCTGCCAGGGATTAAGGGAGGGGCTGGCAGTGCTTTTGGACGTGTCCTGAAATGGCTTTTCCAGGTCGGGCCTGGAAATCTCCGCCAGTAAACACAGCCCTGGGTTTTAATAAATTATTCCGTTTTCAAAGTGCCCTGCGCTGTCACGTTCTCCCAGTGTGTTGTTTTATGGAGGTGTGGAATGGTTTGGGTGGGAAGGACCTTTAAAAATCATTTAATTCCAAGCCTTGGGACACCTCCCACCAGCACAGGCCCCATCCAGCCAGGCCTCGGCCACTTCCAGGGATGGGGAACCCAAAATTCCCTGGAAAACCTCCCCACCCTCACACAGAACATTTTTTTTTCCCTAATTTCTCCCTCAGAATGAGCAGCAAACATTGATTTCTTTCAATTTTCCCCTCAGAAAAAGTGCAGAGTTTTGCAAAGCTGCTTAAGGCCTTCAAGGCCCAATCCCTAATTAAAACCCAGGCCTTTGTTTATGTCTTTCGAAACCTAAAGCTGCCACTTAAGAAATCTGCAATTACTGGGGCCTGCAAATTGCTCACGATGGGGTAATGATCCCCAGTCAGAAAATAATTCCTTTTTAATGAAAATCCTGCCTCAAAAATCACCCCTTAGGAAATGCTCGGCTCCCAAGGAATAATCCTATCAGTGTGGATTTATCTGCTTTTTAACAGTTAAAGAGGTGGGAAACCAAGCAAATAAATAATAATAATAATAATNTTTTAGAAATACCTATTTATGACCAGAGAATGTCCATTACCAACTTTGCCGCGTCCTTCAGGGTGACTTTGTGACTCTCTTTGTGGTCCTGCAATCCTGCTGCATCCCTAAAAGCTGCTAATGAGTGTTTGACATGAATAAATCATTCATGCGAGTTCGCAAAGGGCTTTGAAATCCTTTAATCTGAAACTTCCCGGGGCTGTTCCCGGGGACTGGCGTTGCCTTGGGAGCTTTGCAGAGTCACCCATTTTTGCAGGAATAATTCCAGAGAGGAGCGCCAGAAATGGGATGAGTTGTTAAGGAAGGGGAAATATCAATAAAAATGGGCAATTCAATGATTTTCAGGGAAAGGGGATGGAGCATGAGCCCTTTTCCTACCGAAATCTCCCAATATTCCAATTATTTTGGGGTGCCCCGGCAGAGGGGAGGGAGGGAATTTTCCCTGCTCCAAACCTTTTCCAAGCAGAACAGATTTTCTGGAAGAAAGAAGCACAAAAATTAAGGAACAGAGAACTCCCAATTCCTTCCCGATATTTCTGGGAACCCCCAGCCCTTGGTCCAGGACCTGAGGAAGGACCTGGAGCTGCTGGAGCCCCCGAGAAGATCCGAGAGACGGAGGAAAGGCTGAGGGAATTGCTCTGCCCGCACAGAAATTGGGATTTTATTTCTTATTCTTTCCAAAAAAAGAACATTTCTGGCCACCCTCGTTGTGCACTCGAGCTCTGAAACGCTTCTTTGAACATCACCCCCCATTAAAGGCTCGGCCAGGGCGAAGAGCTGCCCCGGGGCTGACAAAAACCTCATCCCCAAGCTCATTTTGGGGCAGTTTTGCCAAAATTTGCAGCTTTCAGCCCACGGGGACGAGGCAGGGAAAGTGCCCAGTGTCCCCCGAGCTCTGCCCTTCCCTACAGCCAAATTTCCTGCCCGCGGTTGTTTACCTACTCCTTGTTTGCTCCTTTAATAGAGCAGCAAATTTTAAATTTTAATTTTTTTTTTTTTCCTCTTTAAATCCCTCCAAATGACGAGGTGTGACGGGGAGAGCCCCGAGGCAGCGACTCTGATCCCGTCCCAGGTGCTCATTAATGGTTTGCACATCCCTGTGTCATTATCCCCAGCGTGGAATTGGCTTCAGACACCCATGGATTGAGCAATAAAAGCTCTCAAAGATAAACAGATCACAGCTNGGAAGGTGAAGCTGTCGGAATTTTCTTCAATTAATTGAAATATTAACAAAGCCTTTTGTGTGTGTGTGTGAGGTCCTAATTAATTCCAGGTTAATTTTTCAGGGCTGATTTCTGCATTCTCTCCTTGTGGGTCACGCTGGCCCTGTTTGCATTTTCTGACCTTCCCACTCTGTTCATGTTCCTTTCTCAGGGATGTTTTCCATACCAGAATTCCAGAATAATTGTCTTTTTGAACTGTGAGGCTCAGAATTAAACTGAAAAATCAATTTTTTTTCCTTAAATCCTTCCCCTGACAAGCCCCAAATTTTTATTAAATCTTAATGAAACATGTTTACTTGTTATTCCTTTATCAATATGAAAAATTCAGCTCTGAGCCCCTTCCCTTAAATCCAAAATTAACCATGAATGATCTCTGCATTTTGATTTAACAATTATTCCCTGCTTGTGTAATTCCTGAGAAATCAGTGTTGTCAAATGTCCAGGTTTTCTCTGCAACAAATTCCAGCATTTGCCTGTTCTGGAAAATCTGGCAGAAGTAAAAAACCAGTTTTCAAATCAAACACCAGAGAAACTATTTATAATTATTAATATTATNATATTCCAATTATTTTGGGGTGCCCCGGCAGAGGGGAGGGAGGGAATTTTCCCTGCTCCAAACCTTTTCCAAGCAGAACAGATTTTCTGGAAGAAAGAAGCACAAAAATTAAGGAACAGAGAACTCCCAATTCCTTCCCGATATTTCTGGGAACCCCCAGCCCTTGGTCCAGGACCTGAGGAAGGATCTGGAGCTGCTGGAGCCCCCGAGAAGATCCGAGAGACGGAGGAAAGGCTGAGGGAATTGCTCTGCCCGCACAGAAATTGGGATTTTATTTCTTATTCTTTCCAAAAAAAGAACATTTCTGGCCACCCTCGTTGTGCACTCGAGCTCTGAAACGCTTCTTTGAACATCACCCCCCATTAAAGGCTCGGCCAGGGCGAAGAGCTGCCCCGGGGCTGACAAAAACCTCATCCCCAAGCTCATTTTGGGGCAGTTTTGCCAAAATTTGCAGCTTTCAGCCCACGGGGACGAGGCAGGGAAAGTGCCCAGTGTCCCCCGAGCTCTGCCCTTCCCTACAGCCAAATTTCCTGCCCGCGGTTGTTTACCTACTCCTTGTTTGCTCCTTTAATAGAGCAGCAAATTTTAAATTTTAATTTTTTTTTTTTTCCTCTTTAAATCCCTCCAAATGACGAGGTGTGACGGGGAGAGCCCCGAGGCAGCGACTCTGATCCCGTCCCAGGTGCTCATTAATGGTTTGCACATCCCTGTGTCATTATCCCCAGCGTGGAATTGGCTTCAGACACCCATGGATTGAGCAATAAAAGCTCTCAAAGATAAACAGATCACAGCTCAGCTGTCATTCCAGCAATCAGCTCCTAATCAGGTCAGGATTCTTGGCCCCGTAAGGCTTTTTTTAAAATTTTCATTTTATTGTTTCCTACGCTGCTTTAAAGGCCGAGAGTGGAATAAATTAAAGCCCGATAATGGAATAAGTTAAAGCCTGATAGTGGAATAAATTAAATCCCGATAATGGAATACATTAAATCCCGATAATGGAATAAATTTAATGGAATAAATTCCATTATAATTAATGGAATAACCTGGAACCAGGGGAGAGGGCGAATAAACTCCTTTCCTTGGGTTTCACAAATCCATTCCCTGGGTTTGTGTTATCTCAGTGGTTTCCTGTCAGCCTCCCAGGAAATCATGGAATAGTTTGGGATGGAAGGGGCCTTAAAACTCACCTCATTCCCCCCCCACCATGGACAGGGACATTCCCACCATCCCTGGGTGCTCTAGCCAGGCTTTGGACACTTCCAAGGATGGGGCATCCATGGAATATCCCCTGCCAGGGAGGAATCCCTTCCCAAAAATCCCAATCTAAATTTCCTTTCTGTCGGTCTGAACCCGTGCCCCCTCATCCTGTCACTCCATCCCTTGGGAATTGTCCCTCCTCATGTTTCCTGTAGCCCCTTCAGGTCCTGCAAGGCCACAGCGAGGTCACCTCAGAGCTTCCCCTTCTCCAAACGGAATAATCCCACCTCTCCCAGCCTTTCCTCCCAGCAGAGCTGCTCCATCCCTCGGATCCCACCCTGGAGCCTCCTCTGGGCTCTCTCCAGCAGCTCCAGGTCCTCCCTGGGCCGGGATTCGGGGCTGGGGCAGCTCTGCAGGTGAGGTCTCACCTGAGCAGGGCCCTGCTGGGACCCCCACTGCCATCCCCGCCTCGTTTTGTTCCCAGTGCTGCGGCATTAAATTGTCAGAAGAACCCCAAAGCGGCCTTGGATCTGTTCCAGAGGCTCTGTGGGAGGTTATTATGACACACAAAATGACTTTTTAATGAAAAAATTAATAACTCTGGGTTCTGACGCTGTCAAATGTTGTCTGCCCAGGGAGTAACCAAATTTCAGGTGACGTTGTTGCCCAAGTGACAAAACCATCCCAATTTTGCATTGTAGCTGCAATATTTCCATGGCTGATGCACTTTGTGTGTCTCAACCATTTAATGAATATTTGGGACTGGCTTTGAAGTTCTTCCCTTTCAAGAAGCTGAAGCTTCAATTGTTCTGCAGACAGACACCTCGGAGGCTTCGGAATGTGGGATGAAGCTAAATGAGAGATGGAGGGTTCTGATAGTCCTGGGAGAGAGCTTCGAGTGAAATGTCCTTTTTTTTTATTAAAAAAAATCCTTCCTAAAAAAATTCCCATCAAGTGTGGAGTCACGGAATGGTTTGGGGTGGATGGGACCTTAAAGATCACCTGGTTCCAGCCCCTTCCATGGGCAGGGCCACCTCCCACTGGATCAGGTTGCTCAATATCCCATCCAGCCCGGCCTGGAATGGATCACATCCTGGAATTGATCATTTCTTCAGCCTCAATCATCACAGGATGCATTCCCGATTAATTTGGTTCTTCTCTGAACGGAAATCTTCAAATAATTCTAAAGAAAAAAAAAATTCCTGGGGATTGAATTATTGCTTGAATCGTTTTATCCCTTCATGGTCAGTTTAATTGTTGTTTTACTGCAGTCACAATGTGCTAAGCCCCGTTTTAATGAATAAAATGGAGCATTTCTCTCCTCAGAAATGTTTTGGGGTGGAAAAATTGCACCTGGGCACTTCCTCCCCTCGGTTAGCCAAAATTACCCACTCAAATTATCCGAGTTGAGCCGAAATGATTGCTGGCTGCACCACTTGAATGAAGCATTCGGGGTTCTGGCTTTGGGTTTGGCCATAAATAAACTGAAATTAGGTGTCCCGGCAATTGCAGGGACGCCACCAACCCCTGGGTTCCCAATTGCTTCCGTTCCTGTCCTGCAGCAGGGTTGTCAGGGTATTACCAGTGGTCATCCTGGCCTCCAAACTGTGGTGCCAGGACATAAAACCTGAGCACATTCCAGCCCTAATTAGGCCAGGGAAGCAACTTGCCCAGTAGCCCATATCCAGCACCAGCTGTTGAATGTTTTGTTTCCACTGAGAAACAGAGTTCAGCTCCCTTTTGGAAAAAGGGAAGGAAAAAGGAGACTTTGCAGAAGTTGTTCTGACGGTCAAGGGGGAATTATTCCCAAAAAGGGCTTCAAGTGTGAAGCTGACTTGGAAAAAAAACCCCAATTTAAAAAAATTCAGGTTTTGGTTATTAAATGCACTTGGAGATTCTACACAAGTTGAAGGTAGTGACACAATAAACGATAAACCATTAAGTGGTTTCTGGAATAAAATGCTGAATGTTGACTGAAAAACTGAAAAGTTGGTGTCATGCAGGGTTGGTGACCTAATTAGGCTCTCCTCTAAACCAGGGCTACATTCTCAATGAGAGATTCAAACCAGACATGTGGCACAATCTGAAAACACGGGGGAAAATAGCTGCAATTACGTTTATGCAAAACATGCAAATGCTGTGTGAATCTGGAGCTATCTGGGATGAGTCTGGCATTGTTTTAATTTGGAAATGGCCACGAGACAGACGAGGCAGTGACTAAACTGCCAGACAGAGGAAAAAAAACCACTTTGCTTTCCAAGGAGATCGCCATAAAGGCCTAAATTACCTGAATCAACAATGCCGGCCATGAGAAGTGTTTGATCTCTAATTAAGTCACATAAAACGAGGTTCCAGCGTGGAATGGGGATGCCACCAACAAGGAAACGGGGAAGGAGCATTGCAGCACCAAATCAAAGGTTGGTGCGGGAGGAAAGGGAGTGTTTTCCATGCAGGATGAGCTTGGGAAACACATCCCATGAGCAAAGGCTGGGCCTGGGGCTGGCCAGGACGGTATAAAAGGCAGAGCAAGTGCAGGATCCCTCATCCACCTCTCCTGCCTTCTCCTCCTCGGTGACACAGGTGAGTTACAACCACCTTTGCCTTCCTCTTCTCCTTCTCCTTCTTCTCCTTGTCTTTGCCTTCATCTCTGGCCTTGCTGCTGTGCAGCTTCAGCTGAGAACTTCACTCCCAGATCCTGCTCCCACCCTCTCCTCACTGGGAGGAGGTGGGAGAAGCCGTTGGGCTCTTTGCAGGAAAACCGTGGAGATGGGGCTCCTGATCCCTTCTTCCTCCCTATTCCATGTCCCTTCTGCTGGTCTCTGCTCTTTCTCCTGCTGAGGCTGTGCCTCACACTCTGCCTGTGCCTTCCCCAGGTGCTCCTCCAGCCACAGCCATGTCCTGCTACGACCTGTGCCGGCCCTGTGGCCCCACCCCGCTGGCCAACAGCTGCAACGAGCCCTGTGTCCGGCAGTGCCAGGACTCGCGGGTCATCATCGAGCCGTCCCCCGTGGTGGTCACCCTGCCTGGACCCATCCTCAGCTCCTTCCC
>VXAX01004759.1:9777-21856 GCA_013399835.1 Leptocoma aspasia
GCGGGAAGGGGGAGGGCGGGGAAGAAACTTCTGAGCTGGGAGCTGGTTTAATGGGAAGAAAGGCCGCGGGGGATTTCAAAGGAGGAGTGACCCCAACATTTCGCGTCGGGTTTGGAGGAGGATAAAAACTGCCCGCTCCCCTCCCCGCCCGCAGGAAATATTCGGTGGCGTTTGGAGCCTTTTTAGGGTTTGTGGCTGTGAATAAACCGGGCACCGGCAGTGGGGAAAGCGGCATTCCATGGATTTGGGGGGTGAGGATGGAGCGGGCGATGGGGCACGGCCGGGGCTGTGGCCGCTCTGCCCTTGGCCGCCCCATTCCCTCCTTTGTCCCAAACCCGCGGCTTTTCAGCGCCGCCGCCCCTTTGTTGGGAGGGTTTGGAAGTTGGGGGAATATTCCCAAAGCGAGAAGCGGCGCTGGCGATTCCCAGAGCTGCTGTTCTTCCTCCTCCTCTCCCACGAACACTCCGGGCCCTCCCGTGCCGGACATCGGGGCTGCTGCCGAGCTGCCTCCGTCCCACCTGGCCCAGGTGTCCCCTCCGGCGCTGGTGACACCGCTGGAGGTGGCAGGAGGAGCCCAGGGCCGGAGGGGACCCCGGGCGGTGCTGAAGGGTGACAGGGAGGCTGCACCCTCGCTCCAAACAGGCTCAGAGCCGCTCCGGGATGTGCAAAACTCCATTTTTTAAGCTAAAAAAAAAAATCAGAACCAAGCGCTCCGGCCACAGCTGGGGCTGCGTTTGTGCTGAAGTCACCGAGCCGCGGCTCCACCGCCGCCTGTCCCCGAGCAGCTGCAGGCCAGGGACGTCCCCATCCCCGCCCTGCGCGTCCCAAACAACCCCTTTGGAGCCCCACACCTCCGGAGTCCCATTCCAGGGCTGCCGGGTCCCCCCGGCGCTGCGCCCCATCCCTGCCGGGGGTTTTTGGGGTGGGCGGCGGGGGCAGCCCGGACACCCCCCGCGGGAGCGGCGGGGCTTTGCAGCCGTGCCGGGAGCTCGGGGCTCTGCTCTTGTTTTCTCAGATCGGGCTGTGTTTACTCCCAACACGAGTGACCGCCGTGGCCCCATTACGGCGGCACTGACAGCTCGGCTGACAAGTGCGCTCGCGGCAGGAATGTGAATGCGGCTCCCGGCCCCGCCGCGCCGCTCGCCCGCCTCGCCTCCGCGCGAAACCCGCGGCCACCGCCCGCCCCAGGGGCAGCCCCGAGCAGGGACACGGGCTGGGATTGCCCTGGGATCGCGTGTGCCGTGGGAGCAGCGCGGGGTGCTCGCCCCTTGGGCCTGAACTCGGCGCCGGGATCTTCCAGAGCCGGCCGGGATGGCAGCAGGGTGGGAATGATGGGGATGAATGAATCCCGGGGGGTTATCCCGTGCTTGGGAAGGGCTGAGCCACCCGCACAGGAGGGACGGGAGCTCGGTCACCCTTTCTGTGTGAGCTCAGAGCTGAGGATCCTTCAGGGCCTCCTGGCATCCCAACCCCAGAGTCTCTGGAAGGACAGGGGTTTGCTGGGGTTATCCCGTGCTTGGGAAGGGCTGAGCCACCCGCACAGGAGGGACAGGAGCTCGGTCACCCTTTCTGTGTGAGCTCAGAGCTGAGGATCCTTCAGGGCCTCCTGGCATCCCAACCCCAGAGTCTCTGGAAGGACAGGGGTTTGCTGGGATTATCCTGTGCTTGGGAAGGGCTGAGCCACCCGCACAGGAGGGACAGGAGCTCGGTCACCCTTTCTGTGTGAGCTCAGAGCTGAGGATCCTTCAGGGCCTCCTGGCATCCCAACCCCAGAGTCTCTGGAAGGACAGGGGTTTGCTGGGATTATCCCGTGCTTGGGAAGGGCTGAGCCACCAGCACAGGAGGGATGGGAGCTCGGTCACCCTTTCTGTGTGAGCTCAGAGCTGAGGATGCTCCTGGCATGCCAACCCTGGAAGGACAGGGATTTGCTGGGATGGGAGGGATCCCAGGAGCCACCAGCACACGAGGGATGGGCATGGTTTTCTCACCCTTTGTGCCTGAACTCAGTGCTGGGATCTCCCAGATCCAGCTGGGATCCCAGCAGGATGGGAAGGACAGGGATTCCCTGGGATTATCCCATGCTCGGGAAGGGCTGAGCCGTCAGCACTCAGGGAAGGTTGTGAGGGTGACTGGAGGAGGATGAGGAGCGCAGGTGTGATAGATGTGCCCAGCTGACCTGGTGGCTTTGATGAAGGAAGGAGACAGTGAGGAGATGCTTTGGGGACAACACAATGTCCCCAAATCCTGGGGGAGGCACGGGAGCAGCTCAGCCACAGCCTGGCTTCATGGGGAACTGCGGTTACAGGACAAGGAGTGGTGGGAACAAATTGGAACAGGGGAAATTTGGGTCAGTTTTAGGAAGAAACTCTTCCTGTGAGGGGGTGAGATCTGGCACAGGTTGCCCAGGGAAGTTGTGGGTTCCCCAGCCCTGTCCAAGGCCAGGCTGGAGAAGGTCTGGAGTGACCTGGGACAGGGGGAGCTGCTGCCCAGGGCAGCAGGTTGGGACTGGATGAGCTTTAAGGTCCCTTCCAACCCAAACCACTCTGGGATCCCAGGATTCAGGGAAGGAGGCTTGAAAGGCTCCCAGCTGAGCATAACAGAGTCTGGCTTTGGGGTGGTGTACAGAAAAACCAAGGGAAAACCAATTTCTGCAGCTTTTCCCACTGGGATGGGGGTGGCTGTTGGTCTGCAGAGCCCACTCCAAGCCTTGGTGGGATTGGTAGGTCCAGACCAGCTCCAGGAGCAATGCCAAAGTCAGGATGCAGCCCTAGGCCCAGCTTGGATCCGGCCCTAGGACCACCTAGGATCCGGCCCTAGGCCCAGCTCAGCTCCAGCACAAGGCCCACTATGGATCCAGCCCTATTCACAGCTTGAATCCAGCCCTAGGCCCAGCTTGGATCCAGCCCTAGTCCCAGCTTGGATCCAGGCCTAGGCCCAGCTTGGATCCAAGCCTAGGCCCAGCTTGGACCCAGCCCTAGGCCCAGCTTGGATCCAGGCCTAGGCCCAGCTCAGCTCTGGCCAAGCTCAGCTCCAGCCCAGCTCAGCTGCTGTGCCTGCACAGCTCAAGGTGGTTTAATTAATCACAGATCATTTCTGCAGTGCCTCCCCATTAACCTCCCTAGCAAACTAACTAATTACTCATTAAGGCAGGGAAGCTCTCTGGGACAGGACACTTCACCCCAGAGCTCTGCTCCCTGCTCTGGCCTGGGTTAATCTGTGAGCTCCCCGCTGGCCGGGGGCCCTCGTTACTCATTAATGGGGACCTGACTCATCAAAGGCTTTGGGATGAGGGGACCTCAAGGATCACCTTGTTCCATGGCAGGGACAGCTCCCACTGTCCCAGGTGCTCCCAGCCCCAGTGTCCAGCCTGGCCTTGGGCACTGCCAGGGATCCAGGGGCAGCCACAGCTGCTCTGGGAATTCCAGCCCAGCCCCTCCCCACCCTCCCAGCCAGCAATTCCTTGCCAAGATCCCAGCCCAATCTCCCCTTTCCCACTGGGAAGCCATTCCCTGTGTCCTGTCCCTCCAGGCCTTGTCCCCAGTCCCTCTCCAGCTCTCCTGGAGCCCCTTCAGGCCCTGCAAGGGGCTCTGAGCTCTGCCTGGAGCCTTCCCTTCTCCAGGGGAACATTCCCAGCTCTCCCAGCCTGGCTCCAGAGCAGAGGGGCTCCAGCCCTGGAGCAGCTCCGGGGCCTCCTCTGGGCTCTCTCCAGCAGCTCCACGTCCTCCTGCTGTTGGCCCCAGGGCTGGGCCAGCTCTGCAGGTGGGCTCTCACCTGAGGGGCAGAATCCCCCATGGTGGAGCTGCCTCTCAGGCCACCAAAGCCGGGGGACAGCGAGGAGGGGAGGTGGCTAAAAATGGGTCACTGGACTGAGAGTGAGGACAGCAGAGGGACAGGAGGGGGATGTGCTGTGGCTCCAGTCCCCAGGAGGAGACTCTGTGAGGACTCTGCCAGCTCAGCAGAAAGGGGTTTGTTGTTCCAACACTCTCAGGCTCACTCCTGCACGTCCCAGCACAGCTCCAAGACATCCCAAACAACTCCTGACCTGTGGCAGCCTCTGGATGGTGGATGTGTCTCCATAGGCATCTCTGGGGTCCCTGTGTGGGCACTTGGGCACCTGTGAGAAATAGATTTGTAGAGAATTTTTAGAGTTTGATAGAAGGTTTACACAGTATAGATTTGTATGTAAACTTTGAGATAAGAAATGTTGATTTAGAAATATTATAGGATGGGATGGACAGGCCAAGAAACGCTTATAGTGTTTTGTAATTAAGAAACAGTTGGCTCCTGATTGTGATGGATCATAACATCCGTATTGTCTCACCCTTCACACGAGACTGAAAATAGAATTAAAAGTTTTTAAAACACCTCTCAGCTGCCCCATCTCTGGGTCAGAAAAGAGCTAAACCTGACAGGCAGCACAGGGATGCAGCTCCTTTACCTTTGGCCCCGGGCAAAGGCAGCTGCTGCTTGGCAGCCCGGAGGCTCGGGCACTCGGTGTCCCGGCGGAACGGCCCAGCTCAGCACTTCTGGCAATTCCAGAATTCTGGGCACTGGGACATCGAGGTCGCCTTCCCCCCGCGCTGGGAAACCTTTCCGCAGGGCCAGAGGAGCTCCCTGCTGAGCCAGGGCCAGCCCGGGGCAGCGGCCCAGATTTGGGAGGTCAGGGGGTGAGCTGGGTTTCATTTGGGCGGCTTTGGGGGGGATTTAGGGGCTCAGCCCCGCCGCTGGCCCCGGCTCACAGCCGGGGAAACAAAACCCACCCCGGCTTTGGCTCCTGCCTGACCCAGCTCAGCCCACCCCGGCACGGGCACAAAGGGCACAGTGTGTCCCCAGCACGGGGAAGGGGCTCACGAGGGGCCCTGGGGCCGCTCGGGCGGGCGGTGTCACCCCAAATCACTGCACGGACCCCTCCCCTCATGTCCCAAACTGCTCTTGAGGCCATCACGGGGCTTTCCGTAGCATTTTTAGGGGTTTCACCCGAGGAGGCACCTGCAGAGCTCCTGCTGCAGCTTTATCTCCCTGTTCAGGGGGAAGGAAAGGGGGGAAAGCAGGAAAAGGGATTAAATGCCCTACACAGGGGTTTGCTGCAGGAGGCTGGGTGGGAAGTTGTGGAATTTGGGGGGAAATCAGAACTGCCTGGGGGGACACCCCAGGGCTGGAGGGGTTTTGGGCTTGAAAGCTCCACTTGATTCCCAGCAGGGAGAGCAGAGTGCCTGGCTCTGTCCGGGGTGCAGGGGGCTCGTTTTGGGGTGACTCCCTGCAGGGTCCATCCCTAGCCCAGGACACAGCGCTGCCCAAATCCCGCGGCTCCCCATGGGGACACACGAATCCATTCGGATACACCTGCCCAGGTGAGCTGTGAGCTCCTCCCTCTGGAATTAGGAAAGCTCTGGAGAGCTCCAAACTCCTTTATTTTTACCACCCTTTTGCATTTCCCCTACTCGAGCCTCTGGCAAAGCCCCCGGCGCCGGGACGCGGATCCTGAGTTAAAAACGGAGTGGCCAAGGGATGGGTGCGGAGGCAGGAGGAGGCTGAATCCCGCTCCATCCCCTCCCGACATCCCGCTGCTTTTCCAGAGGCATTCCCGGGCTCCCCGCTCCAGCCAGGCTCTGTTCCCCGGTCTCGGGACGCCCCCAGCTGGTGACTGGAAACGTCGGGAAAAGGAAATTAAAGCTTTCATGGCATTTTGCCTTTTCGTCGCACGGCACCCACGGGGGCACGTTCCGCCGGAACTCAGGGAATGTTGGTAACCAGAGGATCCTGGAACCGGAGTGATGCTGCACCCCGAGTGATGCTGGCACCCAGGGGATTTTGGAACCCAAAGGTGCTGATACCAGGTGGATGCTGGTACCCAGGGTGATGTGGGTACCTGGGAGGTGCTGGTACCCAGAAAATGATGGTACCCAGGGATGCAGGTATACCTGGGGAATGCTGGTACCCAGGGAATGGTGATATCCAGGGGATGCTGGCACCTGCGAGTGCTGGTACCTGATGGATGTTGGTATCCTGGTGATATTTGTACCCAGGGGATGTTGGTACCTAGGAAATGTTGGTTCCTGGTGAATGTTGGTTCCAGAGGTGCCAGGGGATGTTGGTACCCAGAGTGATATTTGTACCCAGGGGATGGTGGTAGCCAGGAATGGTGACACCCAGGGGACGTCCCAAAAGCGTCTCTGTCATTTCCCCCGGGCAGAGCCCTGCTCCTGGAGTGGGGATCCCAAAGCCAGCACATCCCTGGGGTCACAGAGCCATCCCAACAGCAAAGAGCTGCACAGTGAAATGGGGACATTGAGGGGATGAAACCCCTGAAAACGAAACATCCCGGAGAGCTGGGAGCACAAAGTGTGGGATGGCCCTGCTGGAGACCACCCCCTCCATGGAACTGTGAGCACGAGGCTGCTTTCACAGGAAATCCCAGAGTGGGAGCCCCAGCCCATCCTCACATCCATGGGATTTGCCCTCGGGATGTGCCTGGGGTGTGCAGGCTCCCCTTGGAGCAGACGTGGGCTTTCCTTGGGGGCTCCAAGATGGATTTTTGCTCCTGCTTCTTGTGGGGAGACAGAAAAGGGGTTGTGTGAGGAATTTGTGAAGAATTTTGAATGAATTAGAGACGAGACTTCTAAGTTGTTTTAGATAGTGTAATTTATTTTTCTTGTCTTTTACATAGGCAGGGTGAGTTTGACTCACATCTTCACTGCAGAGCTCAGAACGTCACAAGGTTTCTAGTTACAAGACTTTTTAGAGATTTATTAACTAATTTAGAGATTTATTAACTAATTTATTAACTAATTAATTAATTTAGAGCTTACACTCTAGCATGAGTCTGTAAGATGAAATTTGTAAAATTTCACCTTACAGACTCATGCTAGAGTGTAAGCTTTCTTAACTAATTGTGTTATGACACACAAGCTTACAGTACTACATTCTAAAACTCTAAACTTTCTTCTACTTAACGTGTTTCTACTTCAAACTATAAATCCACATTCTTACTTCTAGCACTTTAGAAGCTTTTTCTAAAGTCTCAAATTAAATTATGTATTTCAGTCTAGGCTTTAGCTTACAAACTCAAAGTTCTAAGAGTTCTTTACATTTTGGATTCAAACAGGGCTGGAAAATGATCCAAGGCCCAGCACAGGGGACATGGACCTGTCCCAGCAGGGCCAGAGCTGCTCCTCCGGGGCTGGAGCCAGGCTGGGAGAGCTGGGAATGTTCCCCTGGAGAAGGGCAGGCTCCAGGCAGAGCTCAGAGCCCCTTGCAGGGCCTGAAGGGGCTCCAGGAGAGCTGGAGAGGGACTGGGGACAAGGCCTGGAGGGACAGGACACAGGGACAGGAAGAGAGGGGATATTGGGAAGCTCTGAGGTTATTTTATGCAGAAAGCCAGATCCCAAAAGAATATTCCTGCGCAAGAGGGGATGGGAAAAACCCCCCACGGATGCAGGTGAGGAGAGGGGGGATATTTTAGCAGCAGCCAGTCCAGGGAGGCTTCCCAGCCCACAGAAACCCCAGCAGGAATCAAATCCCAGAACAACATTCCCGTTGCCAGGGCTGGGAGCAGCAGCGGGGATTTTTGCTGATGAAAGTGTCCCAGGCAGGGAGGAAAGCTGAGAGCAGGCAGCAGGGCTGGCTGGGGAGGAGGTATTTAGGAGCTTGGCAGGATTAAATGAACACAGAATTAATGAAAGGGCTCAGAGAGGGGAGGACACGGCCCCAGGAGGGAATGCTGGTGCCTTGCTGGGTGAAGCCAGTGCTTAACCCAGGATCCTCCTCCCACCCTGCCAGGAATTCACCCACCCTCCAAGACACAGCAGAAACCCCAGAGCAGACATGCTTCATGATTTTAATGATTTTAGAGCCAGGGGGGCAAAATCTGAGCTGCAGGGTTGGGGTGGAGGGGGCACAGAGGGCACTGGGCATTTCCAGGGCACACGGGCCTTCAAAACAACTTTTCTGCATCAGCTTTCCAGGAGAAAAGTTTCTGTGTGTCTGTGCCTGCTGGAATCTGATGGAAAAATGACCAAAAAAAAAAAAAACCATAAATAATTAAAAGGAAGGGGCTGAAGCCCCAAAGCAAGGCTTGGGCCCAAAACCTGCAACAGGAGCAGGGCAGGAACTCAGGGCTGTGTCTTTGCTCTGAGCAGGTTTCTGCGAGCTGGTGACCCCAGCCAGGCTCCCGAAATTCCCAATTCCTCCAAGGCCAGCTCCCTCCCCTGGCGATTCCTGGTCTTTGTGGAAAAACCACCAGGAGAGGCTTTGCTGCACCTGAAGACAGAGAATTCAGAGACAAGCTCAGCCCTGCAGGAGGAGTGGGAGCCCCGGGTGAGCAGGGGACAGGTCGGGGCTCCAGGGGGACATCACCAGCCCAGCCCCAGGAACGGCTCCTTGGGGACCTGCTCCTGTGGGGTGAAGGGGACAGATGTGGGGACACAGCTCTGCCTTAGGTCACAAGCTGTGGCTGGCTGTGTGTGTTCCATTCCCACCTGTCAGGGCTGGGGCAGTTATCTGCTGTTCATGGGGCAGTTTTTCTTTATCTCTTCCACAGCCAATCCTCCCTCCAGGAGATATCTGCTGTTAATGAGCCATTAATTATTAATTATCTTCTGTCCATGGCCACTGAGTGTCACTGCATGGCTGATAAAATTCCAGCATCCCACTGGGAGAGGCTCTGCCCAGGGGGAGGAGCCAAGCATTCCTACCTGGATACAATCTGAGGCTGGGAACACCACAGGAGCCTTTTCCCACTGCATTCCCAGAGGAGCAGCTTTCTTCTCCTCTGCATTCCCAGAGGAAGAGCAGGCCCAGCTCCACCAGCCCTGGAGCTCCAGAGGAAAACTCCAGCCTTGGACAGGATCCCTGCTCCAGCAGAGCCACATCTGTCACTGCAGGAGGAGCAGCCACCATGGAATGGCACTGCCACCAACACCCTGACCCACAGGCTGCCAGCTCCTGCTCTCACTCTGGCAAGGTTGGTTTGTATTACTACATTTTTATTTTATTTTTATTTTTTCCCTAATAAAGACCTGTTATTCCTATTCCCATATCTTTGCCTGGGAGCCCCTTAATTTCAAAATTATAATAATTCAGAGAGAGGGAGGTTCCATTTTCCATTTCAAGGGAGGCTCCTGCCTTCCTTGGCAGACACCTGGCTGTTCAAACCAAGACAAGCTCCAGCCCTGCTGTTGGCTTCTCTGGGGCTGGCAGAGACCCCTCTGCCCTGGCCTTGTGTGCCAGGCACCCCTTGGCTCCCACAAACTCCTGAACCTTCCAGGTTTGAACCTTCCAGGGCCATTCCATGGGGAAAGCCACCTCTGCTCCCAAATCCCCAGGAGCTGAGGATTCCAGCCCCATCCAGCGAGGGCTCAGCAGCAGGAGCTGCTGCCCAGCCCCAAAAGGGCACCAGGGGTGTTTATAAGGCACACAGAGGTGTCTTAAAAGCTTCCCAAATCCCAGGATTTGAACAAGGTCCCGCTGCAGCCACCAGGAGAAGGCTCAGCTGGAAGCAAAGCAGGAAGGCAAAGGTGGAGGAGCTCAGATGTCGTAGAAATCCACGTGTGCTCCAGAGGGAAAGGAATCCTCCTGCAGGAGCCGGAGCAGCTTCTGGGCTGACACGGAGCTGTCGATGAGCTGCCCCTTCTCCTGCAGCCTCTGGAAGTGCTGGCGCATCCCAAGGTCTGCAGTCCTGGTCCTGGCCAGGAGCTGCATGTCTGTGTCCAGGGGCCCTGGGGAAAAGGAAAAAATCACCACAAAAATCACTTAAGGAGAAAGGAAAACCCAGGGCTTGTTTTCCCCTCTGGAGCCAGGCTGGGAGAGCTGGGAATGTTCCCCTGGAGAAGGGAAGGCTCCAGGCAGAGCTCAGAGCCCCTTGCAGGGCCTGAAGGGGCTCCAGGAGAGCTGGAGAGGGACTGGGGACAAGGCCTGGAGGGACAGGACACAGGGAATGGCTTCCCAGTGGGAAAGGGGAGATTGGGCTGGGATCTTGGCAAGGAATTGCTGGCTGGGAGGGTGGGGAGGGGCTGGGCTGGAATTCCCAGAGCAGCTGTGGCTGCCCCTGGATCCCTGGCAGTGCCCAAGGCCAGGCTGGACACTGGGGCTGGGAGCACCTGGGACAGTGGGAGGTGTCCCTGCCCATGGATGGGGGTGGGGTAGGTTTTAAAGTCCCTTCCCCCCCAACCCAGTCTGGAATTCCAGGATCCCGATGGAAAAGCTGGCTGGGAGATGGCATTTCACTCCAGCTGCTGCATCCAGCATGGGGAACTGGGGTCCCAGTGCTGCTGCTGGGGGCTGGAGGGACAGGAGCAGGGCTGGGCTGCAGCAGTGCCCACTCCCAAAGGCAGGAGAAGCTGGACAGGCAGCAGGGAGATGCTCTGCTCACCCGGGGCGTAGCTGAGCACACGGAGCCCGGGCTCCTCCAGCGCCAGCACGCGGAACATCATATCCCGGGCAGCCTTCCCCGAGCAGTAGAGAGCCCAGCTGGGGAAGGGCTCCTGGGCACACAGCGACGAGATGTTCACCACGGTCCTGCTGCAGCCAGGCCGTGCCCCAAAGGCCCTCAGCGCCGTGGAGGTCAGGCACAGCGCCGAGCTGATGTTGAAGGAGAAGTAGGTGTTGATCTCCTGCAGGTCGGTGAGGTCCAGGAAGGATTTGGAGATGTCTCCCAAGGAGCCTGGGAATCACAAATGTGGAACGGTTTGGGTTGGGTGGTATTGTTGTGGTTTGTGTAGTAACAAAAGACTTTTGACAATAATATCAGAAGGTTAAATATTATTTATTAACGTGACTTTATAATTTAAAGGATTTGGGCTGTTATCTGCCCAGTCCAGAGCATCTGAAGCTTTTGCTTCAAGCTCTGTTCAAGGAATGCTAGAATAGTTTACATAATCAGAGATAACAACTTTTCATTTTATAGGTTGAAAGGAAGAAAACTTTCATTTTTTATTATCAGGAGATAGGCAGCGAAACTGTCTGTGTTCTTGAACACAGTTTAGAGATTTGTTTATAGAAACTTGTATAGAGTAAAAGACAGTAAAAAGATGCTTTCCCATGGGAAGAATTTTCTGCAGGCCCGCATGCAGAGAAACTTATAATATGTTTATGTAACAGGGTGGGATCTTAAAGAATATCCAGTCAGCACCCCTGCTATGGAAGGGACCCCTCCCACTGTCCCAGGGTGCTCCGAGCCCCGTCCAGCCTGGCCTCGGACACTTCCAGAAAGATGGAAAAATTATTTGTTACAAATGGGATCAACCACACAACAGATCCCTTTGGCTCCCACATTCCACACCCAACAATTCCAGAGCTTTGGGGCCCAGCCCCTGTCAGGTCCCACAGCAGCCTGAGGAGCCCAGCCCATTTTGGGTCACACTGACCCAGCAGTGACAGGGGACAGGGACCTGCCACCCCTCTGCCAAAGCAAACAGCTCCCGGCCTGGAGCACCTATGGAATCCATAGATAATCTACAGCCATAACGGGTAAAAAGGACACGGAAGGCACTAAAGGCACAAGGACGGACCCACAAGGTGGGGCTGGAGGTTTGGATTTGGGGAGCAGTGGGATGAGAAGGTGCAGGAGGGGAACCAGCTGCTCCTATGTCACAGTAAAACCTCGAGAGCAGCAAAGCACTGCCAGGGACCCCCCCAGTTAATTCCTTTAATAAACCCACACCCGGACAGGGTGAAATCCCCGCAGCTCCTTTTCTCTTCTGGGTTATGTGCTGGCACCCCAAGCCCTGAGAAGCCCCGGATCAGCCGGAACCGGGCGGGGCTGACCCGGCTGCCCCCGGGGGCGGAGGGCAGCGGCTCGGGGAGGGGACAGGCGTGTCGTACCGGCGTTGTTGACCAGGAGCAGGCGGCCGAAGGACGAGTCCTGCAGCAGCTCCCGCAGGGCAGCGCCCGCCCTCCGCAGCCCCTCCTCGCAGCCCAGGTCAGCGGCCACGCTCTGGACCCGCAGCTCGGCGCTCCCGCTGTCACTGCCGGTGTCGCTGCCGGTGGCCCCGGCGCGCAGCTCGGCCGCCAGCTCGGCCAGCGCCTCCGCGGAGCGCGCCAGCAGCAGCAGCACCGCGCCGGGCCCGAGCTGCGGCGCCAG
>VXAX01004761.1:0-10121 GCA_013399835.1 Leptocoma aspasia
CCTAGGTACAGCCGTAAATTGCACATGGGGTTGAAACTGGATCCGTCAAAAAATTTGTTGAGAGTTCCATATTTTGGCAGACTTGGCATTGATTTGGCGTCAGGCTTCCGAGTGAATTGCACTTGGAGGCATGGGCATTGTGCTATTCTGATCCCTAACCCTAGACTTAACCCTAAACCTAAGTAGAGAAGAAACTCCACAAGGGGGTGATACTGGATCTAAGGAACAAGGTGTGGCTGGATACATAATTTGGCAGACTTGGCATCCATTTGTCATGAGTTTTCCATGGATTGGGATGCCTTGAAGAGCAGGGAGTGGGGACCAAATCCCGGCAAATTACTTTTCAATGAAATCTTGAAAACAGCAAAGAAAGTTTTACAAACGGACTGGAAAGGAGAGAGGATAAAATGAAATGCAATTGAGAAAAAAACGGAAAATTTGGAAATGGGGTGAAATGAGGTGCAGTGAAAAGAAACAAAAGTTGGCAAAAGTAAGGTGAGAGAAGTTGCAAAATCAGGGGAAAAAATCAAAGGAGGCGACAGAAAAGAGAGCAGAAGTGCTGAATGAAAAGACTTGGCTAATATGAAAGAGGAAAAAAAAAATCCTTGCCGGAGGTAAAACCATCAAAAGGTATGGGATGCCTTAAAGAGCAGGGAATCTGCACCAAAGCTTGCCAAATTACTTCTCATTGAAATCTCAAGATTTCATTTCCTTTCCTGAAAGGAAATTCTTTCATTTCGGGTAACAAAACAATGTCTTTAAAACTAGGGTTTTCTTTATTTTAGTGGGTTTTTTTATTTGTTAGAAATGGTAACTTTTTTGTTAAATCCTATTGCTTTAGATCCGAATATACCTCCTCGAAAATGTACATTTTTATATATAGTGGCATATTTATGATCTCTTTTTTCAGATCTGATGTGCATCGAATTACATCTGACTCTGGAGTTTTAGATTAGAGCATTTGCATCCTGAACTATGCCTTACTTTCCTGCTTGTGATATAGATATCGGCTTTGTTGTTGAAAGCTGAATGAAACATTTTTCCACAGCAATTCAAGGAAGGTTGTTGTGTTTGACTTTCCTGTCTATAGCACCAGCAATTGTGGCAGGGCTCTCACATCTCTTTCTAACATTTTGTAAACAAAATTTCATAAGTTAGAACTGTGATAGATTTTTTTTTTTTTTAATTTTACGTCTTAATGCAGGTCTTACTGGAAAAAAACCACAACAGCCATAATAGGCTTTTTGGGGAAAAAAAAAAGGCAAATCAGTAATTTTCCATCTTACTTTCTGTTTTTTTTCTTCTCATACTAGTTTTTTATAGCAAGTGTAGAAGCAATAGTGTTTGTATAAAACCAAGCATTTGTAATGAAAGTCATTGGTATGGCAGAGAGATCTGTACAGTCTTGTAGCCTCTTACCTGCTTTTGACACAATCAGATGTCACAGAGATCAGTGCTGAAGTTTCTCCCAGTCCAAAATGGGCCTAAGAATCCTGAATAAACTTTCTAATACAGGTCCAAAGTGTACAAACTTCTTTCTTTCATAATTCTTCACCTGTCAAGGGTTCACTGTAATATGGTGTTTAAGTTTTTAGACATTCAAGGTCACAGAAAGCCTGCAGAAAAGGGCAAGGCTATATCCTGCTGCTGGTATTTTGGTATGTCTTTGCAACATTTACAAAGGCTGGGTGATCAAATGAATATAAACATGAGTAGAAAAAACCCTCTGATAATTTCTACAGAATGTATTTGTGTGTCTTTTCTAGGTGTGTATGCTTAAGAATAAACTTAATTAGTGACAAAAGTCTTTGGGAAATGCATCATAAAATCCATGTTTGAAAGGTTTCTACCAAGTGTTACAGGTTTTAGATGTATATATTTTGAAAGCTGGGAATGAAAATGGTAATTAAGCTTTACTTAGCCTCACTGCCTTCTGTCCTTTATCCGGTTTTAGGTGGATTGCTGTCCAGGAGGAAGAAGGGGAAGTTGGTTATTTGGGAGTGCTTCAGCTCTTTTCACCTGTTTGGTTATCTGCTGGTGGCAGAGGCACTGTCAGATGCCTACTGAGAGCAACTGAATTGTCAGTGCAGACACAGGCTTAGCGGGGCTGGGGCAGGCAGAGCAAGTCCAGTGCTCTCTGGGAATCTGGCGTTTACCACCAGCTCTTTTCCCTGGTGTACCTGCTCATATTTCTGCTCAGGAGATCATGCTAAAATGGGAGCCTGGATACAGTTTATCACTTAGTCCAAATAAAAGAGTCATATCCCCAGGTTCCATGTGCTCTCTGCTTTATCCTGCTTTGGATCTGTCCTTGAAGCATCCTCAGTTCCAGCCTTTAGGAAAGCCTGGTGAAAACAGATCCCCTTGGCTTTGCCTCAAGACAGAAACAGTGTGTTGCAGTCTTAGCTGCTGAAAACAACCTTTTTTTTTTTTTAACCCAGGATTTTATTATTAGAAAGGACCTTTACTGTCTTTTCTCTGTCCTCTGAGCTTGCTAAGGGTCTCTTTAATTTTTTTTCCTCTTTTCTGAACCGGGCAATTTTCTGTTCAAGCAAATCATAACCCAGTTGAATTGAAAGAAAAAGCAATTTATAGACTTGAAAGTGTGATTCTCTCCAGTCTCTCAGGTGCTTGCAAAACAGCCAGGAGGTATACTGGGACACGTGGTGGAATAGAAAATGCTCTAATAAATTTACTTGTGATTGCTGAAAAGAAATCCTGTGTTTATGCCTGCAGAGGCATTTTGTTTTCAGAGATAGTTCTTTATTAAAAAAAAAACCAAAAAACAAGGAGACATTTTCTTTGTCTGAAAGAATAGGATTTGACCAAGTAAGAGGATTTGCTAAAGTCTATGTTAATTTATTTGTTTTCACTCAGTGGTGTCATTGTATTGCCTGCCATATTTGCATATTTATGTTGCATACCTTTCAGGGAATTTTGCACAAATTAAAGGGGAGCTATGTGTATGTTATTATTTTGGAACTTCTGGGAATGCGAACACTGTAAAAATGGGAATTCACTAGGATACGAGTGGATATTGTTTTTATATTCTGCAGTGTGAACTCACCAAACTGGTGCCACCCACCTGTAATCCTTCTCAGTTAAGGCTGGGACTGCAGAATGAGCAAGACCTGGATTTAGAATATCATTAAAAATGAGCTGGGGTAGGGGTATTTATGGCCCTGCTTCATTCCACTCATTCAAAACCAAACTACTTCCCCCCTCAAAATCTTCATGCAGAAACCCTGAAATGTCAAAATAAAAGCCAGCTTCTAACTCTTAATGTTTTGTGTAGCATATGCTGTAAATGTAGCTCTAACTCTGCAGCATTGCCCCTGGAGTAATTTTTGAGTTCAGGGAACTATAGGAGTTTCCCAGCAGTAAGGTGAGGCACTCCAGCCATATGGGGCTGGGGTATACTCAAGGATCTTCAGGCTTGAGTATTTTACTTCTGATTTTTTTTCATTCAGGAGAAAATGTGCTCTCTCTGGCATGATTGCTCCCTCCAAGTATCCAGGATATTGAGGAGAAATTAATGATAGGAACTCTGAATACTTTCAATGTACCCCTGGAGTTACTTGAGGCTCTCCAGCAGCTGTAGGAAAAGCCAGGAGACACCAGAGAGGTAGTGAGAAGTTAATGGCTTTTCTTCGTTCTCCCATCTTGTGCTGCATCCCCAGGGGATCACCTTCATGTCTGAATATCATCTTTAAATTTCTGTTTACCTCTTGTAATAACTTATAGGTTCCAACCTGTTCCCAGTCAAGAAAGACGTTTGGCTTCTGATCATTACCTCAGATTTCTGCAAAACAAGGTGCCATATAAACTTCAGCAAAAAAATAAAAAGGAGAAAACAAGTCCCACAGCACTGAGAAATACCTGTGAAATACCTGGAATTTTTCAGGGTTCATTATTTTGTTTTTTTTTTTGGGGGGGGGGGGGGGTTTGTTTTTTTTTTTTTTTGTGGGTTGGTTTGGGGGTTTTTTTGTTTGTGTTTTTGGTGGTGGGTTTTTGTCACTGGTTTTGGGGTTTTTTTTTAAATTTTGCCTCTGTACCTTGGTGTGTGGTAATGACTATAGTTCATATAATGCTTTACTTCATACAAAATCCATCCCAATGAGCAGTGCTGAAATGCCTATTTCAATTTAAGACCGCTATTGGTTGCTACTTTCTACCAGCGGTAGAAGTAATTTTCTGTGCACAGGAACACATAAAATCTCTTCTGTCAGGTTTCTTTATTTTTTCTCCCTGTCTGGAAGAAGCATGATGCTAGGGAGGAGCTGATGCCTCATCTCACTTTGCAGCCTCAAGAGCTGTCCTCTTGTGGATCCACAGCCAGCAGCAGCCCCTGTTCCAGCTTCTGAATCTCTCCTTCCATAGTGCATTGCAGTCACTGAGGGCTTGACTCGCATGCTGTGGAAATGAATACCATCATCCTTGGGTGTATGGGAGGGGAATCGCTATGCTTCTGGAATTATATGGACTTAAAAACTATGGCAAAATAACTTTTGAATATGGAAGACAAAGCAGGGTGACTCACCTGGTCCTTTGCAGGCCTATTTTTCAGTTAATTCTCATGATTTTCTAATTTCTGGTCATAAATGCAAATAGATAATATGAAAACAAGGTATCAGTGAGTCAGAGAGGAGATAAAATAGTTTCTGAACTTAGAGGGGTTTATTCTCTCCCTGCTATTAGTCACTATGTTTTTTTGGTGTCTTAGTATGGAGTCATTGGTCTGTTCTGACACTGCTAATTTGATTTGATTCCCATTTTGAGCGGAAAATTCATTTAATGTATCGAAAGCTCTATCTGTTATGTTGTGATGAGTAGCAGAGCTGCCTTTGCGTTGTGAATGGCCATGCAACTGGTAGATAGAAGTATGCTTAATTGAGGTTATATTTTGAATACAAATAGTAAGAAAAAAGTCTGCCATCTGGTGAGCAGATATTTACCCTATCCCTAACTGACTGTTAGGGAATGGATTCGGACCAGAATATTTTAATTCTGTACATTCCAATCAGTCTTCAGGTTGGTCATATGAGATGTAGCACAGGAGAGAAAGCTGGACTATCCTCCCACTCCAGACAAAGAAAACTGAAGCAGAAAATTATATCTGTAGAAGCATAGGTAATAATTTAACTATTTGTTAAACCATGAAGTGGCAGTAAATATGAAACTGGTTTATTCTTTTAAATACAGAGAGGCTTAACTAGCCTTCCCTATATAAATCAGGGACAATCTTTCAGTATGTAACTTCCTGGGATGGAGAAGGTTGAAACCCACTTAAATTTGAAATCAGGCTAAAGTACTTTCTCAGGACTGCTGTTTCATTTCATGTGTGGGTGCTTATTGTGTCCAGGTCAAAACACTGCAGCCCATTTTCTGACTTGCCTCTCTCCTCTCCCTAATACACTTCTACATTTCTGTGTCACCAAAGCACTCTGCAGTGAGGAAACTCTTCCACAGACAAGGTCCTGTGCATATGAAATGAGGCGCCTAGGGATGGGAAGGAATGGCATTAGGGAGTGTAAGGATGCTGAGATAGTATCTGCATCCTCAGAGGAACTTAATCCAAAATGTACATTAAGGGGCAGAAAATATTTATGGTTTTGTTGATCCTTGAGAAAAATCAGGCATGGTAATTGTGTAAAAGCTTTTTAAAGTGGCAATAAATAATAATTATTTTAAACAAGCCTTGGAGTCATAAAAATCTCTCCTTGGCCACCTGAAAGCTTCTTTATTACCATTATTTCAGTATAAATAATGGTGTTTTTCTTAGACCAAAATATATCATACAAATGAGTGCTTGGATCCAAGTCCCCTTATTTTCCTAAAGGACAATGAGTGATACATTATTTATTGTAAGACTTGGGCTAATGCTAGTTTTTCCCAGTTTCTGAAAAGAAGTTTAGGTCAATCTCCAATTTTTTATCTGCAGATGTTTATAAGCACAAAGAAATACTGGTGCAATCAATGACATTAGAACATGTATCACGTTTTTTAAATCAGACTTTTTTTTTTTCAGAAGGTAAGTAGACACTGTGAAATGCTTCAAAGGAAATCCATGAAAGGACTGTGTGTCTGCTCCTCTCTAGCAGAATGATAGATACTGAATAGTGTGGAAAACAGCTACCAGAGAGCAAAGCCCTTCAAGGCTTAAAGCTTTGATAAACAGGAGCAAAATTGTAACTCTTATATGTACATATACACTGCAGCACACTCCAGCCTCAGAAACATTATCACCATCAAAATTTTTTATCAATATTTATCAAAATACCAAAAATAAATGAATAAGTATATTCATTTAGATGTGGCAGCATCAAGCCACACCTACTCCTGTCACTAGTGGCTGTCAACAACTGTATAAAAGGGTGCCTGCATTAGAAGCAAGTATTAGAGTGACCTGGTAGGCATTTCTAGTTTAGTAGAGCATGAGGGCTTGTTGTGATCTGACTTGTGGGAGGTGCCTCTGGATCCCTTTCCCCCACTTTGTTAACCTCCTACTAGGCCTGAAATAACATCTAGACAATAATACCACCTTTGTCTTTATCTCAAGTTCCTGTTGTAGTGGCTCAACTTATAGTCCAAATTTCAAGTCATATTTGGGGGTGAGCTTCAGTGGTGGTCACAGATACCCTCTGTCCCATAATTTGGGATGATCTTTGTTTGACTGGTGATATGCACATGAGCAGTTGCTTCTTTACACAGTTTGCCATGGGGGAATTTTTGTAACACAGGATGTACAGGATCTGTACTAACCAGATCTCTGCCAGACCCAGAGTTAGTGCCATCCTGTTGCTCCATCCTGTACTTATCTTATTGCAAAGTTCTTCTGGCCTTAAGAGTGTTTGAGATGGGCAGCTGTGCTCTTTAATCCTTACAGGACTGTGTCTCCATGTTGAGAGAAAAGATAACAAACTTTGAGTCATACGCTGGCTGCCAGCACAAACACTTTCAGGATTCAGTTTGTAGATCTCCTTTTTTCTTTTTGGCACCTCAGTGAGTGAAAAGCTTCCAGAAGTTTCTCCGTCCTTAAGATCATTTTCCCTAGGAACATTCTTGACAAATGAAATCCCCAGCATACTGCCTGTCCATGTGACTGTCAGTCAGTATGGGGAAACAGAGTAAAACACACACTAAATTGCACCATAATTTGCCAGGCAAAGCTAAGTGTTATAATGTAGTTTTTTCCCCCAAAATATTTACATATTCATTACAGTATTCACAGAACTGCAGTGTCAGCTGTCGGCCAACTGAATATATCATATTACTATCCACATCCCACTTCAAAATGACAACTTTAGCCACCAGTGTGAAGTTTGCCTATTTAGACTTCTGTTAAGAAACAGCAAAATTGCTAGTAGCAGAACTGTTTTTCCTCCCAGAATGGACACATCTGGAACAGAGCACTGAACAGTATCAGAACCCATTCTTTGCCCTTGAAACCAACCAGAATGTTTTGACTGTGCCTATATCTTTGAAACATTCAAAACAGAGGGGCGGTATCCAGATGGCCTAGCGGAAATGGCTCCTGACTAATCAGAAATCCCAGATTGTCTTCCAGTGGTTATACAGTGATTATGTACCAAGACACTGACATTAATGAGCTTGCTCATTTAGATGTAAGAGCTGTATGCCTCTGAAAATTCAGTTTTCTAGATGAATACAGCATGAGAATCATATTGGACTATAAAAGCATTTGTGTGCTGTCATGTGTGAAAGAGGGATTGTTTGCTGTGGTCTGTATGTTTTTTCTGGTTTGACTGCTCCCATAAAGGACAGAATAGTTTCCCAGGCTCTCTTCTGGTTGTCAGATCCTGCTGGCTAGACTACTATAACAGACATTGTGGCCTTCCTCTACAGTCCTTTAGACAATAATTGCGTAGAGGGACTCTCAACCCATTTTTCAGAGGCTTTTTGGGGTTCTTGATAGCTTCTGTGATCTCGGTCTTGCAGGACTGAAGCACCTCAAACCACAAATGCTTGGCCAAGAGGGCATCTTGAATGAATTCAGCACCCACTATTGACTCCTGAGCTTGGGTGCATTGAAGCTGTGACTCACCAGCATATCAGTAGGACAGGGATGATCAGTTTACTGAGTGTTACTGGGGTGGTTCTCCATCCAGACACCTTTAGACATCTTCTCTTTCAACCTCTGGGGCTCTTTTCTTACTGTTGGATGTCCATCCTGGATGATCTGGAAGATAAGCTGCAGGCTTCCTTCCTAGCTGGCAACGCCTGGGAGACTCTCTTTCCTGAATATCCAAGTATTCAGGTATCTAAGTCTAGACAGATGAATTTCAGGATGTATGCTTGCCTCTACTTTCTGGGGATCCAGCTTAGTGATGTATAACCATAATCAAGCGTACAAGGTCTCCTTAGCCCTCCCTGCTACTTCCTTTATGCTCACCAAGAACAGCACCACATTTCTTGGATATCAGAATTGTCTTCAACTGAGCCCCAGCCCAGGGCTGACTTGAACTTAGTTTCCTCTTGCCTAGCAGCTTTAAAACAGAGATGCTGCTCCATACATTCCACTAGCTCTATCCTTCAGCCTTTTGTAACCTGACTATTGCAGCCTCCTCTCTTCTTGTGTCCCACATTGCTCATGTTTATCTACAACACTGCTAGCTCCCTGCTTTTCCAGTTAAGAACTTTGGCCCTATCATCCCTCTCCATGTGCTATTCTTCTTTGTCCATCCTTTGTCCATTCTTTGTTTGTCCATCCCACCTGACAAGCATCTTGTTTTTGCTAGGAGGTCATTATTGGCTCTGTTTTATCTGATAAATAAACAGTGCCAAGGTAAAGGCAGAGGGACAGATTTAGGCTGCCTGCACTGTTCAAAAGTCCCATGCACAGCCATGGTGCATAAGCAGTCTTCCACGTAATTCCTGGAACAGTTTTAGAATTAATATAGGACAAACTATTAATTCTGGGCAGTTTGGATATGGCCATCCTATTTCCAAGGCAAGTTTACCATTCCAGGGAGGATATGATTATGCTGTGCCACCTGGTCTCAGGACCAGAGAAGGGGCTCAGGTCATCTGTGGAGTGCTTTAGGCTTCTGAAGGTCTTAAATAGTGGTAGATTTCTGCTGCAAAAAGCTAAAGTGCATAGTAAGAAGTAATTGAGATGTGTAATAAAAATTGTCATTGTAACATGTTTTCTCTTGGGACTCCCACTCCCACTGTGTTACTTAATTACTTCTCCTTAATATCCCTGCTCTAAACAAGCTCTTGGTTCCCACGAGATTATTTCAGTCACCTTTGCCAAAGTTTAATGGTCCAGACAGTGATTATACTTTTGTTATCTAGTAATTACTCTGTAAAGAAATTGAGTCTCCAGACTTTCAAAATGCATAGATATCTGCCTACAAGTTACCTTTTCATGAGGAAAGGAAGGATACTTTTCCAAAAGTTTCATCAGTACTATATTTGAGATCATACTGCTGTTATAATCTCTTCTCAGGGAGCCTCAGATTTCCCTTTTCCATGTGCAATTTAATTTATATATTTCACACAGATGCTTCATTTGTCAAATCTGGTTTTGCACGTAAAGTATTATTGCAATAAAATGTTGCTTATGAAAGAATGGCTAAATAACTAAGCCTCGTGAGAACAAGCCTCCAGAGTGAAAACTTCAAAACCATATTAATATGCAGAAAAACATCTGAGTGGCAAATTTTGTTAAAACTAATTATGGAAGCCAGCAATTTCTCTCTTGGTCATCACTACTTTGCATTAAAAATGCCTTTACAAACACTCGAAGTGTCAGACACTGCAGAGACCACAGAACCTAGTGTTTTCCAGAGGGCCTTTGGTTTCAGAGACATGTGAATGATTGGGTGAAGTTGTTCTTTGGTGGCTAAGATTTCCAGTCATTTACTGCTAAGGACAGAACACTGGGCTGGGATTCAGGAAACTTGGATTTATTTCTAAATCTGTGTCAGCCTGATGGATCACTCTGGGCAGTCACTCCACCTTTTGTGCCTTATTTTCTCTTCTGGAAAAACAAGGCTGATCCTGAAACCTATTGATGAAAAGTGAAATATAATAAATGCTATTTTTATTACTACTCAGAATACGTTACATAATCCTTTTTTTTTTTGGGGGGGGGG
>VXAX01004761.1:10130-62483 GCA_013399835.1 Leptocoma aspasia
GGGTGATAGATAAGGAATTTTGTGTCTCTTTCACAAAGTAAATGTGATGCCATAATGAGAACAGCCAGTTTTCTTCTGCTCCTTATTCTGCTTTAAACAAAGCCTGTGCCTTTGAAGGCAAGCTTATGGAATCAGTCCTTCATTAGCATGGTTATTTTATGTATGAAAATTTGTAACAATTACTATTTTGTTACAGATTTCAGTTACTTGTTAGTACTTTTCCACTCTCTTTAGTCATCCACCTTAGAAGTAGTATTTACATCTAAAGACTGCTCACTGTATTCAAAAACAAAGTACTTATACTATTTATACCACTAATTAAGCTACAGAAGTAAAGTTAGAAGGTTATTGATCACTGAAAATTATTTACACTTCTATGGAGAGGAAGGGTAAGATGAATCTGGGAAGTCTGTTGCAGTCTGGGCTCTCTGTATGGTCCATTTTCCTCTTCCTTCTGAGGCTGCAGAAGTGGAAGACAAACTGAACTCTGGATTGTGACTGCTGAAGTGACTTGTGCAAACAATGCAGCAGATATTGTCACCTTCTAATCTCCTCACAGTATCATAGGGCTCTTTCACTTGGAAAAGACCCTTAAGATCATCAGTTACAACCACTGACCCAGCAATGGCAAGTCCAGCACTGAACCATGTCCCCAAGTGCCACACCTCCACATCTTTTAAATACCTCCAGAGATGATGATTGAACCACTTCCCTGGGCAGCCTGTTTCAATGCTTGACAGCTCTTTCAGTGAAGAAAATTTTCCTAATATCCAATCTAAACCTCCTCCAGTGCAGCTTGGGGACAGGGACTCTGCAACCAGTTTCCCACACAGGCCATAGTGTGCCCTACAGAAGTCCAAGTGAACAGTTCTGCTGACTCTTCTTACTTTTCCAAGAATCTCTTACCATTTCATGGTAGCTGTGCCCAAGACAGCTTCCAACTGTCCTGTCACCTGCCAGTCCTTCTCTCTTCACGAGAAACAGGTCCAGTGGGACACCTTTCCTAGTTGTCTCCCTCACTGGCTGTGTCAGGATGTTATGTCTCACACACTCCAGGAATGCCCTAGACTGTTTCCTCTCTGCTGTGTGCTATTTCCAGCACACATCTGGTAAGTCCCCCAAGAGAAAAAGGACCGGCAATTGTGAGACTTATTGCAGCTTCTTAGAGAGCATTTCATCTGTCTGTTCACCTGGTTGGGTGGTCTATAATAGACTCTTACCATGATATCTGCCTTATTGGCCTTCCTCTTTTATCCATAAACACTGAACTACCTCATCATAAACCTCTAGCTTTCTAACATACAGGGCTAACCCACCACTTCTCCTTCCTTGCATATCCCTTCTGAAGTGTTTACAGTTATTCATTGCAAAACCTTTAGGGTCTGGGTCCTGTAAGTAAAATTGATCTGCAGATCTCTTGTGATGACTCACAGATGGGAACTGGAAGAGAGGAGAGAATATATTTTTCATGTCCTGGCTCTAACCCATAAAAACTTTGAGGCTCAGGAGAGGAATGTCTTTCATCCAAAAGGCACAAGTTGAAAGTTGTTTGTAGTTTTAGATGGATTTTTTCTCTCCCACCTAGGATCTGTTCCCTTTATTGTCATCACCTTACCCTAGAATGTTTTCTCTCTTAGCCAGCAGCAAATCCTTGAGGCTTAGGCAGTAGAATGATTGATGGAATTTTTCAGAGAAATGTGAGAAGTGCAGGCACTTTTCTGTTTCCTACTTTTTTCTGTTTTCCAGATTAGTGTAGGTTCTGCACTGTTCTGAAAGATACAGCTGCGTTTGCCATGGGAAAATCCACAGCCATGTTTTGGCTTTGTGTGCTGAGATACAAATTGCTGGAGTGCAGATTTTGGTGTGTATTACAGTGGTGTCTAGGAGCCCTTGTTACTGACCCAGGTGCTGTTGTAGAAGGTGTTGCAGAGACTCAGCGCTTGTTGTCACCTGGCTCTTCTCTGATGGCTGTGTGACATCATACAAAACCTTTCCTTTCCTGTGCCAGGCTGAGTGCACAGGTGGGTGAAGCTTGTCCGGTACCATGCAGGCCTACAGAAGGATCAGCAGAGCCTTGGAACTTCATGGCTGTTTCCTGTGCGTGTGATATCTGGTTTTGAGTCAGAACCTTTCCAAGAGAGAAGGATAGGAGTTCAAATATTTATGCTTGTACCTCCTGTTTCCTCCTGGCTGTGTCTAAGCAGCTGTGGATTCATCCTTGCCAGCTGAGAAGGCAATGTCTAATACTTCCAGGCATGAACTCACAACTCCTGACTCCTCAGGACACTCACATAAGTATTTACACCTTCCACTAGTTCCTTTAGACCCAGGCAAAGGCTTAAAGTTATGCTTGTGCTTTAAACGACCTGCTATCTATTTAAAGTTCCATTAGAGTAGTAAGTTGCAATTACTCAGGGGAAAAAAAAAAACCACCAAAAAAAAAGCAACAAACAAAAAGGATTTCTGAACTCCTTAATAATTTGTGCAAGTTAGGTCATTGTGGTGTTTGAAAGAACAAATAACATGATACATAAGGAGTAAAGTCTCTTCCCATGGAGGAGGTCTGAGAAAAGAAAGCTTGGAAACTACTGATTTGAGACTGGCTGCCTGGGTCTTGCCTCATTGTGAAGGCACAGATACAGGTTGCAGCAGTGACAGAAGAGAGAGCATTCACCTCAGGTGCTGGCTTCGGTACATTGGCTATTTCCCATAACAGATTGATCCAGATTTTTCTCAAGATCTGCACATTAGGTATTCATGTGAGAGAGCTCCATTTCAGTTAGAATAAACACCACAGGAAATCTTGTAACACTCCAACAAAGTACTGCAAGTGACTAGTTAAGATAAACCAAACCAAACCAAAGCCAAATGAAAAACCAACCTCGTATGAAAACATGTATTTTAAACTTCTGTATTTAACTATATTTTTGTGATATCTAGCTACTTGCTGTCTTTGTGTCTTTAACTTTGTTAACATATCTATCAAAAGACACTGAAGACTCTATTGATTGATCCTTCTAGCACAGTTATCCATTAAAACAAGACAATCAAGTAGCCTTTAACTCAAATCACCAAGTTCAAATGAGATGTCTATTGCAGCATATGAAGAAAAACAAAAAAAGGAAGACTGAAATCTCCTTCGACTAATATTTTTACTCTAATAGCTCTGGAAAATTCTACAGGGAGGTATATGTTTCTATAGCATAGCAAGGTCATCAGGCAGTACATATTAGAGCAGATGAAGCATGTTTCAGTGAGTCAGAAGCCAGCTAACATGAAATAAATTCAGTCTGAGGCTAAAGAAAAGGTTTGGTTCTGTTATCGGAAAGTGAAGGTTATTATTATTATCATTTTATCTAAGACCTTTTAAGAACTCAATATATTGTGAGTCACTTTCCCTATTTTGTGTTATTTTCCATTTTCATAGTACCTCCCTTCCTGATTTTAGCAAAGCAAGTTCCTAAGTACTGTGAGAAAGGCTGTGCTCCTAATGATAACACTGATGATGTTTTCAGAGCTGGAAGCTTAATGAGGAAACTTGTTATGCAGATTCAGAAGGATCAGATAAGCTTCTACTTCAATGGGATCAAAAGTGGACTCACATTTTAAGAAAGCATTCAATGTGTGTTTTCAGATTTTTGAGTCTATTTTAAGCACACATGAAGAGAGGTTCAGCTGAGATGAATCATGGTGGGGAGCTCTGCCAGTCTATGTCTGCTTAATACCTGCTGCTGCAAAGTTTCCCAGTGCTCTTTAGATAATAATTCAGCATATGAAAAAACTTGAGGCTAACTCAGTGGAATGGCTTAAATTACAATATATATAAAGGTGACTTGTAATGTCTGCAGACAAAGATACTTGTTTCTAAATAGTTAGAGGGTATAAAGGCAAACAAGTCAGGTAAAAAGGACACATTGCTTACAATCATATTTGAGAAATAAAATTAATGGAATTTTGTAGAATTCACAATTCAGGACTTGTTTAATCAAGAATGACATGTTTAATCAAGAGGAACTTCAAAATTACCTAACAATTTTTGTTTAGCTTTTACTTTGTAATAGACAACATGACATGATCAATGCACCACATTCTACTTACTTTTATTTTTTTTTCCATTACATGTAAGTGACTGTTTCAGCAGTTTTAAAATCAGAATGGGTAGCATTTGCCTGCAACAAAGATTATAGATTTTCCCCTTCAGTGCTTTAGACTGAATACATTCAATTCTTCTAGCCATTAATTTCCTCTGTTAATGGGCTTTGCAGCAGATGGACAAGTCTATTATTTAGTGAATATGTTTGATTAGCAGCTAAGTAATTTCTGTCATTTGCTTAACACTCATGATGTCTACTTCCAGTACAATATATATACCCTTTAGTATATATGCCAGACTTCCTGCTTTTTGTGGTAGCCTATTTATTTGCATAGTAATCTAGTTTATGATGGATACACAGGAATCCCAACCAGGGTTGATAACAAGATGGGTGCCCTGATTTACTGGAGTGTTCTGACCATGTAGGCTTTCCATGGGCAGCAAATCCAAAACTCCACATGGTCTGTGAAGTTTGGCTGCATACCCCTGAGCCAAAGAAGGTACTTTTTGATTCTGGAAGTCTGTGATACTGTGTAATCCCATGTATTAATAATGTTTGCTTATATAATAAGCTCTGTTTCATGAGCTGTTATGTATGACTACGTAGAGACTTGTGATAATTCTATGGGGCTTTCACTGTAATTTTTTATCAATTGCAATTTCCTCAGGCTAGCAGATGTTTTGATGCCACATCTTACCTGTGAACACACTTTATATTAGTTCCTGCTTTCATTCTGGGCCTCACATTCCAGTGCTTTTACTGAAGCAAAGTTCATGTATACTATTGTGTTCAGTTATACCCCGTAAATTTTCACCTTGCTGACACACCAGAACAAAACACACAGGAAGGAGATTGAAACTGTTCTCCTTTTAACCTTGACTATAGAATTTGTCCTCCTTTCTGGAAGTCCTTTGTGGCCATCTCATGAAAGCTACTATCTGTGTGACAACAATAGGCAGTAAGGTATATAAGGAGCATTTGATACATCTTTTGAAATTCTTGAGCCATTTTTACAAGCAGATGTGCACCCAGTTTTTCAAAAGTGTTAAAGACAGAGGGAAGTATAATAAGCTTTTGTAATTCTTTCGTAAAAAATTCAGTGTTCTGTACATTATCAAATATATGCTGAAGACTAAGTACAGAATAAACCTAAAGGAAGGGATCAGAGGGGATAGGGGCAAGTGCCTCAAGTAGCCTTTGAAGCTCTTTGTTTGGAGGTCTTTGACAGGAAGGGGTGTCTGAGACAGGGCTGGGGGTAGGGTTGTAGGTGCTTGGAAAAGGTGGGAGCCCTTGGCTCTGTCTGTCCCTTCATTGTCAGAAGGTGAAAATGGTGGTGATTATTCACAATAAGGAGGAATCTGCAGTTTACATGGCCTCCTTCACATGCTGCTTTCTGTTACACCCATGCCCTTTCCAGCCATAACACATCTGCCCTATGACCATCCCAGCCCCTCCTACTGTGTTTTGTATTTTATAGTATTGTAATTTTTCCTATCTACCAATGGACTCTGATCTGCTGGTTTTAAATTGGACAGAACCTAAAGTGAGATCTGCATCTTACTGGTGATTTAAATCAAAGCAAGCTTCCCTGATGCTCAGGAAGGTGTGTGTGGAGCCCAGAGCCAATGAAGCTGGTTTTATTTATCTTTTTGAAATAATTGAGAAGCTAATCACACAGAAAAGCACATCTACTGCTGCCTTACTGCTAAAGACATTCAGGAGGTCGAGAAGACATTCAATATAGGAATGTATCTTCTCTTGTGGAACCTACAGAGTTATTTTCATAAATATATTAATTTATCATAATGGTAACACAGCACCTTGGAGAAATGACAGTACACATACATTAGTCCTGCTAACTTGACTGGGCATGTCTAAGGAGAGTAGCTGAGGAATACAACCCAGTCAGTAGATCATCAGAGGTATTCATATGAATCAGTATTTTTTTTATAATGTAAATCCATCAGATTGCATTTTACTATTATTGAAACATGTGCAGATATGTTCGATAGAGTAATAGAAACCCAAATTTTAATTCAGGGCCATTTAAAAAATTGCCATATACTTCTTTTGTTGTCCTTGTTTCATTGCTGTGCCCTACTTTTGTCTTTTTATCACTTTGATTTATTATTATTCTACACCCACTATAATCTAGAGAGACAAAAATACTGAATCTGTGCAAAAATTGTCTCCTTTTTTATTTTTCTACCATAAAAGCTGGCAATAGCTTCAAGAACTTTCATCAATTTTGTAACTTCTTTTGTAATTTAAAATGTCATCCAGAATTGTTTATTTTCAGAAGCATGAGGGATTTGGAGAAAACTTCTGTTATTTTCTTCTCTCAAATGTAAGAAATTGAAAAGTGAAACAGAAAAAAAGTTATTTTTGTTCAGTATTAAAATTAACTGTTGTGTCTTAACTACCTGGCAATGCATGTTGCTATAAGTTAGAATTAATTAAAATGTAGAAATACTTTTAGCAACCTCATAAAAAATACCATTTGTTAAACAAACAATTTGTTAAACAAACTCTTTAAAGTTACACATTTGTATTACTATATGCAGGAAATGACAGGGAGTAAGAATTTGTACCAGAGGAAATTGAAAGACCTGGGCCATACATGTAGTTCTGTTGTTAACAGGTGAAGACTAAGTTTTATTGCAATGTCACCAGCTGAAAAAACAGAACTATCAAATCCACACATAATTTGAAGCGCTTCAAGATCACAAATAGCAGCGCCCAAATGATTAAAGGATGTTGGTGTTACTATGCATCTTACAATGTGTGTCCTAGGGTAGAAACAAATAGCAACATTCTCCTTCCAAATTTCATCTGTTAAAGCTAGATCTAGCAGAGGATGAGTATTGTGAAAAGACAGGTTTGATCTAGAAGCCCGAGCTTTTAGTTAATGTGTTATTAAATTGCATAAGGTGTTTTGAGATATCTACTTTCCTTCTGACTCAGTTTGAAAACTGGCACATAGCCCTAATTTTTCATTCTCACAGAAAGCTAAATTTGTAAGGTGAATCACCTGATTCAGGAGCAAGTAAATTTTTATAAGAGACACGTGTGTGTGTGTGTATCTATTTCTTGAGATAGAGCTGGATGCTTCATACTAATTTAATTTACCGATGAAAGTATCTACAGTGCTTCTGCCTGTCAGAATGGAATGAAAAATACTTTTCCCTCTTCAAACTCAGTAATGTTCCATGGGAAGTGTTAGAAACTCCCTGTAATTTCAGTTTTCCTCAGTGGAAGGATTTGCTAAACCTGGTGAAAAGGGAGACTTGAAACCCCAACAGCAACATGTTATGAACAAACATGACACCAGAGCTGAGGTTGTACAGATACGTACACCAAAGATGGTAACGCACAATACAGGAGAAATTAAAATGGAACAAAAAAAAATCCAGTTGCTTTTTATCTAGTCAAAAACCCCCTACCTAGAGCAGTCAAAGCTTTCAACTGCAGCTTGGATTTTGGGGCCTGACTGGTTGTTTTGTAGACCTCTTGCTGACTGGAGTAGGTGATCTCAGATTTAAGTCTTCCCTTTGTTTTTGCTTACAATACAGGAAGTGACTGGTATGTTCAGAGGCAAAATAACAGTAGTCATTAAAATGGTGAAAAAATAGAACTGTGCTCTAAAAATATGGTTAATGGAAGTGAATGAGCTCTTTATCACAGAGGCCAAATTTTTCTTGCACATTGTTTGTACAAACACTTCTGTATGAAGTTGAATGCCTGACTTGCATTGCTTTTTCATTATACCTTTTAAGATGTCAAATGGGAAAAACATAGGGCAATTTTGAAATATGTTATTCTTTACATGTATAGCAGGGTTCTACCACCCATAACGAAATTGAATGTCCAAATATAGGTAGGAAGAAAGTAAGGATCATTACTCTATCTCTTAAAGACAGAAAATTAAACTGCTGTTTTGCTAAAGTCCAGGCCTTTACACTGAGAAAATAAAAAGGCCTGTTTTGTTTCAACCCAGTTCCAAAAACTTTGAATTGGTTAGTTAATTGGGAATGCTTAAATTAAATGCTATTTCCTAGCAATTCCCAGGGTGTTGTTTGGGAGTGCATTCTTCCCTGTGAGGTGAACTGCTCAAGGGACTATACAGCCCAGAACATAATGAAGAATTCCCTCCTAAGCAATGTCATGCCATATGCTCTAAGATGAGCATAAAAATGGAGAGAGTTTGATGAGGTGGCTTGCACTTCATCTCCTGAAAACCATTGCAATTTAACATAACAACTCAAAACGCAATCCTGTGCATTTGCCCTAGACCGAATTTGAAGCTTTCTTTTGCTCAGCACTTTTGAAATGAAAATTTTCAGCATATTTGAAACAAAATGTATTGGAATTTTTTATTGTGTGCAAGCATTTGATATTCTAGATCCTGTCTATGCAAAGAGGAAGTGCTGAAATATAGATCTCCTGGACTGCAAATTTGAAATTTGGTTGATGTTATGTTGGCATGTAGTCTGAGCTATAGTGATCCTAAAGGGGGAGTAAAATGTCTGCTGAAATGTGTGTTTATTTATACTTCTTACTGTTGTACAGGGCAAAGGAGACTGTATTCCTCTGGAAGAGGCATTGCTAGCTAAATGATGGGGTTAAATGAGCATTTCTTTAGGCCCATCCACAGAAGGGCAAAAAGTCAAGTTTTCTGTATCAATAATTAGACTGGTAATGAATATTCCCTGTGATATGCAGGATTTCCTTCAGATCTCTTCTTTGAGTCAACCCTGAGAGGACAAAGTCATTCCAGAAATGAAAAATCTGAGCCAGCATCTGAATTAAGAACTCACCCCTTGGGTATCAGGCTCCTGTTGGCTACAATCACTGCTAAAATGTGCACTTGCCTTGTTAGAAGACTATAGGAAGTGCATTTCAGTATGTTCTGTGTAACCATGTACTGCAATAGAAATGAACTCAACTAAACACTCACTAAATGTTGAAACAAGCAGAGCCAACAAATGCTGAGTATTGACAGAGTCACAGGCACTACAGGAACTGAGATTATGGCAAACATTTTCTTGCCTCTATAAACTGGAACAATTATATTTAAACCGTCAAGAAAATTAACCTTGTTTAAATTGTTCTCAGTAACACCACTGTGTGTTTCAGTATCTTGATTTGTGTTCCATATAAACAAGATGGAGATTTCTGATTTATGTGTTGAAGATATGTTAATAAAATGATGCTTTTTCTGCAAACTTAGCTGCTTCCAATGTGTTGCCAGCTTCTTCAGTCTCAAATGATGCAATGAGCATAAGACCATTAATTTCAATGAAGTTATGATAATTTATATCAGTTTAGTACTTTGATCCCCTATATTCCATAATCAGAGAAAAAACCCACAGATTTGTGGAATTATTTTCTTTCACATCTCAATTCCTCATTGCTGGATTTGTGAGTAATTGACTCACAAACCAGTCTGAATTAAATTAAATGTAATTACTGAGTCCTACCTCTACATCTGCAGCTCAGAGATTGCTTTAAGGAAACATTCTGTTTTTTATTTCAGTGTAAATCTGCCAGATGAATCATCATTTGTACATCTCCCTGCTTCTTCACATACATGAGCAAAAGGAATTGAGAGCACTTTGTTGTAATATGTGGCCCTTAAACCTCCCAATTCTCCACTGTAAGACATGTGCAACCAGCTACATTGTTCACCAGGAAAATTATTGGAACTTTCTATAACTGACTTAGAAAGAACTGCCCAAAATGAGCAGACGGAATCATCCTGCTTTGGTAACTATAAACTTCAAATAACTATTTGCAATAACTATCTGCAATAACTATTATTTATTGGAGATAATTGCTTTCTTTTTTCCTTCTGTGAGTATAAAAACCACTGTAACCAGAAGCTGAAGCTTGGATACAGGCTGAAGTAATTTTTTTTATTATATGTTCACTGTAAAAAAAAAGACTATAAAAAAGATTAGGCACCATAAATCTCTGCCAAGCACTTTTTTCATGAGCTATATATTCAGTCATTCACTATTTGGAAAGTTTCAGAATAGACTTGATGCTGTCTTATTTAGTTAAAATATGCCATGAGGCAGACCTGGTTTCATTTTACATTGGAAAAAAATTTCATAGACTCAGAGAATTTCCACAGATTCAGAGACATTACCATCAGGCAGACTTAGCCAAATATTCAACCTATATGGACCTTCTCCAAGCTGCATCCTAATTATTTGGTTTATAATTATCAACATTGAAAATTTAAATATTTAATTCCAACTCAAATTTTAAAACTAAAATGAAAATAAGATAAATAACTGAATTTAAAAATATGACTTAGTGAAAGTGTACTTACCTTTTTTCATTATTGTATCTTAGATATTCAAGGACACAAATCAGTTTTTTACAGGTTTTTGCCCTGTGTTACCATGGTAGCTTGTCATACTCTGCTGTAGAGTTTTACCTTCCCCTCTTTGTGAGCTGGGCTGCACTTGCAAGCCTTCACAGAATTTGTATCTTAGTATAAAAACTAGGCTACTTTTAAATTATAGTGTCATTTGGACTGGCCAAGAGTAGCCTATCAAATAATTGCCTTTAAGCCAACAAGATTTGTACAATGATATTGTTAAAATCTACAGCAAACAAAAGGCTTCATGGCATTTCTTTAATGCATTAGCTGTTCAGCAGAACCATTTATCTGGGTAAAGAGTCTGGCCTCTATGAGCTTCCGAGCTTCAGAACATAATTGCATTATTTACTATAATACAGCAGTGGGCAAAGCAAGTGAAAAACAAAATTACATCAAAGGAGAACATTTAAACTAGAAGGCAGCCTTTGTATTAAAAGTTACTTTCATTTCCTTTTGCTTAATAATTCTTTTGTGATAGTTATGTAGAGACAGCCAATGCACTAAACTCTATGAAGTGCACAAGCCTCACAAATGTTATCACTCGACAACAACTAATTCCCAGAGAATATCCCATGACAAGATAATTTACATTTCTACTGTTTTGAACTGTTTTACTAAAAGGGTGTTTTATAGTAAAAATTCACTTTAGTCTTACGCATTTAAAAAAGCATTTTTAGAAAGCTAGACAGATAAAGGTTTTATAAACACTGGAAAAGAAAATAGTGACAATAAGAAAAAAAATTTTGGCTACTTTATACCACGATGAAGACAGATTATGTTCAGAATTTTTGGTCCTTCTACTATTTTTTCTGCTAATCTCAACTGTTTTCCATCTGATGAAAAGGCTATCACAAAATGTTAAAATAAGCATGCCAGAAACAAGCTGGAAAAAGTGAAGTGACCCTAATTCTACTATCCCTAACCTGCCAAAAACATTGAAAAATACTGAAAAAAAAAAAAAAAGAAAGAATGTTTATTTTGGTTTTTTGTAACTTTCACAATTGTGTTTTTTGTCAGAAACTCAAGCCAGATTTTGGAAAAGCTTAGAAGGTATGTGATAGAATATAGTTTGGAATCAATACAATGCATTCAGGGACTGTGTTCACACAGACAGGTATGATAAGAAAATGCTTCCTCATTTTTCAGACAAGTTAAACAACTAAACAACCAAATTTTACTGAATGCCAATGGCTAATCATATAAATGAGGAAGAACAGCCCAGATTTATTTTACTCTTAGGGCAATACGGCAAAATTTCTTTTGTATGCATGGCCATGAAAACACATCATGGGCAAAATAACTTTAGATTAAACAGATGCCAGTGCACTTCTTGAAGATTGTATTGGGTCTGGATTTTTTTTTTTATTAAAGATACATGTTGAAAATTTGCAGTGGTATCAGGAGCTCAGGGAAGCAGCTATCTCTGGAGGCAGTCAGCTGTATATGAGCTCATACTTGGACTGTCTCTGTTAAACGCTGGTTTTTTGCAGTGTTCAATGACAAAAGAAAAGTCACACAAAACATTAATATGAATAAAAAGAATATTAATAGGTTTTGTAGGCACAAGTTTTTTGTATTGAATAACATTTACACAAAGGCTGCCCCACCTCATTTAGTACCTTTGGTGAAAGGTTGTGAATTGCATTTTCTTCATAGACATTTGAAATTTTGGATTTATCTGTAACTTTTTAGGAGAAGTAAACTTGTCTGAACAGCCTGTTTTCTGGGAATACCATACAACAGATCAACACTGTTACCACTGTTACAACACAGATACCACTACAACAATCTCCTCTTCCTAATCCAAGACCACAAAGGAGCTGTGTTGAATGGCTCAATAAGAGGTTTATTAATTAGTCTTTATCAAAATAATGACTGAGATATAATCCATCACTAAATCTCTCTATTGAATGCTCTGTGTAAAAGGGTTTTAACTGGAGAACAGTCTAAAACACCCACAAGCAAGGACTGTCTGGTCTTAATCTGAAGTGTGCCCATTGATTTATCTGGCTTGGGATTCAATCTATGTGAGCAGAAACAGTATTGCAACACTCTCTGATTAATTGCAAGTAATTGTGGTAATCATAATGTTTATGTAAGATTTTTGCTTGCTCTCTGAATATTTAACTTCTTTCACAGGCTTTATTTTATCCTCCTCATGAGAATCTTACCCCATCTGGCACTTCTAACCTGTTGGTCTAAGGAAAGCAAATACTTAAAAATTTTTAAAGGTGCCCTGTGCTCTGGATTGCCTTTCTTGTGCATCTGCAAACAATCTTTTACATGATGACCAAGAGGAAAGGTGATCTAAGACACTTTTACAAATACCAAATCTGGGCACATTTGAGCAAGCTGAGATTCCCAGCTATGCTCTTTCTGATAGCAGAGACACTATGAAAGACCAAGCATGATGTGTATCTTCCTAAGATGTATTAAGAGTGGGATGTGAAAATTGTTAAGTTATTGAAACTTGACTAGATGATTGGGATAGGTGCTGGCTACATAAAATTAAAAGGAAGAAACTTAGAAGAATTTTGTGCTATTATGTGATACAAAATGTATTGAATACAATATTTTATCAATATTTTATCCAATATTTTATCAAATGTCTATGATTCTGAGTCGAGATCACTGGATTAAGGTTGACAGCAATCAGAAATATTGTTTCTTTGTTGAAAATTGTTAGAAAATGTGTCTGACATTGGGGAAAATGTGCATCAGGCAGCTTTAAAGTAAAGAAATGGGATTGTTCAGAGAAAACATATATATTGTTTTAGCTTTTTATTGGCAATTGCTGTAATTCATATTTTAATTTTCTTCTTTTATTTCTGCTTGATTTTTACAGTAATATTAATTGTGAAAATAGTTCCTTCCTCTATAGATTTGCAATAAGTCTAACAGAGGTAGGATCTAGAGAGACTCTTGGAATGCAGGAAGAGCTACTCATCTCCTCTATGAATATGTTGATAGTCTCCAGAGAGGATAAATGAGAATAAAAGGAGCTAATTGCACTTGCTGGTCATAGTGGCCAGATGGCCAGATGGCTCAGGCACTGTTTGCTGTGGACAGTTAATTTGAGTCAGTGATGTGCTGTGCCAGGTCTGGGTAGGATTCAAGAGTCTTATTTCCATAGGGAAAAAGGATCTATGACCCCATCTCTTCTGTGTGTGCCAGGGTCTAGTAGAGGAAGAGCTGTGGCTGAGCATTGATGTGGTCTGATATCCTAAGCAAAAAATGGCCAAGAAATAATTATTTTGAGCAGTAACTTATCAGGCATGCCCACAACATCAAGAGACCCCTGAGCTAAGAAAGACTTTTTGCCTGCTAGAAAGTGTATCTCTGCTGCTTCCCATCTGGTAATGGTCAAATGGTAAGTGTCCCCAAACTGAGCTCCTGGGTTTAAAAGCACAGTTTATTTAATGGGGAAACAGTGCAAGCAAATCTCGCTGCTTTCAGTTATGCTTGGGCTCCTTCACAATTTATGCCTTTTCTGTGCAGAGCCAGGCAGGGCTGGATCCAGCTGCTCCATGGACAAGCCATTGTATGGCTGGCAGCAAAACCACACTGGAGTTTGTTGGTTCTCCCAGCAGGCTGTGTGTTTCTCTGTTTCAATAAGTTTAAGATCTTTAAATATTTACTTGGCTTTTGGTTTGCTAATAGAAAATGGTGAAGCAGTTTGTTTCAAGTATATATATATAAATGCAAAGAGGCAAAGAATGCATGTAGCTGTTTGCCAGATCTTTATGCCTCAGAAATATAGTCAGGCTATAGAAACCTTGATATCCTTGACCCCACTAACTGAAAAATGCTTCAGCGATGATTTTTTAGTCTTTGTTAATTATTTTAATGTCAAGTGTGTCTTCAGTAATCACATTACTATGAGGCAGATGGAGGAATTCAGACATATGGAATTCAATGACAGCTGTGAAGAAAAGAGAATAGTTTTCCTGGTGCAGATATGATCAAAGATTAAAAAGTAGCATAGCACACACAGGATGATTATGTTCTGTGTTTATGGCTGAGTTGGTCTCGGCAATTAGAAAATAATACCTTACTGGGAACAGACCAAGTCCTGGGATGAGATTCATTGGTATGCTCTGGCTGTTCAGTGCTCCATCAGAGAGTACAGCTGGTTCATGTTGTCAGAGCAACAGGACAGTCAGGAATCACAAGAGAAACTGCGCCAGCTTGGGGTCTTTTATAATTATTATTTTTTAAAGTAGAATAAAGAAAAGCAAACATCATCAAGCATCACAAAGCCGATACCAGCTCTGTAGTTAATTTGATATGACAGAGCTGCTACAGTTACTTAAAACCAAACTACTTTTGAATACAATTGTTGTAGCAAGTGTCCAGCCACTAGCTATGCAAAGGAATGTTCTTCACCATTTCTCTGCAAGCAACTAGAAGCCTGATGTACAGCCAGGAGTTTCATCCTGGATTTGGTAAGGCATTTTCAGGCCACAATTCCTGCCGTTTCTGAGCTGTGTGAGCGAGTTCCCCTAGCATGGGCCAATTCAGATATCAAAATGCTGTGCCAGTCCCTGAAATTCTGATTTAATGGGTACTAAAAATGTGGCTAGGAAAGTGTTAGCTGCTTTGAAAGTACTGATCTCTGTGATACGTTGAGGTGAAGGTGTCAGCTCAGTCACAGCTTCAGTTTCTCGCACCCTTTACACTTTATATATATAAATAAATATATAGAAATAAATAATTTGTGATTATTTGTGGTTATTTACAACAGATTATACAAATTAAAACTTAAGGCAATATTGTTGTTTTTGTTATTGCCTTAGGTTTTCTCATCAGAAATCTTTATTACCTCACCTGCCAGTAGCGATTCTTGTGTGCTTGCTTCAGTTTGCTCCAATTCAAATTACTTCACTTGCAGATGTGCTGTGTTTTGACTGCAACCTAAGTAATTTTGACAAAACCAAATTATGGACTGATTGTCTCAGAGAGGTTGGTCAGCAGATGTGACTGAGAAGTGTCTTCCAACAGAGGTCAGTCAAGAGCTTTAGCATCTTCAGCTGGCTTACGGGCCTGAGGACTCTGTGTGTGCACTGGCTCATCAAGCCTTATGGTCATCTGCCCTGTGCCAGCTGCTGGCCTCTGCTTGGGATCCAAAGCCCTGCCGAAACAGAAATAAAGGCAAACAATGTGGTTTCAATCACTATGCAAAAATTTGCCTGTAAGTATTTCTGAAATTGTCATTCCTTTGACATTAACTTATCTCCACTCAGGGAAGACCCAACAAAGACAACGTTGCCAAATTTTGCAGAAAAAATGCAATGGATGGTAACTGTATTAGGTCCAGGTGAGCAGAAGAGACTAGAACTGCTGCAAAGCAAATCCTCAGAACAGGAACTTTAGATGACACTATTACTCAGAGCAGTATTGTCATCTTCTCTGTCAGATACCTGAGTAATAGAAGAGATTTTATGATTTTTTTTTCAGTTAGTTGGATCCTTTTGTTTAGTTCTTAAATTTACAGGAAGTACGTGCTTAAGAGCCACACTTTCTCTACACCTGAAAAGTTCATAGCCCCAATTTTTTGATGAGCTCAGAACCATCCTGGTTAGATGAGTCCTACCATGGACATTTAGGAAGTAGTCACACTCTTAAACAGTGCCTGTAAAGCTGGCAAATAGAGAAAATCTGGTTGTCTCACAGTTAAAGCTAGGATAACAAATATACTGATATGGGTTGCTATTTTTATAGGCATGCAGACAAGAGTATTAAAACCCTTGTTTTATTTTTTGTTTTGTTCTCACCGATTAGCGAAAACAGAGGGTCAGATGACCTAGTGAGGCTTGAGATCGGATTAGTAATTGAGACAAATTTCAGACATGAAAGGACTTCCTGATGCTTAGAAATCATTAAAGGCTGAAAATTACTCTCTGTGAGAGAGGGCTGCAATGAAACAGTTCTTTGGAAAATAAACAAAAACTTTAGAAATTGCTTTCAGAAGTTCTGTTGTAAGGTTGATTGTGCAGCTGCCGGGTTTGTAAACATTTAAGCTGTATGCCAACAGGCAGCCAACAGGCAGCAAAGGGCAACTGCTTCTTGTTCTNAACTGCGCCAGCTTGGGGTCTTTTATAATTATTATTTTTTAAAGTAGAATAAAGAAAAGCAAACATCATCAAGCATCACAAAGCCGATACCAGCTCTGTAGTTAATTTGATATGACAGAGCTGCTACAGTTACTTAAAACCAAACTACTTTTGAATACAATTGTTGTAGCAAGTGTCCAGCCACTAGCTATGCAAAGGAATGTTCTTCACCATTTCTCTGCAAGCAACTAGAAGCCTGATGTACAGCCAGGAGTTTCATCCTGGATTTGGTAAGGCATTTTCAGGCCACAATTCCTGCCGTTTCTGAGCTGTGTGAGCGAGTTCCCCTAGCATGGGCCAATTCAGATATCAAAATGCTGTGCCAGTCCCTGAAATTCTGATTTAATGGGTACTAAAAATGTGGCTAGGAAAGTGTTAGCTGCTTTGAAAGTACTGATCTCTGTGATACGTTGAGGTGAAGGTGTCAGCTCAGTCACAGCTTCAGTTTCTCGCACCCTTTACACTTTATATATATAAATAAATATATAGAAATAAATAATTTGTGATTATTTGTGGTTATTTACAACAGATTATACAAATTAAAACTTAAGGCAATATTGTTGTTTTTGTTATTGCCTTAGGTTTTCTNGGAATGTTCTTCACCATTTCTCTGCAAGCAACTAGAAGCCTGATGTACAGCCAGGAGTTTCATCCTGGATTTGGTAAGGCATTTTCAGGCCACAATTCCTGCCGTTTCTGAGCTGTGTGAGCGAGTTCCCCTAGCATGGGCCAATTCAGATATCAAAATGCTGTGCCAGTCCCTGAAATTCTGATTTAATGGGTACTAAAAATGTGGCTAGGAAAGTGTTAGCTGCTTTGAAAGTACTGATCTCTGTGATACGTTGAGGTGAAGGTGTCAGCTCAGTCACAGCTTCAGTTTCTCGCACCCTTTACACTTTATATATATAAATAAATATATAGAAATAAATAATTTGTGATTATTTGTGGTTATTTACAACAGATTATACAAATTAAAACTTAAGGCAATATTGTTGTTTTTGTTATTGCCTTAGGTTTTCTCATCAGAAATCTTTATTACCTCACCTGCCAGTAGCGATTCTTGTGTGCTTGCTTCAGTTTGCTCCAATTCAAATTACTTCACTTGCAGATGTGCTGTGTTTTGACTGCAACCTAAGTAATTTTGACAAAACCAAATTATGGACTGATTGTCTCAGAGAGGTTGGTCAGCAGATGTGACTGAGAAGTGTCTTCCAACTGAGGTCAGTCAAGAGCTTTAGCATCTTCAGCTGGCTTACGGGCCTGAGGACTCTGTGTGTGCACTGGCTCATCAAGCCTTATGGTCATCTGCCCTGTGCCAGCTGCTGGCCTCTGCTTGGGATCCAAAGCCCTGCCGAAACAGAAATAAAGGCAAACAATGTGGTTTCAATCACTATGCAAAAATTTGCCTGTAAGTATTTCTGAAATTGTCATTCCTTTGACATTAACTTATCTCCACTCAGGGAAGACCCAACAAAGACAACGTTGCCAAATTTTGCAGAAAAAATGCAATGGATGGTAACTGTATTAGGTCCAGGTGAGCAGAAGAGACTAGAACTGCTGCAAAGCAAATCCTCAGAACAGGAACTTTAGATGACACTATTACTCAGAGCAGTATTGTCATCTTCTCTGTCAGATACCTGAGTAATAGAAGAGATTTTATGATTTTTTTTTCAGTTAGTTGGATCCTTTTGTTTAGTTCTTAAATTTACAGGAAGTACGTGCTTAAGAGCCACACTTTCTCTACACCTGAAAAGTTCATAGCCCCAATTTTTTGATGAGCTCAGAACCATCCTGGTTAGATGAGTCCTACCATGGACATTTAGGAAGTAGTCACACTCTTAAACAGTGCCTGTAAAGCTGGCAAATAGAGAAAATCTGGTTGTCTCACAGTTAAAGCTAGGATAACAAATATACTGATATGGGTTGCTATTTTTATAGGCATGCAGACAAGAGAATTAAAACCCTTGTTTTATTTTTTGTTTTGTTCTCACCGATTAGCGAAAACAGAGGGTCAGATGACCTAGTGAGGCTTGAGATCGGATTAGTAATTGAGACAAATTTCAGACATGAAAGGACTTCCTGATGCTTAGAAATCATTAAAGGCTGAAAATTACTCTCTGTGAGAGAGGGCTGCAATGAAACAGTTCTTTGGAAAATAAACAAAAACTTTAGAAATTGCTTTCAGAAGTTCTGTTGTAAGGTTGATTGTGCAGCTGCCGGGTTTGTAAACATTTAAGCTGTATGCCAACAGGCAGCCAACAGGCAGCAAAGGGCAACTGCTTCTTGTTCTAGTTCTCTGGGATGATCAGTGACTCATTTATTTGCTTTGTAAAATTAAAATCTGGTGCTTATTTTTACTAAGCAGAATGGAGTTACTGGTGGTATTACTATGTAATGTATGCAAATAAACAAACATTACCTTTTGCTGTGTACAATTTGTGAATGATTTTTTTGACATTTTATGACTCATTATCCTAATACAAGTGTATGCAAAAAGTCATGCCTAAGAGGGGTCCATTTCTTTTGGGTCTTGCTTTCTGTTTCCTTTTGGTTTTCCATAGTTAAACTGAGTGAGGGCTTTACACTAAACTCTGGTAAAAATGAGTTTTGTAGTGTGTTTGTTCTTTGATGCATTTCAGAGAAATATCAACAGGTACATTTACTTGGGGAGAGCACCTTATGAGATCTCCTGCAAAGCCGAAGTGTTGCAGTTCTCAGGAGAGCTGATTAAATGGGGGGCATCAATCTCTTTCAGAAATAGAGAGCACTTGATATACTGCAAGACCTAATCTTATGGGGCATTACTTCCTCTTTCCTGCTGCAGGTTTTTCCTTAGTTCCCTTAATAGTTCATGAAGCAAAAACACTCACCAACTTATGGTAGATTCTATTGAACTAGTAATTAATTTGTGTTGGCTGAACACAGGGCTGGTAACCTGTGATGGCCAAGTTGACCATCTGGATGGTGGCCACCTGGCTTCCACACTGTCAGGCACAGTGTTGTGCCTGTCTGTGGAGCATGGGATGCTGCAGCAAGCTAAACTCTTGTGCTTTGTCTCCTGGTGAATGTTACCTGGGGAAGGGCTGGGGCAGCAGCTGTCAATGTGTGCACTGGCTGCCTCTCTGTTGCCACATAACAGCTGAACCTCACTGTTCACCTTATAGTGTGTTCATTTTTATTTCTCTGGAAGTAACCCTCTGGAATCAGAAGAGAACGCACTAATAATAAAACATTTTTTCTTTATCCTTCTCCCTTCTCATTCACTTGTCCTAGCTTCTTCTTTGACGTTTTACAATTTGTCCAGGGCCTCTTTGTAACTTAAGACGATAAGCAAATCTCTACATAATGCTGTCCCTATTTCCCTAACAATCAGAAATCTTCAAGAATTCCTGACATTACAATCCAAATCTCCATCGTAATTACAGTGACTTCCAAAACTATTCACTCTCCTGCTGTATTATGTCAGGTTATAATAATATAAGGAGTATAGAAGTCTTTTTGCACAGGAGTTTTATGACCTGTAGAAGGTACAGGAACTAAACTAAGACCTTCATTATCTGCCTCCTTTCTAGCAGAGCTCTGAGAGATATTGTCAAGGGGGGATTCTTTGGGAGATATGCCATCATAAAATTGGCCACAATGCAAATTTAGTTCATTTCTTAACACATTAATGCTTTGGACTGGGGAAAGACCTACACCTGGTGTTCCAGAACAGAGGGAAGGGCAGATAAAAACCTTAAGCCATTTGGCTGAGGGGTCAGCCAGATCAGTTTGCTTGGTTCACACTTGTCATCAGCTTATCATTCTATTTCAATAAATAGTACTAATACTTCCCTAAAATAATTAAGAATTCATCCAAGAGCAGAAAATAACGCAAATAGGTATTTGAGATTTTTTTCTGCTGTGAAACTGCAATGTTCTAGAAACAAGGAAACTCTGCAGCACAGCCAGTTGCTGGCAACCATGTGCAACTTGTGCTATTGGCACCTGGAAGTTGTCTAAACCAACAGCTGCCTAGCAGGGCAAAATGGTCATACATGTGGATTAAAATACCCCAAATTGATCCTACTAAATTATATACTTCAGAGGCTAAGGAAGTTTATGAATAAGAATTGAACATCATACCATAAATGGAAATATCATATAGTATTGCCCTCTGAAGCTAGTGTAGATTGTCAAACATGTTTTCCTTCTTTGGAGGTTATATAATTGGCTTGTTTTTATTCAGATGGCATGATGATTGACAGATAGAGTGAACATAGCCAAAATACTTGCACAGTTACTGGATTACAATGAATTCTGTTCATCCACCTTCACTTTAATTTTGGGTTTATCTTCTGCAGTTTCTAGAGAAACCGTTTCCAGACAATGGATTTCCAAACAATTTGCCTGAAATTGCCCAGCACTTTCCTCCCTGGGTATCCAGACAGCACCTGCAAATCTTGCTCAGGGCCAGTCTGTCAGGGAGGAAGAGGAGGCCCCATGTGTGAAAAAGAGACCCAGGAGCCAGACTGGATAATCAGCCTGGCATTGTATTATAATGTCCATTTACTGTGGGAAAGAAATGTAATGGGTCTCCCTAGTCTGTAGAGCAAAGAGAGGAGGGTGGTGTAATTGTACAACAGTGACTTTACTGTCTCTAAACCTGTGCAGCTAAGTGAAGTTCAGGGTGTTGTGATCAATCCATATTGTAAAGATCTAAAAGATAACCAAATGGAAATATTTTTGATGGTGTCACATAGTGAGCAGAGGAAAGAGCCAAACCAAGAATTCATGCATTTATGGTGCATTATTACTCACCTCTGAGTAATAATTGCTTGCAGGAATTCAGTCTCTTATCTCTGCTTGTAAGCATATTTCCACAGTTTTGAAGTGAAGCCTAAAGAAATCCAAAATTATTTTAAGGGTAAATAAATAGATAAATAAATAANTTTTAAGAGGAAGAAAACTTAGCCATTCTTTCACTAGCTCAAATGGTGCCACTTTTTCTTTCAAAAGTGGTTGGCAGCCACTCAGGCACTAAATAGCTGAGTCCTTTGGTGACAGTCTAGGGATGTCTTGGTCCATGAGTGCTTTAGAGAGAATCTGACTAAAGAAATACTTTTGCCAAAAAGGGAAGCTGGTGGCTTCCATCACAAAGGTTTGTCAGACCTATAGTAGATTTCATATACAGCCCAAGTGGCAGTGGATTGAAAAAAAAGAGGTTTAGACTGAACCAAAAAAGCTCATCAGGCTAATGGCTGCAGTGAGGGTAAGAAAATAAAGTTCTTTGACTTCAGGTCATGCTTAAACCTCACATGAGCTCCCTGGGCCATCTCTGTGAATCATGCAATCATACCTTCTGAGATATTCTAGATGTACACCTGCAAGCAATTAGTAATTTTAGAATATGGTGGAAATAATGAATTTAGGATGCCTAACAGCAAACACTTGCATTATTTAAAAGCGCTGCAAAATTCATATTTGTTCTCTTCCTCTACTACATCTATTTCACCTGATTTCATAAATTCTGGTGCTTGTCCAGGGACCAAAAAACATTAAAATTCCAGCTCACTGCATGTAGGACAATGTATGTTCACATAGTCACAGTTGTGTATGAGGATGCAATCCAATTCTGATACTGTCTGATGTCTATAAAATTTAGATTAATTAACTTTTTCTTACATCTTTTCATTTTGACTCTTTTAAATCAATTTATGTAAGCCACCTGGAAACCAAGTATGCTGAATTATTTAGCTCCATGCTTTAAATCTGTTTTAGTTTGAATGCATTTATTAATCACTCTTAATCCCTATGAAATGCTTGACAGTCTCAGCAAATAATGATATATTGTAGAAATAACTGAAGCTGAAGTAAAAATATCGCTTTCTTTTGTAACAATTATACCAAGGGATGACTTATGGTTGACCTCATAACTAAAGGAAGATTGTTATTGTTTTATGTCAAAATAATGCTGAAGTTGTTTTGTTACAGCTGTGCTCTTCATTGCCATAGTCATATCTATCTTCTTTTCTGTCTTACCATCCAGTTAGTAGATAGTAGTTTTAATAAGCAGAGAAACAGAATATATTCCTGCCATACTGCTCCTTAGCTCTTACTGAGGAAACAATGAAATGGGGAAATATTACAGCATAGCAGTATTTTTACTCTCCAAGTAGTTCAGTGAAACCGTTTTTACTTTATGGCTCCTGTTCCACCACAAGGCCAAGAAAACTCTGTCGTGTTTTCATTTCTAATTGCAAGTCTCTCCTCTACCAACCTTCTCCCTGTGGTGTCCATGAAATTTTACAAGTGCCCCCAAAGAAGAGCAATATTTAGAGAGTTTATTTATTTAATAAATTCCTCCTCTCCTTTTCAACCCTGCCACCACTCTTGATACAGCTAATCTGTGCTGGGGCTGTTACCAGGGTTCCAGGTTCAGCTACAGAACAGAAACACAAGTTAAAGGAGAGGCACTGGGCATGTGGAGTCTTTATTATCTTGGTACACTTGCTGCAATGACTTTATATCATTTTCCTCAGGCAGAGCATGAGACATCTGTGGAAGCTGTTGTTTTTGTGAGGCACTTTACAATTTTTTTTTTTAATTCTTTAAGTTTATACTGTCTATCCTTGTATTGAGTAACATATGGTGAAGAAAAGAAATATTGCAATTCTTAGTATGCTGAGCTAAGGTTAATCTTGGCTCTGCTCAGCTTGCTTTATTTCAAAATCAACTGAAAAGTGGCAGTAAGGAAAAGAAATAATGAATATGTACATACTGAAATATTTTTATATCACAACCTGAGACATGCAGTCAGAAAAATTGCTGGTATACAAAATACTCACTTATAGACAGACACTGATACCAAAACACATAAGAAAGCATGGACTGCGACATAAAACTTTTCACTTGAGACTTTCTTCAAGGCCCAAGCTCCTTCCAAAGAGTACTTTTGCTTTTTTACAATAGGAAAGCAATCCTGTTAAAGCAAAGCCTCTTTCAGCCAGGGAGTCTGTAAAAGCTCTTGATTTTCTGTCTCACTGATACCCGCTTCACTTCTTCAAGTTGCATGGCTTTACCTGCAGGAGAAGGGTGAGAAGGAAGGGCTACACTGTCCAAGAGGAGGGGTTGAGACATGGTCTCTGGGTAGATCTTAAGAGTGGTCACTCCTCTCTTGCAAGCAAGGAAGACTATGAAAGGGAATCAGCATAAATCAAAAAAGTGGAGGAAAAAAAATTCAAGAGGACTTCTGTTTCTCTTGTAAATTCTCTCACAGAATGAAAAACTACAAAAAAAGTCAAGCCTTTCTGGCATGCCTTACAGAAACCTGTCCTATTTTTGAGGTATGATATATATTCAGAAAGCACAAGACAATTCTTTTTCTATTGCTATTCAATGTCTTTTTTTCCAGCTTCCCTACTGTATCTCACAAGTAGATTCTTGAAATTAATTCACGCAGCTTTCCCTAAAATCAAGAGAACAGCACGGTATTGATTTCATGCTAATAATTTCTCTGACTTGCACAAGGACATAGCTAATTTATTTGCAGAGAGAGACATGTCCTTAAAGTTGTTTTGATTACAGACAATGTAGATAAAAGATTATATTTGTGGCAAGAAAAATTTCTGTAAATATTTTGGTGAAATTAATGTGGCAAGGAAGGTATTTCTTATGTTGTTTAAAATAATTGTAAACTGTTAGTCTTCCTTATAAATCTCTTGGATGAGACCATTCATATGCATGAACTTGTTAAAATACAGTGTAGACTATCAGTAAATTTGAAGTAACAGGACAAAATTTGCTCTAGGGTGTATTGTCATCTACTATAAATGGCTATCAGGATGGAGTGGTCTTTTTTTATTGGCATAACTATACTTTAGTCAAAGCTGCCTTTTCTCCCTCTTAATATGGAGTTGATACCTATTGAAATCAAAGTGTGGTGTGTTCCCCTATGCTTGGGGCTTTCTGTTATGTTTAGCAGTAGTTTCCTGGAGTAAAATGAGCTTTTCTCAGCGGGGCAAAGGCATTGCCACTGGGATTGATTGTAACCTTTGATTGATTGATTGATTGAATTTTGCACACAGAGGTAACTCACCAAGATTAGACAAACTAATTTAGTTTCTGTGCCTTTAGCCCCATGGTAAGGCAGACCTTTAGGGTCTCAGTCTCAGCTGTAGCTTGCTTACCATGCAGTCCACACTTCCCTGTGTCTCTTGGGGAGTGGGACCATGGTACAGCTATGGACTGTGAATTTTTGTTCTTGATGTAGCAGTTTTTCCACTTGTGGAGTATTTTGAGCCATATCTCTGTTAAGAGAATGTGGCCATGGATGCTGTTAACTATCTCTGGGCACCAAGGCATTGGACGCCAGGCTCTGAGCCTGTGCCTCAGGCAGTACCCTCCGCCTTGTGCCTCCAAAGGGCTCCTCACTCAAAGGTCTCTCCTCAAAGGGCAGCAAAATGTGCAAACATAATAACAGTTTTAGACGAAAATGTTTGCATCTGCATTAAAAATAGCATCTATTTATATCAAATCAGAAAGGTTTTTCCTAACTCTGAGAGGATTGTGGTAAGGTTAATGTGACAGCCAGCAATACAGCAGAGGTACAACCAGAGTTGCTGGATCTGCACTTGGAAAAAGGGTGAGTCCAAAATGTTTTCTTATTCTCCCAGAAAGAGGAAAAATATAATGACTTTTCTGTTGCCTGTTGATATACTAATTTTCACAACCTGCTGACCATTTTCCTTCTGGATTTTTTGGCCTATTATGTCTACCACCATCTTGAAGGTGCTATGTTTGGGGGGTGGGGTTGTACCTTGAATATAGCCATCTGTACTGGAGTGCTTTTAACTACTAGTGCAATGCAGAATAAATAATTGACAGAACTAACTTCATGATATACACCAAGAAACACAGATGCTCTGTGTTGATTTCTGAGGAATCATTAAAAGATCCTACCAGGCTTTCCAAATTCTACCTTAAGCCTCAGATTGCAAGCCAAACTCAGCTTTTGAAGAAGTATGTTTGCTTGTACTCTTTCCAAGTCAAACCACATGCCCCAACTTTCATGGCTGATAGCAGATGTTGTACCTTTCTAACACGTGCTCCAATATTTCAGAAGAAATATAATTTGTGAAATTCTGCCATGTGAGGTCAGGAATTAAGTAATCCAATGGGGATGGAAGTGAAAGGAATTATACAACTTTAATTATGTCAGCTGTCTGTGGTGTCTGGCCTGCTGTGAGGCAGCATCAGGGCAGCATATTCCTTTGAGAGAAAAAAATTCTTCTGTTTAAGCTGGTATCAGAAATCAGGTGAATATAGATGCTGCTTCCATCTGCTTCAAACTTTTCAGGTTGGACAGGCATAATTTCAAAGGACAGCACATGTTCTAGCTGTCGAAAGAATATTTAAAATTATGGATTATGCCACATAACCAGGCTTACATAAACTAACATGAAATAATACAGATCTTTAAATCAGCCATCACTAAACTCAAAGACATGTGCTTCTTCATTAGATGACTTGTTCCATGAAACAAAGAGAAATGCTCCATTTCATGAATTACAACATCACTGGTATATAATTTCTCTTTCTAATGCCTTTTGTGAAAACTCCTATTCAACTTTTTCCTCATTATATTCAGATTTTTCTTAGCCCAGCTAAGTCAGATTTGGCTTTCTGGGGTGTGAAGTAAGCTATTGTTCACATGTTGGCTTTATGCCTTAAACTTCAATTTTCTGAGCTTTTACAGATTTATTTTGTGGTATTACTACTGGTGTCAGAAATACATAGGTATTAAATTGAGGCTTCACAAAATCTCCAAGAATGCATGCTAGATGGATTTCAAATTGTTCTGTTTCCTCCTTTATCCTCTTTATTAGTTTTTTTATATCCTTCATTTTGGCTTCAATTCAGGGAAGCACTCAAGCAAGTACTTAACTTTGAGAATGTGTTTAAATTCAGCTTTTATTATTCCTTTTTCTTTTTTAACGTGGAAACGCAGATTCACACAAAGTGCTTTGCAAAGCCAGAAATGTTGCCATTTTCCCACAGGGTGTCCCACATATTTAAGTCATGTGCTTGCCACTTACTTTAAATTAAGATTTCTGTACTTCTACATGAAATACGGAAAATAAGCCTATAAGGTGATTGGATGAATTCAAACCTGTTTTCCTATCTTTACTCATAACTCTTAACTGGCTCTTATTCCTGTAAAGGGAACAAATTTATTTAAAATAGAGCCCAAAGGAGCTTGAATATTTTTCATCTACCTTTAAAAATTATATTACTATGCAGTTCTAACAGTGACACTTTCTCAAGAGATACTATCTTCCTGGGAGTAATTGATCATCACTGAATCTCACAAGATTGGACAATTTCTGTATTATTCAAATTCATTCACATAAAATTTGCATGAGAAAGCTGAATGTAGGTTGTGTATTCTCTTCATCACAGCTAACAGGTAAGCTGGGAAAAAAAAAAGCCTCAAAACCAGATGTAGAATATTTCATAGTCTGAATTATTGCTGCCTCTCGAATCCTATCTTAAACATGGTTTTAAGCCGTCAGTTAGGGGAATTATCTACCCAAAGGATGTTTAAAGGGTTCATAATTGATAAATTTTGCTGTAGTGAGTAAGATTTTTGTTTTCATTATTAACAGCCTAACTACTGAAAAGAGGGAAAGACAGCAGTCATGTAATTCTTTTAAATTAGAAAACAAGATATGGTGGTAAACAGAGCATTTATGTTTTCCGTATTTAAAAGGATCTAAAGTTCTGAATAACATTTTTTATTTCTTTAATCTGTTGTGACAGGATTTATTTGGAAGTCCTGAAAAGCAAGACTTTTTAGAAATTCTTTTGCTGCTGTATTTGTTATCTTCAGTCTTGGCTTGTCTGTTCTTAAAATGCTAAAGTTATATAGGTGGTTAACAGAATTGTTGTTTTATAAAATAGTATTTGGAGGTAGTTCTAGAGGTAAGAGGCACATATTGAAAAGAAACCATACTGACAAAATAAAATTACCACATTTAAATATGTGTCACTTATTATACTATTATCAGGAATATTGGAAGCACTAACATTAGCATCTCAAAAATGAGTTGTTAGAACAAAGCAAGCAGTATGATTTTATAAGTATTTAGTAGATGAAGGGCTGCACAGGCATGGATAGTTTTCATGTCATGCCTGGTTAGTTCATGACATGACCATTAGAGATTTTCTTTAGTGGGGCATCAGAAATGGGAGTTTGGGGCGTGGTATCACTCATATTTCTTGAAGATGATGGAAAAGCATATGCAAAGACTGAGAAATGGACTGGACAGCACATTTTTGTAGGTGATAAACAAGCAGAAAAAAGCAAATCCTTTCCCAGGCCTTCTAGAATAAATCATCATTGCCAAATTAAAAAAATACAGAAGATTACAGACTTTAAAAAAAAAAAGTAGAAATGCAGTTTACAGATGTAAAGTACAACTCCTGACTAAAGTTTCCAAACAGAGACAGTCTCCTTGTTTTGTTTTGTTTTAATTCATGAGCTACAATTTTATGTATATGTAGCTCCTCATTTGATTGAGTGATTATCAGAAGATTTTTCATAGCAATTAAGAACATTCTGTGAATCTGCACAGATGCTTTTTTCTGTGCAGTTTTGAGTGGGTGACAGAGCTATATTGGTTGTATTCTTACAGATGATTATTGAAACCAATTCTGCAGCTTTATTGTACTTCCCTGTGGGCAGGAATATGCTCACTGCTCTCCCGTACAGTCAAAGCATTTCTGGATGCACAGAAATGAACAAAGACATTGACTTCTAGCCTCATTCTGCCCTTATTTAGACTCCAATTAACCTGCATGTAGCCACGGGAGAGGGATAATTGTTTCTACATGGCAATTCCTGTAGCCTGCTCCAGGGCCTATCTTGAGATGGGTTGCTGTGTCTCTCTCCTAGTTGAAGATGCTCCTGATGACTTCAGCAGATGTTGGACTACATGACATTTAAAGGTCCTTTCCAACTCTAGCTGTCTATGCTTCTGTAATTAGTAAAGGTGAACATCCACTTTTCAAGCATCCATATTTTGTGGAAAAAAATTCTACTGTTTAGGTACATCTACTCACAGAAGAGAGTGAGCAAAAGTAATTACTTCCCTGTTTTGGGGAATAACTTACATTCTGAGTGATTTCTGTAATTAATGAGAAACACAATCCCCAGTGAATGATTTACCTCATCACACCACTGAGGGCTATCTTTAAAAGTTCTGCCTTTTCTTCTGCCTCAGATTAGAGGATGCAGTGGTACAGTAAACAGGATTTATTTGTTTTATTTTTAAGCCCTGGATAGTTAGTTTGAAGATCATAGTGTAAACATGTCCAAGTAATCAATTGTGTGTAGATCTCTTACCCTCCAGGCAGAATGTGTGAATATAATAGTATGTATGTATACATATTGTAAATATATTTCCATTGCAAACATGGATGATAACTGTAAAAGGACCATCCTTGTTCCAAGTACTCATGGGTATAGAACTGAAGTGCTGTGCAGGGAAGAGCAATGTCAGACTCAAAAAGAGATGGTGAGGTAAAAAAGTTATAGCTGAATAGGAGAACTGGCAGGAAATCAATTGATAGAACAATGCCTGAAGACAGCTTTATCCACTTTTTCAGTTGATGAAGGGTATTACTATTCCCTATAAATATTGTCTCAGGCACCCTCCAACCATCATGGAGGCAAAGGAATTGGTACTAATGAACCTCAGAAACTGCTGTGAGAAATATTCCTTCAAGACTTAAAGGATGCATGGTGCTTGACTGAAATTTTTATGTTTACTTCAGTCATGTTGTATCAGGAACAAATGCAACTAGAACAGAATCTGACAGCAAATACAGTATTTGAATACTGCTACAGAAGGTTATTTGGAGACATATTGACATTCATACATTCCTAAAGGCAGCTCCTGAAACATGTTTGTTTCCATTTTCCAGAATGAAAAATGAGAGATGATCTGGTCCAAGCAGCCAGAAAGAGGAAGTTAGATCTTAAAGACAGAAAGCAATGTGAAAGCAAATTGCATTACATGTCTTTCTGCCAAATAAACTTTATGTCCTAATGGCGTGGAAAGGTATGGTTGCTCAGTGCTACAGAAAATGATAATGTGCTTTCTGAAATGTGTTCTCTGGTATATCATATTCCAGAGAACCCAATGGTGACTTTAACTGTCAGAAACTGGAGAAAGAAAGTGTGTCTCCTGACAGTTACAGCTACTATTCTTTTCTCCTTCTGAATTAAGAGTTTTCTCTTATCTGTAGTTTTTTTAATTATTACTATAATACGAAAAATCATTACAGATTTCAGGTTTAATGCTTTAGGTTCTGCAAAATACTGCAAACTAAGACAAGTGTGGCTGAATAGGTCCTGTGGGGGTGGTTAGAAACACAAGGGACTTGTGGAAAAGGATTAATCATTGGGGCCACAGTCAGCAGTGACAACACTGCCACTGAGAGTGACTCCTGCTTCACTTGAGGTGGCAGAGAAAAATGAGAGGAACAGGAGAAGCATCTCTGTCTGACTAATCAGTTCATCTACAAATCTGCTGTCCCCTGCAGGACACGAGGAGAAAGCAAATTGCAGCCAGCCAAAACTCTCTCAAAGAAGAAGAGATAAAAAAGCAAGTGAAGTGTGGTATGTTTTCAGGTAGGTTTTTTTCTTTTTGTTTTATGAGGCTCTTCATCATTCCATTGTCGATGTGCAAAGTGTTTCTACTTTGAAAGTCATCTTTATCTAAGGTTTCAGAAAAGCAACAGAGATTCACTTATTTAGATATAGGATTGCTTAGAAATTCTTTAGAGTTTTATGTCAGAGGCTATGTCTTCCATACTTGTCTCTTATATTTACATACAATTATAAGGGATATCCAGACCACAACGCTGATATCAGTGGTGTTGTTGTACATGAAGTCATTATTAAGCAGAAAGTTTTTAGAAAACTCTTAGAAAAGGAAAATAATAGGATCATGAGGCTGCATGAAATTTTAGGTGACAATCTAGTTTGTCCCAACAGCAGGACAGGAATCGGTCTTCCTCAGAGACAGTGCTTGAAGCTGGAGTAAGGAAAAGGGAAAGTTTTCTTGGTCAAATTGCCTAAGGCTAGGAAATTGAAGCAGTGGTTTTGGAAAGATGGAATTGCTTAGCATCCACTGCTACAAAATACTTTAAACATGATCACACTTCTGGAAATCTGTATAAAATTGTTGATTTTTATTGTACAGAAATCACTTCCCTACAGGAGTCTAGGGGACCAGAGAAATGATTGCTGGCTCAAAATAATTAGAAGTGTATGGTTGGAGAGGGGCAGGGCAAGTTCAGTGAAGGTGGGGCAGTGCAGTGCTCCACACTCCAGCCACTGGAGCCTCTGGTCCAGCTCCAAAGTGCCTACCAAGCTCCTGGCACACCAAAGCCCCACCTGTAGGGCAGGACCAGAGCAGATAAAAGGCCATGAAACTGGTTTGCACCCTTGGTGAGTCCTACTGCCTCAGACATTATAGGAGCTGGGATTGTGTTTGTATCCAAGAGACTCTTTTTTTCTTCCTTGCTTTCTTGCTTTCCAGCTTTCCAGAACTTCCCTTCCCGAAATATCCTGGAACTCCCCTTCCCCTTCCCCTTCCCCTTCCCCTTCCCCTNAAACTTCCCTTCTGTTTTCTCTCTCCCTCTCTCTTCTCATAACTTTATTTTCTCAAAATCTACATAACTTAAAGTTGGATGAGTTAGAGTTTGTTAAGTCAGTGCCTTGTGAAGTGCCTTACTTTAATTGGATATTGATTTAAAATTGCTAAGAACTTTACTCTCTGAAGTTTGCAAGTAAAAGTTTGCAATTCAACCTCCTGAGACGTTTGTTGTCTTCTCCTGCACTCCACCCCGTGGTGTCAAAGCACTTAAGCCCCTTGAAAACACTCCCTGGGTGAACTTGGGGTGTAACAAGGTGGGAGAAAAGTGTTTTGAGAACGTTGAGAGTCTTGTACACCCCAGATTCTTTCTGACGGCCAATTAACCTCCTTTAGGTCCTGCCAGAGTGGAAACTGTGTCTGGGAGAGACTCCAGCAGGGCCAAGGAAGTGACACAAAAGTTTAATCAGGTGTAACTCCTTTCTATTAATTCAAGGACAGTGTCTGATCATCTAAATGAGTTTTTGCTCATCTGTTCTGCACTTCTGTGGCATACATTCATCAGCAGAAAATGGTTAGGAGCATGTTTAATTTACTAGTCAGGGCTAGCAAGAGCATAGAGAAGCTATGTTAGGTGGGGACTGTACAGTAGCCCACGTCCTTAAGGATCTGTACTTTTCCTTAATTTGAACAGCCTACTGGAACAGGAGGAAAAGCGGCATACATACCTGCAGTGTCAAATAGCTCTTCTGACAAGTCTGAATAGGCTGCTTTAAATTGTAAATGAAGTGAGTATCAGAACTGTTATGTTTCAATTTTTAAGATAACATGAAACACAACATTTGCCACGGTGTTATTTTCCATGTGGGGTTTTTTCATCCTGAAAGTTTTCAGACAAATTCAGACTCCATCACATGAAAGTCAAACCTATAACTAAATTATGAAGACATTATAAGCAAATTAAAACCAGACTTCCTAATATAAACTGTTGCACATATTTAACAAGGCAGAGTTTTCCAATGCAAGTCTATCTTAATCATCGATGTCTTTCAGGTCCACTTTTAGAAATAAACTACTCAGGCCTTTGTAAGTTCTATTCTAATGCTCATCTATTCAAATAGCTAATTTATAATAAAATCATTTGGGTTCCAGCAGGATGACATAGGGCTTTCTGAGTGTTACAATATTTACAAAAACCATGAATATTAGGATTTTTCTTTAAAATCTTAGGAGTTATTTTTCTACTAACATCAATGTACTTTATTCATTATAACCTAAATTTTTATTATTTTATGATCTGAAATAGATGTATCTGAGACTACTTGAGTTAATTAGTGTAGAAGTCAAAATATGGCCAATACACTCTGTGCAAGTTTACCAGACAGTAATTAATTCATTACATGTTTGAGGGAAAAGTAAAAATTTGCAATGTTTAAGATGAATAATGAAAATTTACCAATGGCATGATTTATTACCATTTCCTGTAGCCCTTTTTATGAAGAAGTCAGTTAGTGCTGCCAGCAAATCTGAATGGAGTAGCTGACCTACTGAAAATTCAAAAGGCTTGAGGAGTTTAAGGATTACTGCAAAGTTCCTATGAATATTTAACCAACCAACCTGTCTGACTGATAGATGCCGCTGATACTTTTAGAAATTCATTTATTCAAAGAAATGCTATTTCATGATGTCAGAAGCTTATATAATAGACCTGTCCTTTTTTCAAGCTGGAACCTGGATCTGTAATTTTTAACGAAGTGGAAACACTTTGTTGGTTGGAAGACACCAGTTGTTTACTGGATTTCTCAGCATGAAACTGCAACCAAAAGGCATGTCATATTCTTGCAAATAGTTACAACAAATCTGAATATGGTTTTCTTTGACTTTCAATGACTTCACTGAATTTGTGGACTGTTTTGTTTGCTTTAGAACATGGTATATGAAACATTTGGAATTTGTTATCCAGCAGTAAGCTGTCTTTGCAAACATTCCCCCGAACAGGTTCACTCTTCAGCTGTTACATGCTAAGCTGAAGGAGCTTGAATAATTTTTTACCAGACAGAGACATTTGATGCATATCTGATATATAAGAAGTTCCTGGAAGAAAAAAATAGAAGATGTCCAAAAGCCAGAATGGGAAAAGCAAGAAAAGTTCTCTAGGGCTGATGTAGTTTCCACCTATGACTCTGCTGAACCTGTGTTTTTTGAATCACAGAAGCAGGCGTACCTCTTAATTTTTCTAAAAGTTTTGATGTTTTGTTTTCCCCGACACTCTCAAGAGTGAACTGGGGAGGTAGGGCCAAAGTGGAAAGATGATTGGGTAGGTGCAGATGTTATGAAATAACTGCACTGGGGACATAGGAAAGCAGGACAAAGCAGTTCTATTATTTATTTCATCATACACTCATTTTTCTTTTGTTCTCCTACATTTTTTTGTCATATTTGCTAAAGAAAAGTTAGACTTTCCACTTGTAGTGGAAAAAACCCCCATATCTAAAGTATGTTTTTTTTAAACACATTCAGTTAAAAGTCTGCTATTTTTAAAGATAAGTGTTCTCGTTGTGACTTGCAATAAAAGATTTAAATCTAGATCAGACCTGACCCGGAACATACTCTTGTCTGCTAAAGGCCTAAATTTGATTCTTTGTTTCAAACTCAGCTGCAGCAATTCTATGTCTACATTATCCCTGAAGAGGGTAGATATTGAGACATTTATTAATAAATAACCCAAGAAGAAAAGGAAGACATTATAGGGAAAAATCAAACCTTAATGAAATTATGACACTTCAGATTGCAGTCACTGTATGGCATAGTAGTCAAGTGGACAAAACCCGAACATTTAAAATATAATAAGGCTGTATTAATATCACCCATGTGTGCTGTTCCAAATAATTTTATGATATACTTCTGCTTGTGACAAGCCTCTGGGATCATGCTAGATTCTTTATTGATAAAATCAATCCAAAGAATAAAAGAACATTAAAAGCAAATTTAGAACTTATTGAAAAAATTTTGATGTTAAAGCTTTTTAGGGTATCTAACTTTTTTTATACTGCTTGAAAAAGTTAAAATGCATAAATAGTTCTACCAGTAAAAAGTTGTTTGAAGAATGTACTTTGATGGAGAGGGTTTATGCAGAACAGGCAAGGGAAAAAAAATTATTTCAGACATTTAATTAACTGCTACTCTTATAAATGTGTACTTGTTCAGTAAACCACTCTTTTATGTAGCTAGAAGGTACTTTAAATTCATGTTCTAGTCAGCTGGAGGAAACAAAAATTAGTCCCACAGTATTACAATGTTCTGTCAAGAACCTGAAAGACAACATGAAACTTAAAGTAATTAAAGTTTTGCATGAAAAAAATTACTTTTCAGTCAATGCAATATTTGGCATCAGTTTAAGGGCCTAATAGAAATATCTCCCACAGAACAAATGACATTTCTGATGGGGCATATCTGATGCTTAAGAGTATTGCTAGACTTATCATGACAGGCAGCTTGAAGGTCAGAAATACTTAATTCTCACTCTGTCAGCAAAATTTTCAAGTCTAGTTTTGGCTGTAGCCTTCTATGAGTCTCATTCTTTGCAGATGATGATTTTTTTTCTGTAAGAGGGTTCGGAAAACTTGGGAATACATCAGCTGGGGAGGGAAAATCTCACCTGTTTTCCTCAGCTCAAAAATACGAAGAAAATAAGGTGATTATTCAGTTGTTTAAATTAAACAGACTTAAGCCGGAGTAAAAGTGGAACAAAACCAGGCAAGAATATTCAAAGAACTATTGGCATTTCTTAATGTCTCTTAGATTTTTACTGTGAATTTTATCTTTGTTAGAAATTTGTTTATCTTACGCCAAATAAGGCAATTTTTCTTCATTTGACAGCAAGTTTCTGTAAAGTTTTATGGCTTCAATCCATGTGGACGCTTTTTGATGTCCTTGCCCTCTTAAAATGAATATGAAAGCAATCCATCTTTTTTATTTTTTTGTTTGAAATTCAAAGATAATTTCTCCATTTCACAAGGGTTATAGGAAAAGAAGAAAGCCCACTAGCTTGCTTTATTTTCCTGTTCCTCATGCAAAACTGTTTTGTCAGCAGTCAGGGCTACCTTAAAGTTCTGCAGAAATATAGATGCTATTTAATTTTCCCGTCTTGGACTCTTTTCAGATTGCTATCTGTAAAGCAGTGAGACAGGACAGCTAAGAGAAATAAGTGGGAGCAAAATGGGTAGCTAAAAAGGTTGTAAGGGAGAGGTGAGATGAGTCAATGGTTTGCTGGCCACACTGCTTTTTGTGCTTCCTATCAAATTTTAGAAAGAGACTGGCAAGACTTAGAAGCTGCAGGAGGAAAATGTTCTTATCCCACTTCGAAGTTGTTCCTCCTCTTACACATTTCTCAAGTATGAGACCTCCTTCACTCCACCTTTCACTGTTCCTCATTTTCATTAAGTAGAGGAAATCCTCCATCTCTTCATAAATCAGTTACTCAGACTTAATCACTGAGGCACAGTTAGTGTGCCTCACTAACTCTCAGAGGTGGGAACAATTCTGGGAACTTGTTGGATTGGATCAGCTCCCAGGATGCACTAACCTCTGCTGGTTTAGAGAACCATCTAGCATATCCTTTTTTGAATGCATTCTACAGTCAGAACTCTGACATTTTAAGGAGGAAGTAAGCTCTTGTTCAAGATCTGTGTACAAAGATGGAAGTTTGAATTCCATAGCTTAAATCTCGTGGCGCTACTGTACTGAGATCTGAAGCTGCAGACAAGAACACTACTGAGAGTTTCTGCCAAATATGGAAATAAGTTATTACACATAAAGACAGCATTTAGATATATTGCTGGGACTGCATCAGGGCATGGCATCTTAATCTGAGTTATTGATGCAAATGTAGAAGGAAAGAAGAAAGTTTCATACCTCTTTCATATACCCTTCAACATTGGTAGCAATGCATTTCCTTTGGGAGTTTGTTTCATTCTTGTCCAACCTAATGCATGACTGTATAATACTTATCAAAATTTTGATGGCAGTCTTTCACCTCGTGTCTGACTGCCTGTATGAGAGATCATAAAGGTGCTTTTGCATTAATTTATGGGCTTTTTAATTTATTTGATTTTTTAATTTAATTTAATTTTAATTTAGTTTATTTGATTTTTTAAAATGCTAAGTCATCAAGAAGGTTTGACTGTTACTGTCAATGGAAAGAAGAATGACATGATGCACATGGTTCCTCAGAATTCAGCTACTGAAGTATTTTAGTATATTTGGACTTAAATTCCTCTCCTTATCTTCATTAGTCTTCATTTCATTTAAAAAGAGCTCAGAAAGGCATTTCCAAAAGAAAGAATTAAAAGCTAATTTAGAAACTAAGCCTCTAGGAAATTCATCTCGGCATAAAATATGTAGCTTTTTGCACAGACTGACCAAGAAGTTGCAGTATCCTTGTCTGAACAAAATCTCAGCTAACTATATTAATGTTATTTCTTTAAGTAACACATTAATGCTTGTTACGTAGAAAAATTAATGACTCATACATTTCTTCCTAAATTAAAAAAAAAAGATGTAAAAATGCCATTCATATGGGTGAATAAATTACTTTACTTGCCATTTTAAAATTTTTTTCATCAGGATTATTAATTTTCTTTAATAATTCTCATTTAGGTTAAATTCTACAGACTCCCATCCATAATTCAAAATCTTTGTCATGTGCTAAGAAAATCCCTTAATTGTCCTTTCCCACAGAAATAGCATATTATTTAACAGTTTCTAGGCAAAGATGACAGGACCATTCGCAGGATGCTTTGTAGGAAAAAAATGAGTTGTGTCAAATGTCAAAACTTTTATACTTTGGTAATAGAGAAGTTTAAGAAATAATTGTTAGAAAGAGAATATTCGATACCTGAAAGAAGTCAAAACTCACATGCCATGTCTTGTGTGTCCCAACAAGAAATGCAGTCATAGCATGGCAACTTGACTGTTGGATTATTTGATTCCTCAGAGTCTTTTAACAATAATCGTGTATTTTTTGTTTCTTTTACCAGATAATTGTATAAGAAATTCCTTTCAGCATTTTAAAAGCATCACACTTTAGATTATTTGCAAGTAAAATGGCTGCCAAGCATTTGTTATGCAAACACAGTTGATCAGGTTTTTTGTAATGTTGTCTTTTAAGCATGTTCGATTTCTCTCACTGAGGACCAAACACAGTGGGTTTTATGCATTCCTTTAGTACAAACAACACTGAACTGCAGGGGAAATGCAATAATAGCTTTAAGTCATTTATATCTTGTGTCATTTATCAAAAGGCCCTTCAACTTCAGAATGTTTTCCTTTGCATTGGCACTGAAATGCTTCATTTTCCTAGCTAGAAAAACTAAAATAATTCTGTAAAGTCCTTTAAGTTTCAGCAAGTGCAGCAAACAGATTTCAGTGTCACCTTTCTGCTTTCAAATTCATGATTTGAACTGTGTGATCTCTTTGAGAAGCTCTGCAATATGAAATTATTATTATGTGATGCAATGAAAATGAACCAAAGGGGAATGCTGAGAATAAACAGCACACTTCAATTTCTCAAAATGACGCATGTTTGGAGAAACCAAATGCAAATATTGTTCAAAACCAGCTTTAAGCTTTAAGCTTCCCTTTTCAGCCACGTTGCTGGCCTTGTTCTCCACAGGAATGGCTTCCTTCTTCCAACACATCATTTATCAGTTGCCTTTGTTTACTGTTCTTGGCACTTCACTTTGCCCGTGCTGAGTGATCGGTTTATTCCACTGGCTTAAATGAAGGACTAGCCAGGTTAACAAATACCTAAACATGGCCATGCTTCATTCAGAGATTTTTTTTTTCCCTCTGCATTTGTGATCAGTCTTCACACTCTCTTGGAAGTTCCAGCCCAAAGGCTTCCAAGGGATCAACCCGTGTCTCTTGTAGGAGATGCAGGATCTGTAGCCAGGCCCTCCTATTTTCCCTCTACTGGCTCACTGATCTGTCTCAGGCTCTTGCATCCTTTTCTGGGAAATCTGTGTCTCTCATCAGCACTCAAGAAGCACAAGATAATTCTACCAAACTGAATTACTGTGTCAGGAGGGCACAGAAGAGCTTGCTGCATAACAAAATGCTTAACAAAAGAGGCCAGGGACTTTTTGAGAATTGTGCCTCTGTGCTTCTTTATGGGCTTGCAGATGAGCTTTTACCACATAACCTATCAGGAATTACTCCAACCATGAATTTAATCCCATAAAATGATGAATTCTTATTAGTCAAAAGAGTAAAGGACATTGCTATGCAGGTGCATTTCCATTGTTTTGCTGCCTTGCTAAAATTAATTTTCATGCTTACACTGCCCTCATCAAACTTTAAACGTGCAAAAATTAACCTTTCATCTGGTGCTACTCTGTGCCAAGAACAGGAGGACTGTTTTGGTAGATAAATAATGGATTCCTCAGCAATGAGCACTAATGCCTGCAAATACATGAAGAAATTAGATTTAATTAGCACTGTGTACAAGTCATTCCCATTTTTAAGCTGTGTAAAAGATACATCTTTAATAATTAGTTTATGTACTAATAGTCTAGTGGTGTCTCTGTGGGTGTTGGGAGGGCTGGCAGCAGAGCATCCTGCTCCTGGTACATCGGCCAGGGTGCGGATTTGCCTGGGTTGTCTTAGGTCAGAGAACACAGAATAGACTAAAGTGCTGTGTATCACTAAGCGAGGTATTTGAGTACAGATTCTCTCCTCCCCTTGGTGGATACCAGGCAGTAAAAAATTCTGTAAAACTGTATGTGTGGGCTCCCCTTTTGATACGCTTGTCCTGGCACTGACCCAGGTAGCCACACTGATGCCTTGAGGGTAGCAGGGAAGAGTGTGAAAGGAAGAAATGGTGATATTCTGTTCAGGAAGGCAAACAGCTACTGTGACTTAAAACAATCCTTTTCCCCTAGTAGCTCACTTCCCTCCTCACCACGTATTAGGGATATTTTGGATAGTAAGGCAGAAGCAGATGTGTTAGTGTGCCTTGCTCACTGCAGTTCAACCTGTTGTACTGCTGTGATTCCAGCCTTGTTTGTGGTTAAAAATCACATGGCAACTGCTTACATATTTTCATTTTTTCTGCCACTGTTTTGGCAGGGGTGCTTGGCAGGAATACAGTATGGACAGATGGGACAGCAACCTCCTGAATTGTCCTTTCTAAATTCACAGCACCCCATGACTGTGATTACTAATGGAATACATGGCTTGAGATCACTCAGAAGTTTGAAATACTCTGCACAGGATGCAGCTGATTATTTTTCCATCTCCTCCTTCTACTGGCAGTCATCAATATGTGTTGCAACCAGATATAAATTACTTGCTTTTCTAAACTGTTTGATTTAAACTACTCTGCAAAAAGGAAGCCTAGCTGGCCTGTTTCTCATAGACACATGTCCTAATTTTTCTGTCATTTTATCTTGGTGATTGTCAAATTCAACAACTTCCCTCAGTACAGAATTTGATGGGGCCAACACAGAGGTCTCTTTTTGCAATGGGAAGTTTAAGATAAGAGATAAAAATCCAAAATCATATGTCAGAGATAGAATTAGAGTGGGATTCTGAAGTCTTTTTTTTTTTTTTTTTTTTTGTTTGTGGTTTTTCCTTTGGTCTTGCTTTTTGGTTTTTTTTTTTTTTTGTTAGTTGGACATTACAAAACTAAATTATAGAAAGAAGGATGACAAAACAGAAACTGTCAATGAAAATGATGGCAATACAGAGGAGGATTTCTAAAGGCTGTGCCAAAGAAACAGTTGGAGAAGAAGGGAATGAAAATCAGAAGATGGTGTCATGGGCACCAACAGAGAATATTATTTTAAGAAAGAGTGTTTCTGGTAGTACTAAGACAGCTGACAGGTCCAGATGGATGAAGTTGATCAGGTTCTGTGGTTTGATGAAGAGAAATCCATGCAGATTTGAAAAAAAAAAAAAGGCTTTTGATGATTATGAACTGTATTGGAAAGCACCTAAAATGACACTGGAAAATAAAGTGTCCAGGGAAAGCAACTAGAGCAAATTTACAGGTATGAGAAAGAAGGTGGAATGACAGCTATAGATAAACTGGATCTGTGCTAAAATGGGTTATTAAAAAGGGTGAAAAATAGCCTGTGATAAGGTAAAGACCAGAAGGTATTCAGCGCAGGGATGGAGGAATGGGTTAACCTGTGGTAAAGCATGCTGTTCTTGTAATAAAATCTATGACCGCTGTGAAACAGTCCTCGGAGCAAGATCCTCAAAGTGAAAAATTAGCACATAAAGTAATGAGGGAAATAGGTATCAGATTTCTAAATATGTGTCAGTTGGTTTCCTTGTTTCACATTGCAGCCTGTTTTTCTGTGATCATTGTAATTTTACAGTTGAAGCCTGGTATGTCTCTTAATGCATCCATACGTAGAGAAGTTAGAGAAAGAGAAAAGAGGATGCAAGGGAGATCAGGGGATCAGCTGGGTCTCTGAGGCAAACAGGGAGGTGAGAAAATAAGAGTTAGGGCATTGCTATGTTTGTGAAAAGTGAAAAAAAAAAGAAAGAAAAGAAACGTGGAATAAATGAAGGAAGCCAAGCTGAGGAGACATAAAAATCCCCAGATAATGTTGGGGATGTGCTTTACAAAAGCTGCAGTGAGGACAGGGAAGGTGGGTCAGTGCAGGGCAGCAGAGGTGCAGGAACTGCTGTGTGCTGCCCTGCCAAGCTGGGAAAGCTGGGCAACCCAGGGATCAGCAGGACTGAGAGTGATGTGGTATGTTCTGGAGGCAGACTAGTGAAGGATTTCAAACTCTGATACTCTAAAGTGTTAGGATTTTATATAGATACTTATATGCCTACATTATTATTATCATTATTAATAATAATAGTAATAGACACTGCATTGAAAAACTATACATTTCAGTGAATCTCAGTTCCAACTTTAGAAAATTAAATGTAAAACACAGTCATGTTGAAAATGTAGTAAAAAATTGGCAATATACCTTTCTTGACCTTCTGACCACATGTCACAGGTATTGTTTAAAATACAAAATCATCTGCAGAGGGTAAACTCAGACTACTTTTTCTGAGTCTGCAGGGTCAAGACAGAACGAGCACATGTATTTAAGGGGAAATACTTTTCACTGTATTAATTAGAATAGTTGATGAGACTGCATCTCAAATCCCATGTCCAGCTTTTGGCCCCCCACTACAAGAAGGACATTGAGGTGCTGGAGCAAGTCCAGAGAAGGGCAGCAGAGCTGGGGAAGGGTCTGGAGCACAGGTCTGATGAGGAGTGACTAAGGAATCTGGGGTTGTTTAGCCTGAAGAAAAAGAGGCTCAGGGGTGACCTTATGGCTCCCTACAACTCCCTGAAAGGAGACTGTAGCCAGGTGGGTGTCAGTCTCTTTTCTCAGGTAACAAGTGACAGAATGAGAGAAAGTGGCCTCAACTTGTACCAGGAGAAGTTTATACTGAATGGTAGGATTTGTTTTGTTTTGGGGTTTGGTTTTTTTTTTTCACAGAAAAGGTTGTAAAGCATTGGAACAGACTGCCCAGGGAAGTGATGGAGTCACCATCCCTGACAGTATTCAAAACACATGTGGCTGTGGCACTTGAGAACATGGTTTGACGGTGAACATGGTAGTTATGTTGTTGGTTGGACTTGATGGTCCCTTTCAAACCTTAGAGATTCTATGACTTCAAAGTTCAGGAAACCATAGTTCACAAACATCAGCTGAAACTCACAATACCCTAGACTCATAGAATAATAGAAATAAAAAATGTTTAGGCTTGGAAGGACCTTAAAGATCATCTAGTTCCAACCCTTCTGCCATGGAAAGGGGTGCCAGTCACTAGTTGATGTTGCTCAGGGCCCCATCTTTCATGGGTGGAGCATCTACAGCTTCTTTGGGCAACCCCTTCCAGTGCCTCACCACCCTCTGAGTAAAGAATTTCCTCCTGACATCTAAACTAAACCTGTCCTCTTTCATTTTAAAACCATTTCCCCTTTTCCTGTCACTATTTGCCTGTATAAAAGTTCTTTTCCCTCTTTTTAATAAGCCTCCTTAAGGTACTGGAAGGCCACAATGAGGTCTCCCCAAAGAATTCTCTTTCCCCATGCTGAACGGAAGTTGACAAACAGTACCATCCGAATATATATGTAATAAATCAAGGCCCAGGGAAGACAGAACATATGGGTGTGGACAGTTTTAAGTACTAGGTGATACAAGTATGGTTACTGTGATGTAACTAATGACTCTTTTGCAGGCAGAGTCTTCCTGTGGTCCTGGATGTTTCCAAATGCATGGGCAATGTAATATTTGTTTGCTTAATACGTTACATCAAAAAAGCTTCTGAAGCAAAGCATTCCCTGTTCTTCAGTGTTTTCAGTAACGTCTCTCATTTTTCCTTTTATTTATTATCATCTCTAAAACAAATTCAGTCCACATAGCGAAATTATTCCAGAGTCCTCAATCATTTGGTTTTGCAACTGATTATATGGCTCAGACAACATGATTGTATGTGAAAAGAGAATTTTTCAGAGCTCTTCAATTTGTCTAAAATATTTGCTTGAAATTTAGCAGAAGTTAAAATCCTGTGTCCAGAATCTTTTGCATTTAGAAGTCTTCTGTAAAATTTGTCAAGCACTTTGACTTTGTGAAAATGATGGCAGTTTAATAAGGCCAGACCAACAGTCATAGAAACTACAAAACGAGGCCTAACTATTTCAAATTGCCATTTTGCATGTGCTCATTCATGTGCTTGACTTTTTTCTTAGAACAAGAAATGTCAATGCAAAAAAAGCCAAAGCTCTGATTTTCATTCAAGGAAAAGCTAACACATCACATACCTAACGGTATCAAAGAGAGAGTCCAGGAGTTTTGGCTCATATTTCTGTGCTTTATTCCATTTAGATAAAATTTTGGTTTAAATTAATAACTTGATTTATACCTTGCCAAATACTTGCTTTAGAAGACCCAGCATGACATGATCTCAACATAGCAGAAATACCCTTTAATAATGTTTTCATATCTATAAATAGCGAACACAAACCCAGCCTTCAGAATTCTGCTTCAATTCAGACAACAGGTGAGAAAACGGTGAATTTGTATTTTATGATTTTTGGGCCCACTTACATCTCATACCATCCTGATTGCTTCACATTTCAGAAAAGCATAAGACCCATTTATCATAGGCTTCACTGCATGTCCAGATGGTAAATCTTGCATTTATAGAGATCAGAGCATGACAGGCCATTTTGATAGATAATAAAAATGAAATAAAAAAGTATCCAGCTCTCCCTCCTTTCTCCCTTTGGTTTTCTGTTGCTATGAACATATTATAAGTTTCTCTGTGTGTAAGCCTTCTGATCATTTTCCCATGAGAAAACATCCTTTTGCTGTCTTTTACTCTGTATAAGCTTTCTGTAAACAAAATATCTGTGTCTGTTCTTCAAAGACATAAAATTAGTTAACCTCCTCCTACCTATGAAGAGACTGAACTGAAATTACTTTATCTTTCTAATATTGTAAACTATTTCAGACACATTCCCTAGACAAAGCAGCAGCAGGAGCATGGAATGCTCTCTGCTGAGCAGATATAAAAAAATACTAAAATTATAAAGTCATTTTAATAAATCATTTTAGCCTTCAAAAATTGTCATCAAGAGTCCTTTCTTCAATGCATAAACCACAACAATAAGTGGTGACCCCTCTGTGTGAAAAAACACCAACCAAAATGTCTATATTTGAAGACCCTCAAGACTGAAACAATAATTTTCTAATTCCACCTCCTCTATATATGAAGGAAGAAAAGTGACGCAGGAGCTGGTATTTTCTAGACCAAATGCTCTCTTTGACTGTCTTTATGTCTGTGCTTTCAATGACTTGATAAGCTTGACAAATACTAAATTTTGGGAGTAAAATTCATATTTTGTAATGACTTACAAATAACACATGCCCTTTGTATATTAAAATCAGAATATTTCAGTGAGGATTTGGATTACTAAATTTAGTTCCTAGTTAAATTAATTCACAAATTTATCCTGAACTTTCATTAACTCTATAAATTAATGATTTTGCACTTGTCCTCTTATGCATGGCAGTGCAAAGCAAGATTGGGCATTGTGTGATACTGTAATTAATCACTGTAATTAATCTTTGCTGCAAGAAAAAAAGAACTCATTTGATATTAAATATGCATCCTTAATCCTGATTTTTCTCAACTTTTGACTGCTTATTTTTTGCATGTCAGTAATATTGCTCTGTTAGATAATGCAATGCTCACACATAGAAGAGGTATTTGTATTCCATCGGTTTCCTTGCAGAATATAATCTTTTCATGCAGTCTGTAGGAGGAAACACTGGAGATACAATCACTAGACAGTAAAACAAGAAAGCAGTTTTGTTATTTTGAATGACATCCACAATGAGCTTGCTGTTCAAAACACAGTGAATAATCCCATACTTTCAACACAAAAACGTTCAGAAAGAAGCGTTATGGAAATAATTTTTCCCAAATTTATATATGCAAAATACCATAACTCCATCCCAAGTTCCTGCCAGTGAATCAAGAGAATGAAAAACGCATTAAAGAACTGCCATGTGTAAATAAAGCAGATTGTCAGTGCTTCTTAATGTGTTGAGAATAACAGGAGCATTTGTTCCTGTATTGCTCACTGTATCCAATGTCATTTAAGTGTGACTGAAATTTCTTTCCAGATGATATATATCTCTTCATGTTGTATACTTTGAAGTGAGCATTGGACTACACATATTGCAAAAATTAGGGCAGATTTTCCTTAGCCAAAATCTGTAAATTCTGAAAAGCTGATAATCAGTTAAACTGAGAAACCTTATAATTAAAGATAGTGTTGTTAAGAATAGGCTCAAACTATTCTTGAAAGAAAATTTGAGTGGCTGATTGGATGGCCAAGGTCAGGGACCATTTGGTTTTCCAAAATTCTAGCTATAGTTACCTTGTCCCTCACTCTGGACTACTGTCTCTGGTAAGGATGCACATATGTTAACTTATCTTCTATAGCAGCTGCACAATATATTGATTTGAGCAGTTTAAAATTTGCCCTTACATGTACTGGATTTTCATTAAACTGTTGATATGATGAAAATGCCTTTTTGAACCCAATCTTATACCAAGCCAAGAGCTGTAGCTTCACCAGAATCATACACACATATATGTATCAAATATTAGAATCAGTTTTAAGGCTTATGAAACTGTATGAAATATACATCAATAAAAAGGATCTATGAACTTAGATGTTTATAGATGGTATATAGGCTATGGCTATATATAATTTGAGGAATTTGAATATTACTTTATATTACTAGCTTTACTAACTGTGGTCAGCCCCATATATGTTTGGCATTAGAGACTTCGGGGAACTGGTTGCTCCACCAATTCTAAACTAATTACTGTGCTGATTCGACCTATTTATTAATAATTTTAATTGGCAAATAGTCTCATTTCGATTCTTTCCTTCTTCCTGGAAGAAAGGAAAATTTTTTATTTTTTTCTGAATAGTATCAACCACAGCAGAAGCTCAGTAGCGGGACAGAATGTCTAGACCATTTTGATTTTACTTTTTCATCCCTTTCTTGATTTGTAGCCTGATTATACAGCTTTTAATCACGAAATACTGATTGTAAAATAATATTAATAATAAGACAACTTCAAATGATATCCATTGAGTATTTTATACTGCATTCTTCCTTTAATCTTTCAAATAAAATTAAATTTAGAAATGTCACTCATTTGACAGTAATTCTTTGCTGAAGTTTCTTTTCCTTTTTCCACCATCAAGATGTGTTTTGCTATGGCTGCCACTTTGTTAACTGTCTTATGTTTAGTAATATTGCTAATAGCTATTACATACCTTGTGCCAACAACCAGTTCAGAAAATGAAATATTCATTTGAAATGCACATAACTTAGCAGTGGTAGCTGAAAAGCAGCAGCAGTAAGAGCAGACAGAGTAATGGAATTAATTACAATTATAGCCTTTAGGTTTTGTATGTGCTGTTGGAATTACAGGAATGTCTTTACTGTTTCATCCTAAATATCAAAGGTAAATGTGAAATCTTACTGTCTTTTCTAGTAAAAGAGGTGCATTTTTATTACCTTTGTTACATATTTTGCTGTTACTTTTTCAAGTATTCTGGTTTACCATGGACTGATTTCAGGCTAACAGTCAGCTGATAACTCACACATTTCTTTTACCTGTATGACAAACTTAGATCAAAATTTGGTATTTCCCTATTATCTTAGATGGCTCTAGTCAACACATTGAATGCTGATCTTTAAGAAAGGAATCCTTACATTTTAGATAATATCAATGTAACCACCTTCTTTTCTGATTTTGAAAGTTACCATGCTAAGCAATAACCAGTGTTCTCCCACTCTTTCCAGGTCCACAAATATCCCCAAGAACCTGCACTGACCCCTCGTCTCTGTGGACTGTCCAGCCTGGATTTTTATTCACATATGGTGACTGTAACAGTATGAAGAAGGGAATTCTTTGAGACAGAAAGAGCTCGCTGCTGTCATGGGGATAATTAAACACCAATCATGAGCATCTGTTTTATTTGGTGTGGAGCTTTGGACCTCTGTGTTGTGCAGTGGAAGGACTGTTTCATAGAAAGGTGATGCTGGCAGCTTTTGAGGAGTCTGGTTCTTCTCCCTGACAAGGACCCCTTCAAATCTCTGACTAAGCATGACCCTAAAGTATACCAATGTTATTTGTACTTGCTATTTGGCTGAGTATCCAAGTTAAACTGTATGTTTTTTGTGGGGGAAAAAAAAAAAAAAGAATATATAACTTGGCATACAAAAGTAAAAAAAAAAAAAAAGGCTTGAAGTTATTTAAGCTGCATCTCTAAAGTTTATAAAGCAAAGTTTACTCCAGTTGACAAGTTTACTCAAGTTGACATCATATGATCTCAACATTGGAACCATTTTTACTTTCCGACGTCATAAAAAGAGATGTAGAGATTTTATCAAAATGATTTCACATTTAGGTATTGTGTTAGAAATAATGACAATGATAATGAAAGACTAATGGCTCCAAACTAGACATATAATGATGACAGAACTCAAAAGTTTTAAGAAAGAGTGAAATTCCAAATGTTTTTCTCTGCTATACCCTTTTAATTTATTTAGACACCAGGAAGCATTATGAACCTAGGGAAAGATTGTTCTAATGCAGGCAGGATCCAGTTAAAAAAGGAAAAGAAATAATTCTACGGAAATCTTCTGTTGCAAATCCAAAAACTGACAGCATATCAGACTGGAACTGTATGCTCTGAGAATGGTGCTCTGCAATTTGAAAGGTCTGGGTTCAGTTTCTGGCTTGGCTAGCGATTTCCTCTAGGCGAACCACTCACATCTTGCTGTGGCTCAGTTCCCCTGTAAAGGGAAATCTGTAAAAGGGAGATAATGTTTCCCCGCCCTGCAAAAGGTTTGTGAAGATGAGTTCATTAATGTTTGATAGATGTAGTGCTGGAGACCATATCACTGTCAAGCAAGTGTGGAATACAGACCCAGCAGTACCTCCTGCAGCTTGTGAAGTTCACTCTTTTGGGGAAATACACTTGGTTTTCCCCAGGCTGGTGAATGGCTTCAGCTTTCCCACTTCACACAATGAATCACAGGCTGGGGAGAACTGAAGTGAGCTGACTGAACATCCACATGAAGACTTAAGATGTATGAGGAGTCATCTTTCTGATTTTCTTAATCTTGTCTTTATCCAGGTTATGCTCTGATTTTGCTATTGAGACTCATTGATATATGCAATTGTCTGACACAGTGAGAGGTTTATCTGCTTTTTACTGACTTCTCTCTATCCACTGCAGAATGCATCAACTGTTGCTTGCTCAATGAACAAAAAATAGATGGAATTTATTCCCTTTCCCCTTGCATTGCTGCTATTCAAACAATGTTTAAATGACACCCTTTTAAAATCTATAAAGCTGGAGAATTACAAGACTTAACATAATTGTTACATTATTTAGGTCTGACAGCTCTCTCGTCGTATATCCTAAAGGAGATGGCCCAGGAAGACGTTACATGTGTTATCTATCAGAGCTGAATTTCAAATCCTCCCTCTGTAAGTTTTAGTCTTCTGACCTCAAAAACAGCTAAGAGGAGTTGGTGGATTCTCTTAAGAAAATCCATTCAGAGTCAGGGAGAGGGCATTAGGCCTTGGACCCTTGGAATTCTTTACCCCAGAGATATTATACTAAGCAGTAGTCATAAATCCTCTATGAATAATATTTGTCAGAAAAGGACCAACAGTAGTATGAACAGACTTCATAACTATGCTGTTTTAGACAAAAATACACTCTCTCTCTGATGAAACAATAGTAGCTGCAACATTTTAGGCGTGAGCAGTTTAATCTGAAATTGTTGTGAGAAGGCAGCACTGAAATAGAGAAACTAAACAAGATTCAGATTCATATGGCTGATGTTGTTTCCTCAGTAAATTCAGCTGTGAGAAAAATTAATGCCTTTCTTGGAGAGAATGGTCCTGTTCCACATGATGATCATCCTGCATAGATAGTATTTCATTGCACAATTTCTTCAAACTTCTGACTTAAATAATAAAAAAATGTCAGATACATCAAGAGACAGAAGTGAATACATCTTGACTAAGGTGTCAATTAGTTTGAAGAAAAAATTGCTAGCAGCATGTTGACAGATTGTGGGTGGCTTCAATGATAGCTGGCAGCTTCTCTGGGAATATTTACCCATTTTCCTCACTAAAGGATGCTCCCAATATCCATTTTTGGAAGGGTATGGGTTTGCAAATACTGTGGTTCATAGAAATATCTGTGGTTCATAGAAAAAAACCATTTAAGGAAATGTAACAAGAAAATTCATAGTTTTTGTACCTGAAATCCTTGCTTTCTGTAAAAAAACATCAATAATTGGTACTATTACATAACCAGGCCTGTAAGATTATTTGAGGACATCTTCTGTTCATATCCTTAATCACCTGCCAGAGGAACAAAATCTTGCAAATCATCATTCTCCCAATCTTGAAAAACTATTCTCTTGGATATAATTCTTGCACCTCACTGATTATTGATAAAATGTCAGAGTGCCTTCTACATCTACCAGCTGCAGTTCTTTTTCTTTTTTCCCCCCTTAACTTTAATGTTTCTCTAAAGTAGTTTAATTGATATCAACGGGAATAGTTGCGGAATGAATCATGGCATCTCTCAGAATTCCCAATGACCCAAATGGGTCATGTTGGACCACAGGAGGTCATCTGGCTCAACCTCCCTGCTCAGGGAGGGTCATCCTAGAGCACGGCACAGGATTGTATCCAGATGGTTCTTGAACTTCTCCAGGAGGGAGATTCCACAACCTCCTTTGGAAATTTGTTCAGTGTACAGTTGCTCATACAATAAAGAAGATTTTTGTCATATTCAGGTAGAACTTCCTGTGCATCAGTTTCTGCCTGTTGCCTCTTGTCCTATTGGTTGGTACCACCAAAACCAGCTTGGATTCATCTTCTTGGCACCCTCCCTTTAGATACCAATAGATATTGATCAGGTCCCCTCTCAGTCATCTCTTCTCAAGACTGATAGGGCTCAGATCCCTCGGCCTTTCCTCATAAGAGAGAAGATCCGGTCCTTTGATAAGCTCTTCAGCCCTCTGCTGGATCTGCTCCAGAAGCTCCATGTCTCTCCTGTACTGAGGAGTGCAAAACTAGACAAAACCAGACCTCACCAGGGCTGAGGAGAGGGGCAGGGTCACCTTCCTTGACCCGCTAGCAATGCTTTTCCTAAAGTACCCCAGGATACCATTGGCCTTCTTGGCCACAAGGGCACTGCTGGCCCAGGGATGAGGTGCAGTGCACTGCGATGTGAGAATTGGAGTTGATACAATATGGAATGAGAGAGATAAAATGAGAAGATCAAGTGACTTTGCCCATGTCTGCACTAAAGTGCAAAAAGAGCTGTATTTCTCTCATTTCTCTCTCTTCTGTAGCCACTAATCGAACAGTATGAAAGCAAACAAAATGAAAGCAAGTTAGATCTGATGCCAGTAATGCAGTCTTACTAACCCTGAAGCCTGGCTTCTGTTCAGCACACTATTTGGCCATAGCCTGTGGAATGGGAGACAGGCAAGACCTCAGTGTTTTTCATGTGCTTAGCAAGAAAGACCAAAGACCCTGCTGTTATACTGTTCAGACTTCCTAGAATCCCTGGAATGGTGGTCTGTGCTCCATAAAAGCACTGGCTGGGACAGTATTCAACCACGTGCTGTCTTTTTTGCTGTGGATATACTTCTCTCTGTTTTGAATTGTTGCTGGTTAATCTTTTTTAAGCAAAGAAAAGTAGATCATCTGTTACAAAGGTTTTACACAAAATGTGTTAGAGATATGATGAAAAGCTGTTTTTAGATATAAAAAGAGTGTATTTGGCATATATATATGTGTGTATTTGCCAAGTGTATGACTCCTAGAAAATATCAGTTACTTATTCACAGATGAAAATAGTGGATCAAAACAGGCACAGATTGTCCTGCAGCAATGCAAGCAAGGAGTGTGAAGTAAGGCATTACTAAAGGCAGGCAGGGTGGAATTTCATCCCTGGCACTTGCCCATTGAATTATATCTTTAAAACTGCACCTGTCAGGGTGTTTAATGTTACCTTGTCAAAGCAAAATACTTATTTTTTTCTCCCAATAGTCACTGAAGTTCACTATAAAGCCCTATCCTGCTGTAAGAAAAGTAAGTGAAAGCTGCCTGCATTTAGGTTTCAGGCAGAGGAATCAGCAGAGGGCAGGACCACCACCTGGAGATGGGCAGGAGAAGCAACTGAAGTTTTCTAAAATATAATACAATAGAATTATTGTATTATATACAATCATTGTGTTCCTTTTCATTGGGATATTCCCCAGATGCTGAAATTCATCTCACCCACCTAAAGAAGAATAACAGGACTTTTCTGAGTAAGTTTTGATAGTTTGGGAATTTATCCCCACTACATTATAAATGTAATTTTGCTTGGTGAATAATGTCCTAGCACATTCCACGTGGCAGGAAGGAATAGCATAAATCACAGATGAGAGGAACTATCCCAGAAAGGTGATGTTGAGGGCAGGAGAGGGGAATCCTCCTCAACTTCAGTCACAAACAGGGTCCAGAGGGATTCTCTGCTGGTGTGACACTCAGCCCAATGGACTGTTTTCACAGAAATCCACATTAGCTGATGGGGAGAGGAAACACCTGATGCAAGCAAGTAGGTGGAAAACCGATTGGTCTTCCAACGATAATCTGCACTCCAGATGGGAGAGAAGTAGCTACTACGTGAGTAAAAGGGCACCGAGTTGTTTGTTCCCAGTTGGGGTCCAGTGTTGCTGTGTATATGCAGGGGCTCTTGTCCCATGGGATGGGTGCTGCAGGATGGGGAGGCTGTGGGTAGCAGTGCCTGGGGCGGGGGGTTGGTCAGGCTGTGTGGGGAAGGGTGCCATCAAGGTTAAATGCGCTCCTCTCCATCTCTGTCACACTTGCTGGTCTCAGGGCCAAGGTTTGCTGGAGCTGGACAGTGGAGGTCTAGCCACTGTTTTCTGAGGTTTCTCTAAGTCACTGAGAAGAAAGGGACAGGGCTTACTGCCAATTTTGAGTTTCAGACAACAGTGTCATGAAGTGGTACCTGTTAACAGGCATCTCAAATGCATCAGTAACCTCATATTGAAGAGGAAGAAAGAGAAATAGAAATCCCTGGTTGTAAGAGAGAAGCAATATGCATTGAATAAATGGGCCAAAACCAAATAACAGCAATCAGACATAAGGAGACTACTCTGATGAACTCTATTCCATTCCTCAGACTAAATGATTCCATTTTGCCAGAGAAAATGTGTTTTCTCCATGTGTTTCCTTCATGAAGTGGTTTCCTTGCAAAAAATCCTTCTGCATAGTTAAGGTACAAGTAATTGCAACTAATGCTCAATTATTATATGTGCAATAGAAGATATTAAATAATAGAAATTTTATATTTATATAAATAACCTGTCTAATATTCCAGCAGGGGCTGGTATAACCTTAAACTGTGAGATGCATGTGAATTTTCTTTGGAATTTTTATTAGGTGAATAT
>VXAX01004762.1:0-49342 GCA_013399835.1 Leptocoma aspasia
GGGGCAGCCACTGCTGCTCTGGGTGTTCTGTATTGTGACAGGTCTGGGTCATTGACACAGTGCCCAGAGGGAAGAACAGCCCCACCCCAGCTCCAGGGAAGGCATTTCCAGCACTTGGGCTGACTCTCCTCACATTTCTCTTTGTTAGGGATTTTTTTGAGCAGCAGGGAAAGAGGTGTACATGAGAATGAAAGCACAGACAGAGGAAGAACAGCAGGACCCGAAATGGCCACAAAGCAAAGCACAACAAGTTCCAGCCCAGCAGGAGGAAGAGCCTCTCTCCATGGAGGGACAGAGCCCTGGAACAGCTGCCCAGGGGGGCCTGGAGTCTCCCTGGCTGGAGACATCCCTGTGCCACCTGGCCACATCCCTGTGCCACCTGCTGCAGGTGACCCTGCCTGGCCAGGGGCTTGGCCTGGGTCATCTCCAGAGTCCCTCCCCATTCCAACCATCCTGTGATCCAACAAAGATGACAGGAAAGCCCAAGTTGTTCTGGTTTTGGGAAAGGCTCTCTTTAGATGCTCACGTCACCGTGCACCCTGGAACCCCTCTGAAACCCCAGAATAAAGGAAACAGATCCTGTAACCAGCTGGAACTGTGAGCTGCAGCAGGAACTGCATTTCAGCCACCAGCATGAGGGAGGTGCAGGCAGAAGTGCTCATCCAAGTACCTGACATATTTTCAGGATGGCTCAGGGGGCCAAGATGGAGCAGGCCCAGGAGAGCTCCAGGCAAATCCCTCCCTGCAGATTCCCCCTTCCCAGACCCACAAAGAGCTCCAGCAGCTGGAGCAGCCCCAGCCCCTGAGGGTGGAGGGAAGCAGGGAGCTAGCTGCCAGGTCACAGGAAAGGAGCTGATCCATGGAATTCAAACAGCTCCCAGCTCCCTTGGCTCCTGCAGGACAAGCTTTTGGCCTGTTTGCAGCCAAGACAGACCAGCCTGGAATCCACTGCTGAGGAGGGAGGGAATCTGCTAACAGGGTCCTGCCAGAGGGTTGGCAAGGCCAATATCTGGCAGCAACAGTGCCTCTTTAGCCTTGGCAAGTGCATCAACAACCTGTTTCTGAATAAGTGATGGTGCCTTTGCCCTGCTTCCCTCTGACAGGGCCCCCAAATCCTGCACTGGAAAGGAGATTCCCCTTTCCTGTGCAGCACAACCTGCTCCCAGTGTCATGCTGAAACCCCAGAGGAGACTCCTCTCTGGGGACCTGGAACATGAAGAGTCTGACCCTAACTCAGGTCCTCTGGTTACCACACAAATAGTCCAAACCTGTGCAAAAGTCATACATTCTTATAGAAATAATTATAAATAAAATATGTACACACACACACACACACTCGCCAGGGGCTCTGGTTCCAGCCAGTTCTGCCATTTTTCAGGAGCAGAACATGTGTTTTAATTAAATAACAAACACCTGTTTAATTGCCCTAAACCTGCTGCAGTGTCATCTGGGTCATCTACAATCCTTAAGTGAACTAAACACTGTTCTTCAGAGTGGCACTGGGGTTTCATATTTACCCCAAAGGCCACATTTCCAGGTATCACCTGCTCCTCTCTGGGCTGTTGTCAGACAAGGCTGGTGACACCCTCATTGCAGGGAAAAATGCAGATCCCAAAAATGCAACACAGATTTATTCAAGTGAGATGAGTGTCACCTACAAAGAGATTTATAGTAAAACAAGAAAACTCTCCCTCTGATGTGGAGAGTAACTTGGATTTTCAGACTTTAGGACTACAGAGTAAGAATGAGTCACAGGATTTTTTGCTTTGGGTATTAATTTATTATCAAAGCCAGAGATGCTGTGTCTTGTCTGTCAGTGACATTAAAAACAGTGTCTGTCCAAACCCTTCCAAGACACCCAAAACAACCAGACCAGACTCTGTGGTTACCACATTCCCTGCATGGTCACTGCCCTCACCTGCCTGAGGCCAGAACCCCTGATGGATAAATTGTGGACCCTGTGCTTTATTTCAACATTTAAAAACTGTCTGCACACAAAAGTGGTGGGGTTTGATTGATACGAGGGGGAGGGAAACCACAATAACTGAGATAATTTCCTCTGTAGCAGAATTCCACAAGCTCTCCTTAATGCCAGGTACAGGAGACAGGCCTGATCCACCTCTCTTCCCTCTGAAGAACTCGGGATACAAGATCCACTCTCCTTAGCTGGAATGTCTTTATTTACCATGTTTCAGGCTGAGGAACACGGAATGGGTCAGCGGTGGCCTTGGCAGTGCTGGAGGATGGCTGGACTGCACCATCTGAAAGGCCTTTTCCAGCCTTACAATTCCATGGCTCTGGGAGTTCCCTGCTCTGTGCTGTCTCAGCCCAGCTGTGCACAGTGCTGAGGGTCCCTGCCCAGCCCTGCTGCACAGAAATGTTGCCTAAATGAGCTTCTGCCTCAACGCTGGCCCTTGACTTTTCCCCAGCGGCCTCAGGTCACTCCTCGCTCGTTTTTGCAGAGGGTGGCTGGGATGTGTCAGCGACATCCAGCCGGGAGAGAGAAGTGCTTCCAAAGAGCAGGGACAGTTCAATCCCAGCAGGAAATCGGTGCCAAAACCATCCCTGAGTCCTGGCAAAATGCATCAGCTCCCAGGAAGCAATCCCTTCACTCACTCGAGGTGCAGGACCCCGCTCTGGAACAGTTCTCACCTAATTAGCAAAGCCACTTCTCACGGCACAATTAACGCCTCGTTATCTGCGGCTAATGCACAGCAGCTCAGAGCAGGAACTGAAGCACCCCCAAAAACTGCTCCTAAACAGGGACCAAGACCTTCAGCCTCACCCGTTTTTTGCCAAGATTCTCCTGCTCTCCATGTCACCATGGTTTTGCCACCTGTCTCTCCCACGGCCAGGATCTGCTTTGCTAACGAACTTCTGGAACTCGTTAAAGAGAACAGACTCTTCACACCTGATGGTGTCTTGGACGGATTTCTGCAGCCTGGAGGAAACCAGTCACTGCAGAATCCTCAAGTATTGGCACTCAGGAATGCAGACACTTCCACAAATCCACAGTTTCCAAAGACCACCTGGTCTGCAGCCTCAGCTGCCTGCTCTGAACAGGGGCAGGGCAGGTCCAGGTCCTGACCCAGGGGGCCGAGGCTCCCAAGCACAAGGGGAGCTGCTGGTGACCCTGATCAGATTTTCTCCTCTCTGGGAAATCCTGAATTTCAGAAGGGAATAAGCGTGTTTTGATCCCCCCCAAAACACAAAGTAGGTGAACATTTCACACTGCAGCAGCTGTCCTGCATTTGCTGCCTGGGAGAGCTGGAATGAGGAGCCTGAGCCCATCCTGGGGAGCCATTCCCAAGCAGGAATGAGGTGACACAGGGACACACGCGGGACACTGGTTTGGCTTTGCTGGGTGCAGCTTTCAGGTGAAGAAATGCCACTGGAAAGCTGCACCTGGCAAAGCTGGAGCCAAAACACAGAGCTGCTACTAGCAACCATATCAAAGAGAAATGTAGGAACCACTTGGTTGGGCCTTCATGTTCTACAGCACAAGAGACCTGAGAATAAAACTGTCCCTGAAAGTTACAAGGATTCCTGTGGAGCAATGAAAAACCAGGAAGCAATGCCCCCACTGCTGCTCACAACCACAAAGGGTTCCAGCCAGGAGAAGCCACCTCAGAGGTTTTTCATGTGTGAAAATCCTTCCTTTGACCAATGTTCTGAGATGTGCAAGCAGCCCCTGCCACCATCACAGCTCAAAGGAAAACCTGTGTCTGTGGCAACACCTATGGAGCTTTTCTACAAACAGGGGAACAAATTATCACATTGAGTTTGTTTTGCCCAAAACAAACAAGAGAATTAAACCCTGCAAGACAGCATCTGTACATGCACATGTGTGCATGGTTTGGGCACAAAGGTTTGCTCAGCCCCACAGTGCCCTGCTGGAAAAGACTCTGAGCCCGTGTGACATCCCTGGGAGTAAAATTATATCCACCTGCAAACCAGGGATCCAAATTAGGGTCCATAAGGAGAGCAGGGAATCTACTCCCACACAGGCGTGCCAAGGATGAAACAGAAGAGTGCAGGCTCCAGGGAGAACAGGACAGGCAGGTGTGCAAAGGAAGATCACCTTTCCTTCTCTCTATTTTTAATTCATGGGTTTGGAGACCACTACCAGGTGCTTGAGGGTTACTTGCACCTCATTTATTGCTTCACTTATTCAATTAGTTCTTACTTATTAAACCAGATGAAGGCACTTCATCCCTCTTGTTTCTTTTGTCCCACAAAAGGAGATGACAAAACCTGTAAAGTCTAAATAAAAAAAGAGCTTCTGGGTGTTGGGAAGGATGAAATAGGAAAGCCTTATAAATATGACTGTTTAGACCTTGAGAATATGAAACATGTAAGTGAAATAGAATTGAAAGCAAGTTTCGATATCTGAGATGCCCAGCCTCTGTTACTGAACAACAGAAGAACAATGGTGTGGCCAGCTGAAGGCAATCCCCTTTTGATTAAACAATGCCCTCCTCCTCACCAAGAGTCCAAGGGTCAGAGCAGACCCTAGCAGCTTGGCAAGAGGGGTCCAAAGAGTAGTTTTTAGGGTTTAAAATATAACACAGTATGGTAATGTAGTGATTCTTATAGGCTATATGTAAATGCTATAGGATTTGTATAATGTACTACATTGGTTAGTGTAAATTAGAATATTCAATGTAGAAGATTTAATGCGTTGTAACGGGAACTTCGCTCTCCTGTTCTCGCTCTCTCTTTTACTCTTGCTCTTACTCTTACTTTTACTCTTGCTCTTACTATCTCTGGGTCCTGCTCCGAGCTGTGACTGGCAGCTCTCAGCAGGGCCCCTGTACCCACATATTCCCTATGAAATAAACTGCATGCTCCAAGACCAGCCGTGATTCCAGAGATCTCTCGTTTCCGTTTGTCCCACCACCGACCGTCCGCATTGCCACCCTGGGTGGGCCCAGGAGAGAGAACGCTGCCAAGAGCCCCCTCCCCAGCCCCGTGTGCCACAGGGCAGTACTCACCAGCAGGCCAGGATGCAGAGGGCAGTGAAGAGGATGATGGGGATGGGGTAGGAAGCACAGAGCAGCCCGTGGCTGTAGAACGCCCGCGAAATCCTCTCGCGCAGCCTTTCAGTCAGGGTCATCCTCGGCCACCCTCACCTCCAGGCCATCCCGGGACTCAGCAGGGGCTCGGGCAATTCCAGCATGGACAGCCCTTCAGGGAAGGCACTGGCTCCAGCTAGCACTGCAAAGGGAGAAAAACACATAAAGAAAAGGGAAATAAACGGTAGCAGCTCGTTTTAGAAAGATGCCAGCGTTCAGGAAGGAATGGTCCCCTGTGAGGGTGGGCAGGCCCTGGCACAGGGTGCCAGAGCAGCTGTGGCTGCCCCTGGATCCCTGGCAGTGCCCAAGGCCAGGCTGGACAGGGCTTGGAGCAGCCTGGGACAGTGGAAGGTGTCCCTGCCATGGCAGCAGTGGAACTGGATGATCCTTAAGGTCCTTTGCAGCACAAACCCTTCTGGGATTTCCTGATTCTATGAAATGTCTGAGCAGAAATCAACCTCACTGTCAGGACTGGACCATTCCCTGTTCCAGGAGGAACTCAAGAACAACATGGATATGCTGCTCCTGTGGCAACAAATACATCAAAAGTGGCTCTCTGACCAGCCTGAGCTGCCAAAAGCCACTCTGGGGAGAAGCACAGCACTTGCAACAATTTCTAGCAATTTCAAGGAGGAAAACTTTGTATTTACTCTCTTCACCTCCTGTTCAACAGCAGCATTCTGTAAGAAAACACAGAGCATTCCAAAGCTAGTATTTCTTTATCACCTGGGGGGGTTGCATATTAAAATCTGCCATCTTTATTTGCTTTATGCTGTGACAGAGCTCGTAAGAGTGAACAGCAGGAACTGTTCCTCCTCCAAGTCATTTCTGCAAACAGAGATTATCTAAGCCAAAATAAACCTGTTGATTTTAGGGCAAATGTTAAAGGAGAATTTCTTGCCTCTTGCACGACTGCAAATCCAAGACAAAGTCTGCCTGGAAGCACGAGGGCAGTGGGATGTTTCCACCTTGCAGCACCACAGGTGACATTTCTGGTTTGCTTCAGGTACAAGGGATGGAGACAATTCACACAATCCCAGGATCACTGAGCTTGGAAAGGCCCTCCAAGGTCACTGAGCCCACCCTGTGCCCACCTCGTCCCCAGCCCAGAGCACTGAGTGCCACCTCCACTCATTCCTGGGACACCTCCAGGGATGGGGACTCTGAACCTGCCTGGCAGCCCCTGACCACCCTTCCCATGGAGAAATTCTGCTGGTGTCCACCCTGCCCCTCCCCTGGCCCAGCCTGAGGCCGTTCCCCCCCCTCCTGTCCCTGTTCCTGGGAGCAGAGCCCAACCCCACCTGGCTCCAATGTCCTGCACTCTTACAAAAACAAGGCTGACCAGCAGAAGGAGGAAATGTAGAACTTCCTTTTGCAGGAAAAATCAACTCAAACTTGCTACTTTTCCCCAGACAAAAGCTTTTATCTCACTCAACAATAGTTACATGTTCCAAATTCTTTACATTTCTGTCTGAAAGGCTTTTCAGCCTTCCCAGGAGCCTCCCTGGACACTAAGGGCAGGGAAACACAGCAGAGCCCACTGTGACCTTAGAGGATAAACTAACAAAGGTAGAAAACTTTCCCTTTTCTAATACACTGTCACCTGGCGTTTTAGGATTACTCAACTCCTCAGTTTTCCACAAAATGTTCTGGAACCAGGCCTCAGCATTAGTGTAATAAAAACACACAGCTGAGCCAGTGAAGCCTGGAGGGGGAAATATAAGGAAAAATCCAAAATAAATCCCCGTTCCATAGTATTTTTCTTGCACTTCAACACATTCAATAATTTGCTCCATCATGTTGCCTATATCTGAACCTCCAATGGGAATTTTAACCCAGTGTTTTCCATCCACAACCCCAAGCTTGGCAAAGCAGGAACAGACCCAACATGGTCCTTCTGCCCTCCACACCCCTTTTCCAGCATCCCACCAGGATCTGCACATCCAAGGGCTGACCTGCCTGTCCACCCCTGTTCTGCAGAAGGAACATCTCAGCCCTGCAGCAGCCCCGGGGCAGGTGTGGGATTTGAGGAGCTTTCCTGCCAAGGCTGTGTTTGGGGAAGGACAGGGGAGGAATGAATGGGAAAGAAGGAAGAATTTACTAAAAATGAGAATGTAAAAAGGTCACTGGGTTGGTCTGTGGTGCTGCCCAGGGAGCAGCTCAATGCCATGCTCACACACCTGAGGGCCAGGTGGCCAAAGACCACCAGCAGTACAGGAGGGGCCACCAGCTGTAATTCCCCCTCCTGGTGCTGCAGGCACTGCCTTGTATCCATAAATCCATCAATCCCACACAGGCTCCTGGGGATCAGAGAACCTTCTGCCTTCAGAGTTGCCCCAGAAGACGAGGAAGCAGCAGGACTGATGCTGCTGGATACCAGACCTCAAATTCCTGCTGTAACTGACACACCTCACCTGGGCTCCAGCTCAGATGGTGAGCCAGGAACGGAGGATCCAGGCAGGACAGTGCCTCCCTGGTGTCCACGTGCCACTCGTCCCACAGCCCGTGGGCCAGGCCCACACACAGGGAGGTGTTACAGGTGTCTCCCACACCCCTGGGCTACCCACAGCACACACAGAGCAGAAGAGCCATCACCAAACCTGGCTGATCCACGGCCTCCCCTGGACCTGCTAACAGCTCCCAGCCCTCCTCAGTGCCAGCACCTCACAGCAGGGCCCAAACTCAGCACCACAGACACCCCAAAAACAAGGGAAATCTCGGGTTCCCTGCAGGTGTAGAAAGCAGACGCTGGATCACTCACAGCCCAGAAAAGCACTGGGTTTCTTGCCCTCTGCTGGGCCCTGGAGGTGGCTCAGTGTTGCAAGAACATATTATAGGTTTTTCTGCATGCAGGCCTGCAGGAAATTCTTCCCATGGGAAAGCATCTTTTTACTCTGTATAAGTTTCTATAAACAAATCTCTGAGCTGTGTTCAAGGACATTTGGATTTCTCTGCCTCTCCTGATAGTGGGAGATGGAGGTTTTCTTCCTTTCAGCCTATGAGGTGAAAAGTTGTTATCTCTGATTGTGTAAGCTATTCTGGCATTCCTTGGACGGAGCTGGGAGCAGCAGCTTCAGATGCTCCTTGCTGGGCAGATAATAGCCCAAATCCTTTGAATTATGGAGTCATGTTAATAAATCATATTTAGCCTTCTGCTATTATTGTCAAGAGTCCTCTGTCACCGCACAGACCACAGCAATAGCTCAGGGCTCCGGTGCTCACCCACTGCTCTCACTGCCGTGGGAGCCCCCAAAGCCCAGTGCCCACAAAGGCAGGAGGGGAGGGAGGGAGGCACAGATCTCAGAACCCAGCTCTGCCTCTCCTCAGCAGGCAAGGACTGTCCCCCAGCGAGGGCCGGGGAACATTCCTCAGGATTTCAGAGGTGGGAAAACAAGAGGCTGGCTCCAGACAAGGCTCCTTCACAGCAAAGCTGCACAATGGGCTCTAACACCGAGGTCCTGCTGTCCCCTCCATTCCCATGGGAAGAATAACGGGCTTTGTGCTGCCAGGGGACACGGAGGTCACGAGGAACAGAACACTTCCTATGGGAAAATCCCAGCCCTGCACTAAGCCTGGGGAGGCTGCTGTCTGCAAGGGGTTAATCCCAGCACTCTGTCAGGAACAAGGCTCGGAACAGCCTCTAACTCCTAAATGGATTGTCCTTCACAGAAGGGGCACTTTCCATATTCAAAAGGTAGAAAATGACGTTGCTGACTCCACTCCCTCTGTTCCAGCTCTGTGGCCACAACAGAGCTGAAAGTCTGACACAAGTTTTTGAACCAGATTCAAATCCCCAAAATGTGCAAACTTACTCCATTTTACCTGTTCTGCCTGACTTTGCCAGTTTTGCCCCACTTCTTTTTGCCTGTTTTCTTCCCTGTACAACATTAATTTATGGTTTGAGTTAAAAATGCAGAGGTTATCTGGAACAGACCCCATTTTATAAGTGGTATTTTACTCACGCTACATATTATTAACATCTCTTGAAAAGCTGGAGTAGCAACAACAATGAAGACTTAAAAAGAACACTTCAATAATCTACATGTCAGATAAAGTTATCTGCTCCCAGAACAGGGGCTGACATTCAAAATCAGTTTCCAAAATGTTTTTCAGGACATTTTTTAAATTTTCTGCCACAAGAGAAGAAGCTCAGTTACACTCCTGCTTTGGAAGTCATTCACTAAATGTGGTTTCTATCCTTTCTTCCTTCCTAAAATACTCCCAACAGCACCAGACAACAACTTCTTGCTGTGGATGATGAGACAGGATAGGGTGTTCCACATGCAGAGCCATGAAACGCAAAAGTTTGGGATTTGTGACAAAAAGAGAAAATATCCAAATTTAGAAAAAAACATGACTTCAAAGTTCACTCCTCTTGCTGCATCCAGCCAAGGGAAGGTCCCTTGTACATGAAGAACAGAGATTCCAAACAAGAGAAACATTTCCCAAGCCCTTCTTCTCCACCACAGAGTTCCTGCCCAACCCTGCAGAGTTGGGAATGATCCACCTCCACAGGAACAGAATCCTAGAATGGCTTGGGCAGGAAGGAATCTTAAGGATCACCCAGTTCCAACAAATGAGATGTGATGCACACAGGGAAAATAACATCCTGGGATCCCCATCCTTAATTCCCTGGAGGTGTGACATGATGCAGTGTAAAACAGGAAATCGTGTGTTAGGAATTAAGAATGGAATGGAATCAGGATGTAAATCCACCCTGTGCTACACACAGCACTGAGCATTCCTGCTCTTCCTCCTCATCCCACAAGGGACATGCAGGAGAACTGGAAAAGGCGTGGAGAAGCTCCAGGGTATCAAAGACAGAGAGCAGCTTGGGAAGGCTTTTCCAGCAGGAGCAGATTTTATCAGTAAGTGGACACCAGGCCTAGGAAGGCCCGAGGCAGCAGAGCAGGAAAGGGCTGTCTCTTTTATCCTGAGATAACTCAGCATCAAACCAACTCCAGAGTGGCAGCTCAAAATAAACAGGAGCTAAGCCGGGGAAATCTTCTCCCCAGGACACTGTCCCTGTCACAGGGTCACACAGCAGCAGATAAACCTCGGGAAGAGCGAGCCATGGGGCACTACGGAGCAAAGGCAGGGACCCCTCGGCTCCAGGGGCCCCTGGGACACGAGCCCCACGGTGCTGGCCGCAGTGGCCACCAGACTGGTCTCATTTGTGCACTCCTGGCCACGCTCAGGGACCAGACAGGGACCCAGAGAGGCCAGGAGCCTGCCCTGGCAAACGTCCTTACACAATGCATCCCACGTGATCCCTTTGGAATAATCTCCTTTTTGTTTGTCAATGCAGCCGCTCTACAAGTGGCTGGGGAATCACTTTCTCCTAAAAATACCAGAGACTGATGCAACACCCCCGGCAGTTACACTGAGAGCATCCCCACAAACCCCAGCTGTGCAATGCCACCGTTCCCCTCTCCTGGCCTACACCCCAGCCCAGTGCCAGGCACAGACACCAGGGACTCCACCAATCCTTTACTCTGGGCTGCAGCCTTGTGTAAACAGCTTGCCCAGCACAGACCTGCAACGCTCTTCCCTTTCTACTACAGGTAGTATTCTACTCATGCTCTTTTCTAATCCTTTCTACCAGACCAGGGTCAACATCTCAGCTCAAGCCTCTTGTTTGGAGTATAAAATAGGTGAAATGCTTTTGGATCATCTGCCTGGACTTGTGCAAAGTCTTGGGGTCCAACAGCACAAGGCTCTGGAGCTGCTGGAGTGAGTTCAGAAGAGAGGGCTGGAGCCCCTCTGCTCTGGAGCCAGGCTGGGAGAGCTGGAAATGTTCTCCTGGAGAAGGGAAGGCTCCAGGCAGAGCTCAGAGCCCCTTGCAGGGCCTGAAGGGGCTCCAGGAGAGCTGGAGAGGGACTGGGGACAAGGCATGGAGGGACAGGACACAGGGAATGGCTCCCACTGCCACAGGGCAGGGATGGATGGGATACTGGGAATTGGGAATTGTTCCCTGGGAGGGTGGGGAGGCCCTGAAGAGAAGAAGGTGTGGCTGCTCAATCCTTGGAAGTGTCCAAGGCCAGCTGGATGGGGCTTGGAGCTGGGACAGTGGAAGGTGCCGCTGCTCATGGCAGGGAATGGAACAAGATGGGCTTTAAGGTCCCATCCAACCCAAACCATGATTCTCCTGTTCTGTGTCATTCATGGAATGGCAACTTGGTCTGACCTGTGCCATTCCTGAGGCTTCCAGCACTGCTCATATTATGGCCAAGCAACAAAGAGCCCAGGCCACCCTCAGTCCCCACCCCTGAATGACACAAACTGCAGCTGAGCCCTTGGGCACACTGTGACAACTTCTGGGCATCCCACAAGGCCACCACACACACCGTGACAGCTCTCTGGGCACACCACAAGGCCACCACACACACCGTGACAGCTCTCTGGGCACACCACAAGGCCACCACACACACCGTGACAGCTCTCTGGGCACACCACAAGGCCACCACACACACCGTGACAGCTCTCTGGGCATCCCACAAGGCCACCACACACACCGTGACAGCTCTCTGGGCATCCCACAAGGCCACCACACACACCGTGACAGCTCTCTGGGCACACCACAAGGCCACCACACACACCGTGACAGCTCTCTGGGCACACCACAAGGCCACCACACACACCGTGACAGCTCTCTGGGCATCCCACAAGGCCACCACACACACCGTGACAGCTCTCTGGGCATCCCACAAGGCCACCACACACACCGTGACAGCTCTCTGGGCACACCACAAGGCCACCACACACACCGTGACAGCTCTCTGGGCACACCACAAGGCCACCACTGGCCTGCACTGAAGGCCACAGACTCCTCCTCCTGCCAGCAGTGAAAGGCCTCTCCCCTGCACTGACCCCACCCCAGCCATGGCCAGGGACTCACAGCACAGGAACACCTCTGTCAGGCCAGTGACAGCAAGGACACACGGCTGGAGGGGACTCTGGGGGCTCTCATGGCCCTCACTCAGAGCACAACCAGCTTTGCTCACATTATTCCCAACAGATGTTCATCCAGTTTGCTCTTAAGCAGTCGGAGAAGTGTCCACAGGTGTCAGCCAGGGCTTGGTAAGGTTTGCCCTGGGCGCCTCCCTGCTATTTAACCCCTTTCTGTTCCCAGTGGGCACAGCCAGGCAGACAGTGGGACTGGGAGCCATGGAATTGCTGAGGCTGGAAAAGCCCTGGGAGTGACATGGAGTCCAATGCTCCAAGTGCTGCCAAGGCCACCACCACCAATCTTCATACTCCAACTTTCACCTCCCCCTTCCCACATACACCGAGGTCACCAGGTTGCTTTAATTAGGGATTACACCTCATCAATTATCCTCATGCCTGCAGCTGGCTATTTTTGCTTGAATCCCAACCTCACCACTGTCATTCCTCATCACCAGCCCATTTTCAGGCCACATTTAATTGCTCAAACCTGTTTCTCACTCCTGAGTCACACGTGCAGCCCTTCTCTGCTTTATGTCATTTACAACTTGAATAAGCACACTCTGTTCTGCCACTTCAGTGATGAGGGAGACCCCAGAGCCCCCCAGTGCCCCTCTCAGTACACCCAGACCCATTAACAAGGGTGTTACTGCTGCTCTGAATACATTTATTTAACCACAATTTTATCCATCATAGGCTGGCACCTTAGGCTTTGGGTTTGTTTCAACTGCACCTACTCAAGACTCTTATTTGGATAAAAATCAAACCTTAGAGGATTCATGACCACAGCAGCTTTTCTGCAGCCAGAAACAGCCCTGGGATCTTATCCTAGAAAGAGCAAAATCACCTTGCCAAGGAATAATTTAAATAATTTACCTGTGGCAAAGCAGCACCAGCTATTCCACACTCCTGTACCTTGCCAGGTGCTTTTCAACCATTTCCCACTTGCTGCAGGATTTTGGGATGACTACTACTCTCCGTTCTCTTTGTCCCGCTCTTTCACCCACAACAACTGCTCACTCTCCTCCAGGCTTTAAAAACATCACTGACTTTCCACGGCTCAAAAGACGCCTCCTAAAGCTTTTCAGGTCTTTTTTAGTCCATGCTTTGAGCACACAGACAGAAATACCTCCCTGAAATGACAGCTTGCAAAGCTGCTCTTCCTTTTTGTAGCCTGGCACTACCACCAGTTGCTCACCAAGAGTCAAAACGTGCTGAACACTCCAGTTTTGGGGATGCCAGACATCAAGTTTTCCTCTCTGTTCTTTCCTTTACCACGAGGACATTCCCAGAATAACTGTGAGTCCCTCGATGGCCTCTGACAGTCAGGTTTGATTTTTATCTTAATCCTCCCTTTGTGGCCTTGCTGCTCTTCAAATGAGGAACAGAAACACCTCTGGGTTTGAATAACCCTCACCGCAGGGGTGCTGAAAGCAACATAAATCAGCACTTCAACGACTTCTGCCCAGCTCCAGCTCTGCTTTTGTGAAGAAAAATTTGCCTGGGAAGCACCTGGAGCAGCCATTCAGCATCCCAAGGAACTCAGTGGAGATTCACCCTCTTCCTCAGCCATCTTTCACCTCAGCAAACCAGGATCTGAACTGAGCACAGCTCCTCCCTTGTTTCCTTCTCTAGGGCTGGGGCTCCTCTCCCTCAAGAGGACACATTTCCTGGCTCAAAACTCTCCTTCAGAACAGAAATCAGCATCGGTGGTTAATGATCAATATTAGGAAACAAAACCCAAACCAAACCAACCTGTTTAATGCAAGCAAACATACTCTGTCTGTATGGTTTGGTGCTTATTTCTGCAACTGACAAACTCAAAATTCAAATTCATGTCTGAATACCTGAACTGCACCTTCTCTGCAACTCTTTTTCAAAGGATGTGCCACGACAGATGCTTCCATGCACAGTTTGACAGGGCAGGGACAGTTAAAGAGGGCAGTTACACCCTCAGGAGTCCCCAGGATGGGCAAACATTGTCCATGGAAGGAACTCCTGCTCCTTTCCCAGCCCTGCTTGTGTCAGGTGCCTGCTCCAGCCCCAGGAGCAGACAGCAGCTTCCCAAAACCTTTCCCAGGGAAACCACATCCACGTAAACCCTCCGAGCAGCATTCTGCATTTTCCAAACCCACAGCCAATATGGGATCCATTTCCCTCCCAGAAGAAAATCCCTCCAAAAACCCCTCAGAAATATATTTTGAGTGCCATTAAACACCCCTGCAGCAAAGTCCAGCTATCACTGGCAGGAGTTTCCTGACTTACTGTAATTAGAGCTCGGTCAAACGAAGTTTATCTGTTAAACACTATCATTTCCCTGAAAAACACGTTGTGGAAACATAAATCAAGAGTATTCCCATTTCAGAGGGAGGGCTGGGGGTGTAGCACCAGTCGGGTTCCTGTTAAGGGAAGGGTTTCCAAAACTCGTGGATTTGGCAGGAAACCAGAAGTGTGCCCTGGGTTCTCTGGGGAACACGTTCCCTTTTCCACACAGACCCAGCCACAGCTCCAGAGGTGTTTCCACCCTGGATCTGGAATTCTGGAAGCCCTGGTGTCAGTCGTGTAACTACCAGGGATCCCCTCACAGGCAGGATGTGAAGGATGACAAAAGGGAGACAAACCCCACAATTCTGACCATTTATCCACGAAATAAAAAGCAAAACTTTAGACATAACCCTCAGCATGTACCCCCTGCACGGTTCCCTCAGAAGAGCTTTGATCAGGACAGTTTCCACAGTTCACAAGTCCGCTCTCCCAGATCTCTGGGGCTTGTGCAGGGCCAGAGAGGCCCAGAGGACACAGCACCTGTAAGGTGATGCACCTGCCCGGGGTTGGCTTTCCACAGGTTCTGGGTCACAGCAGGAGCACCAGGCAAGGCTGAACACCCCAACTGCCAGGGCTCCCAGCACCACACAACTAAACATTTCCCTTCCTAATCATCACCAATTAGGAAGCCAGGCTCAGGAAATCAGTGCACTCTTTCTTCCAGATGGAGAAACGATCCCAAAATTCCTCTGTGAGGCAGCAAGTCCCGAAGTCTGACTGGGACATTGTCTTTTGTAAACAAACCAACTATTATTCCTTTATCACAATGCTCCATACAAGATTAATTCAGATTTAAGAACTGCAGTCCTGCCCCCCTTGCCACTGCCCACCACACTCTCACTCCAGCTGAAATCACTCTTTTCCTGGGAGAACTTCACTTTTTCCCAGTTATGCCAAAGGGCCAAGGCTGTTCTGAGCCTTTGGGGCTGGGTCTTCACCTGAGGACATGAATTAAAAGATTCCCTCTGAGACAGCCACCCTCAGTTCCCTGTTCTGGGTATCTTGGATGTGAGCAGTAACATTTCCAGACATGGAAACAGCAGCTGCACCACCAGGGAACTGGTCAGTGCTCCTTAACCCTTTCTTTCTCACCCTTTAATGCACTGCACAAGGGGAGAAAGGGATTCAAAGGAATTATAGCCACAGACATTAGAGCCAAGGAATGCCTGGAGAGCTGCTTCTACACCTCCTTCCAGTCTCAGGAGTCCCTTGTGCCGAGTGCCACCGGTCCCTCCGTGCTCCCAGCACAGGGGACTGTGTCCCCATGTCCCCAGAGCTGCCCAGACAAAGTCTCTTGTGAAAGGGGAGGAAGGTGCCTGCAGCAGCCTTCCCAGGACTCAGGCTCTGCTGGAAGTGCTGTGCTGCTGCTCCTCACCTACTACATTCCACTACAGGCAGGTAATGCTATTTTTGTTCCTCATACCTGTTCTACTTTTTAAATTCTCATCAGAGAGGGGAAAGAAAAGGAGTTTTTGGTGCCAAAAAATTCTGACGCCAGACAGGCCCAGCAACCCCCTGACTGAAAATAGTGTTGAGTAACTCAGTGAAAGCCTGACTAATTCATTCATCATAGGATTCTGACACTTAAAATACTATTTTAATGCTCCTGAGACAAGCCCTGATTGTTCTTGGCTCTTTTGGGATGTTATATTTGAATCATGATTGGAAAAATAAGCCATGCCAAGTTGTACCTGGAAACACGGAGCTGTGTCACATGTTCAGGGAACATCCCGGGGTGTTTTCCTCTCTTCCCAATCCCAGCCAGCTAATCTCCTTTCTGCATTACACAACAACTCGTGTAATCCCAAATTTACCACCCTAGTCCTGCCCTCACAGCTCTGGTTTCACAGAGAGAGAGCTCATGCCTCATCTCTGCCCCTTGAATGAAAAGAAACTTGGTTTGCCTTTCAACAACCCGGAAAAACACGTGGATGCTGCATTCAGGAAATTCTGGCACTAAGGTCAAAATCTTTCCGGAGTGCTTTCCTCGGGATTCTCCCAAACACAACCCCAGAAGCGCCCCAGAATTCCCAAAGCTCCTTGCTCGTTATATTAAAGATAATGCAAAGATGTTCATTCTGACTCATACGAGGAAATCGACTTCTAAGTTTTGACCAAATCCCGAAGTTCAGCATGATTCAGGGGGCAAGATAACTGCTGGGAGCAGCGAGCCCGGTGCCCAGAGCAGCAAACCCGTGTGGCTCTGAGGTGCCCGGTGGCCCTGCACCAACCCCCGTGGGGTATTCCATTCCCCTGTCCCACCGTTCCCATATTCCATCGTCCCAAACCTTTCCCATAAAACGCTTTCTCCCGGTCCTGCAGCAGAGGTGACCAACCCGGCTGTCCCTCTTCACCTGGCACCTCTGCCGCCCCAAAACTCTCTCCATCCCTGTGGCCATGCCCGAATGTCGCCCAGGTTCCCCAGGCAGGTGACCATCCCGGGTCTGTGTCCGTGCCCGAATGTCGCCCAGGTTCCCCAGGCAGGTGACCATCCCGGGTCTGTGTCCGTGCCCGAATGTCGCCCAGGTTCCCCAGGCAGGTGACCATCCCGGGTCTGTGTCCGTGCCCGAATGTCGCCCAGGTTCCCCAGGCAGGTGACCATCCCGGGGCAGAGCCCTGCAGCACCGAGCCAAGTCCCCAGAGAGCAGGGCAGAAAACCTCTACGGCACCACCAAACGTCACGGGATGAAACACTCCACATTGCTCGTTCCCTTCACGCATTCCTCACAAATTTTACCCAAAACAGGAGGGGAGGATGCGNCGCAGCGCCGCACGTCGGCCACACCCCCCGCCGTCTGCGTGGCCACGCCCACGCCCATCCGACCACGCCCCCAAGAGAGCCGTTAGTCCCCAATATGGGCTTCATTTGCATGGCCGCGCCCACACGGCGCGAGCTGCGTCTTTGCATAACCACGCCCCTATCGACACCCCCGCTTTCTCCGGCCACGCCCCCGGAAGCGGCGCGGGGGCGGCGGGAGCACGTGGAGCGGGGAACGGGCGGCTGCGGGCGGCAACGGGAGCGGGACCGGGCACCGGCCGCGCTGGGGTCCAGGGGGACAGCGGAGCCGGCCCCTGCACCCGGGCATGGCGGGAATTTGCGGGTCAGGCGCTGGCAGTCCCGGGTATCCCAGGAGGCACAGGAGGAGTTGATGGCGGGGATTGGCCTTGAGGAGCCCTGGAGCATCCCGGGACAGAGCACATCGGGAGGGAGGACCTTGCACCGGGAGCCCTGGCTCGGTGCAGGGACAGAGGTGACTGATTCCCGGGACCAGAAGTGGGCCAGGCACTGGGAGCCCTGGGCACACGCCATCGGGAGGGGGAAGCCAAAGGCCAAGGGACCTTTCCTTCTCCCGCAGCAATGCCCCTGCTCTCGGGCCAGCACGGTGCTGGCGTGGGGTGGGATGCTGCAGAACACATTCCCTGCCCCTCCATCTCCAGGGGCTGGGCACGCCCAGAGCAGCCTTTCCAGGGCCCTTCCTGCAGCTGTCAGACCCATGCTTACCCCCAGCCGCTGCTGCCTGCAGTTTTTCCCAATGTGACACATGCCCTTCTCCCAGGGACCTGCAGCCCAGCCTCGGAGGGACCTCCCCTGCGTGCAGCTCCCTCCGAGCCCAAGGCAATGGCGAGCTGAGCCCTCAGGCCAAGTCACACCCCATTTCTGTGCGTGGCCCAAGCTCTGGCTGGCACACAAACACTGCCCGTGCCAGCGGCCCTGAGCACGCAGCTGGTGGCTGACCCCGGCAAGGCCACCCTGTCCTGCCACCGATGGCACCATTCCTGACATCCACTCTGCGGCTGCCCTCCCGCAGCGTCAGCTCCAGAGCGAGGCCTTGGCTCCATCATGGCCGTGCCGGTGGCCTTGGCTCAGCACAGCTGCCCCACCGTGTCCTGCTGGCCAAGGCCACTGCGGGACATCGGCCTGGGGTGCTGGAACGCTGGCTTTGGTCCTCACTGAGGCTCAGCAGCCCCCACGGGTTTCACGTCCCATCCAAGCTCGCACTGCTGCACAGTGCAGGCAGAGTGGCTCATTCCCAAGGGCTCTGATCCGTGGGAACACCCCGAGTGGGGACACGGGGGGTCAGGCCGAGGCTCCTCAGCCCAATTCCTGGATACAGGCACTGGTTAAGGGCAGAAAGAACAGGCAAAAGCCAGCAGTGATGTCACACAGTGATGATGTCACACAGTGATGTCACACAGTGACCCTGCCGGTTTCAGAAGAGGGAGGCAGAGCCTGGGAGCCAGGCTTTGGATCTCTCCAAGGATGAGCATACAGATATTACTCCAATTATACATCATTCTATGCCTGTCACAGCTGCACTTTAAGCAGCTGCAGTGCCAGCAGCTACTGGCCCTCCCATCCTCCCTTTGCAGACTGTGACAGTGCACTGACCCCTGGGCACTGCTACCGCACTGGGACAGCAGCAGTGGCACTGGGCACTGCCACTTCCACAGCAGAGCACGGAGAGACCCAGGGGACACCAGGGACAAGTGATCCTATAGCACACACATGGCCTGACTCCCCTCCCTCCCTGTGGCTTTGCCACAATCCCTGGAGCCTGCCTGGCTTCCCTGGGCTGCCACTGATCAGCAGCCACAGCCCTGAGCTTGCCAGGGCTCCCAGATCTCTAAGGCAAAGGGCACATTCCCAAACCAGCATGGGGTGGATCACTGCGTCTACCTGGAAAATCAGGAATGTGTCCCACTGCCCGAGCTGCTATCCCAGCTCTGGAGCTGCAAGGACCTGGCAGGTTGCTCTGGACTCTCACAAGTGCGTGGGGTGTTTTTATCTCCCAGGATAAAGGGGATATCCCAGCAGGAGCAGCTACCAGGAGCCCTCCAGGCCTGAGCTCTGCTCCCAGGATTGCCCTTGCAGCCATGGGGAAGGCCCTCTCCTCATCCAGGCTTGGGAAATGCCCATTCCTGCTCCCTGCCAAGGAGCAGGTGGGGAGCAGTTCCCATCCAGAGATGTGTGGTTACTTAATCACTGTACCCTTATCTCACTAAAATTACAGATTATTAATTTTTAAAAATGCTTCAGCACAGGCAGGTCAGGTAACTGCTAGTCAGGGTTTGGGATGAGGAAGCAGTGGCTGAGACAGGCTCACAGAGGGGTTTATCCAACCACAAAGCCCAGGATGAGCTTGGGAAGCTGCAGGGAACAAAGCACGGCAGCGCCCAGGTCTCAGCACAGCCAGGTGAGGGCTATGCACAGAGCTGTGGATTTACCAACTGTATGGAAGCTGGCAGTTGGGCAAACCTCTGCCAGCCAGAGCTGGGAGCACGGAGAGGATTGCGCCAGGCTCCCAGATTACCCCTGCTCCACCCGCCGTGTGTCATCTCCTCCCGTGCCAGCAGGAGGGAGGGGGGGCTCCCTCCGTGCAGTGCCTGGCACTGCCTGCTGTGCCCAACACACCGGAAAGGTGAGGCAAGGCACACCCAGCCCCCAGGGCACCCCCTGCCTGTATTTACATGCTCCAAGGGCCATTCTTGCAAGTTCTTGCTCCCTTTCTCGGCCTGAGCGTGTTAGGAACAGGGTGGGAAGACAAAGCGTTGCAGCAGGCCCCAGGCAGGCTGATCCCTCCTTGGCACCACTTCCAGGTGCATCTGAGCCTCCCTCCCGGATGAGTTTGCTGTGCTGCTCCTGAAAGGTGCTGGTGGTGCTTTTGCAGAGGCAGGGACTGACGTTCCCAGGCTCTGCACTGTGGCAGTGTCACAGGACTGCAGCCGACAGCCCCCGTGCGAAAAAGGTGACGTTCCTGTCCTGGATCTTGTACTGGTAGATCTGGACCAGATCCTGCTCCGCCGCCTGCCGCAAGGACAATCTCTTGATTATCTTAATCTGCAAAGGGAAAGGAATAGGAACACTGTCCCTTTGGCTGCCCAGAGCATCCTTGCCCCCCATGGCTCTGGCCAGCCCGCAGGGAAAGGGGGTCACTGATAAATAATCCATCAGCAGCTGCCTGTGCCTTTGGTGGCAGCCCCTGATGAGGGATCACACAAGTGTCAGCACCCTCCCAGCCCTGCAGAGATCACCACAGGCCAGGCTCAGATCCACTGTCTGGGGAAACTTCCCAGGAAAGTTTTCCCTCACCCTGGGGTGGGAGAAGCCTGCACTGCAGCTGCTGTATAAACCCTGAAAGCTTCCCGAGGTGGGGAGTCCCAGGTGGCAGGATGTCCCTGAACATCCCCGCAGAAGCAGTGTGACAGCTAGGTGCTCCAGCAAATCCTGGTGCCCACGGGATTACTCCTTAGCCATACTGCAGCCTGGGCTGTCTCCCCCAACCCCAGGGCCTGCAGTGTTGTAGGTGACAGGGACACGTGCCATCTGTCCATGCTGTGCTGTGCCTCACCTGCCCGTGAACATCCTTGCAGAAGCCAGTGGCCAGCCCCTCTGCCCACAGGATGAGGTCGCTGTGATGACACAGGGAGTTCACAACCAGTTCATTCTCCTCATCTTCCGAGTCCTCGTTGCTGTGCACCAGCACCACGACATTCCCCTGGAACAGGAGCAGCAGGCAGGGATGAGCCCCTGGCTGGGCCTAATCCCTCAGGGGAAGGACAGGGGGGTGGCAACAGGAGCTTTCACAAACACCCCATCTGAGCTCCAGCTTGGTCTGAATTCCACTGGGAAAATAACCAGCAGCTGCTAACGGAGAGGCTGGACACGCCCCAGCCAGAAACCCCCCATAGCCTGGCTGATTCCCAGTGTGGGCAGCAGGGAAAGGGGAATTCTGCCCCCCTGCCCCACTCAGGCAAGACCCCCCTGGCAGAGCTGCCTCCAGCACAAATCAGAGGTGTCCCTGCCCACGGCATATGTGATCTTTATGGTCCCTTCCAACACAGGCCATTCTATGATATATAAACACTGAAGAGCTCACTGTACATTGTGTACACACACATATATGTAACGTGCAGTCTAAAAATACCTCTGGCCTTTGTAAGGAGACAGTGGCTGAACCAGTCTGTCAGGCTGGGCAGATGGCACTGACTGAATTCAGAGCAGGTAAATAAAGAGGTGGCCAAAGGGCTGCAGCAATGCTCACAACCTCATAGCCCTGACAGGGAGCAAACACCTCCCCAACACACTGACTCTATTAACATCCTCCTCAAGAGACTCTGCCTCAGCCCATGCAAGTCACCAGTGACTTAAAATAACACGAATTCTCAATCAATTAAAGTGTACTTTAAAGCTTCAGAACACCTCAGACAGAAATAGCAAAGTGTTAGCATGGTTTATCATCTCTTTTAACTCTTTGGAGGTAAATATTCTCTGCAAGCAGACCATCCCCTGTCAGCACGTACAGCTCAGCACACCCTGTGCCACGTGAAGTGCAGGGTGACAACACCCAACACCCTTGGCTCATTACCCACCTCTGCAGGGAAGTGCTCAGGGACGGGATGCTGCCTGTGATGGCAGAGTTTGGATGTGACTGTGAGCACTTCTGGCTGTGGTGCTCTCAGGAGTCCCCACACTGCTGGGAGATCTCTGTAGGTCATCACCCCACCTTGGGGGCCAGACACGCTGGAGGGTGGTGGGAGCAGGGACTGGGGTGCCCCCAAGGGGCCCTCCATTTCTGTCCCCTGTGAGACTCACCAGCCCCTCACACGACCCATTTCCAGCCCTGCCCTCCCACATAGGGGTGTGAGTCAGGATTTCTGGAGAGCCAGGAGCTCCAAAAACCATTATTTTACACCTCAAAACCCTGTTCATACATCAGAAACACACATAACCCTTCTCTGGGCAGCATCTCCCAGGAATCCAGCTGAACAGGAGCCTGCACACTCAGGGACCCACACAACTCCCAAGAGTGGCTCCAGAGCAATGATGTGAACTCCTTGGACAGCCACAGCCTTTCAAACACCTCCCTAGGGTCAGATGGAAAGAGAAGATGAAGGCAGGCTTTGCTCTGGAGGCTCTGTGCACAGCCAGAGCCCAGGGGAGCAGTACCTTCAGCTGGCAGCACACGGACACGCGGCAGTAGTGGATGAAGTCCAGCACGGCCACCGGCGCAGCCCCCAGGCTCAGCAGGACACTGAGGTCATCCACCAGCAGCACGGGGCCTTTCCAGGAACAGTCACTGGGAGTCAGGGACACCCGCACAAACTCAAACAAGGCTCGGAGGTCAGAGGTGCTCCCGCTGCAAGACATGAAGGAGGTGTCAGGGCTTGGCACCGTGTGTCCCCCTCCTCACCCATTGACCCAGAGTGGGGATCACCAGCCTGTCCCCTCCCTGCTGTCCCCACTGCTGTGACAGTCACCTCCTTGCTGCCCCTTCAGCCCCTGCTCCTTTACACCTGTGTGTGGTGAAACCCTTCTGCCCTGCTCCAGGGATCGTGGAACGGTTTGGGTGGGAAGGAAACTCAAAGCCCATCCAGTGTCACCTCTCTGCCATGCAGGGACACCTTCCACTATCCCAGACTGCTCCAAGCCCTGTCCAACCTGGCCTTGGACACTGCTGGGGAAGCGTCTGGCTTTTGCTGAGCTTCCCAGGCAACATGAAGAAAATGGTGTGAGAATAAACCCAAAAGCCAGCATGGATAAAGCAGCACTGTTCTCTTGAATAAAAAAACCCCTCAAAATAATGGAAGAAGGGAATAAAAAACTTGGCTAGGGTTTCATTTGACACAAACCTGTGGAAATAAATGTTTTTCTAGACCTATAACATGCTTGGCAATGAGGATGGGAGTGGAAGTTCCCCTAAAATTCTGGGAAGGGGGACAGGATCCCTCCATGAGCAGCAGCAAGGGACAGGCCAGGACACTTAGGGGGATGTGCACATTGCTGGTGCTTCCCTTCACTCAGTGTACAGCTGAGTCCTTGGGCCTCGGAGGGGAGCACAAAGGGCAGCGGGAGCCAGTCCTGGACCTTGGGTGGTGCTCTTGGTGGCAGCAGATGTGAGGGGGAACATTCCATGCTCAGGCTCACCTCAGAAACTGCAGAGGACTGGGCTGTCCTGGCTGCTCCTCCTCCCCAAACAGGAGGTCAAGGCAGGACTTGAGGCCCTCCAGGAAGACAAGCTGTCCCTGCTCCTTGGCAGCTGCCAGACTGACTCCCTCAAGAGAGGAAAACATTAGGTTTCACAGTGAACACTTATGGAAAATGGCGCACACAGAACCATGTGGGTCAACAGCCAAATTTTCATTCTTATTTGAATCAAATCTTATCTAAATGTGCTGATAAAGTCAGTGCTTCAGGGATGAAATGGGCACTTCTGTTACAGTCACTGGTGGCACATTCGTTCTTCTGTATTTTGCCAGGAGATAACAAAAACACGCTGTGGTTTGGGAGCTCAAACACCCTGGAATTCCTTCTGGGAAGCCAGCTTGGTGAGCAGAGGCAGGGAGAGAATGGCCCAGGCTTCTCCAAGGGCCTGCTGTGAGCAATTCCTTCACCTCCCTCCCTGGGTGGTGAAAGCCTTTGTTTTTCACTATCTGCAGATCGTGGCTGTGGCAATGAGGGCTCCTGGCACAGCCTGGATCCAGAGAGCACCGTGGGCTGGGCATCCCAACACTTGCACAACACCTGGGAGAGAGCAGCCAGGGCTCCCACGGGAAGCAGCCCTGACTCCACTTGGAGGAGGAGAGGACCACGACAAATGCCTGGGGCTGCGACTCAGACTCAAACTCAGCTGGCTCACAGCCCTGCCCGGTGGTGAGACCAACCGAGAGCCACATGCTGGCAATGTCCAGCTCCAATGGAGACATCCCACAGCTGCAGCAGACATGGAAGAGACTCCAGCTGGGGATCACAGAATTCTAGAAAGGTTTGGGTTGGAGGGACATTTAAAGATCATCCAGTTCCATCCCTCTGCAGGGACCTTCCACTGGACTAGGCTGCTCCAAGCCCTGTCAAGGGCTGAAGGAGCTGGGGGGGCTCAGCCTGGACAAGAGGAGGCTCAGAGGGGACCTTCTTGCTCTCCACAGCTTATTCTCAGAAAAGGCGGTCACCCACTGGAAGGGGCTGCCCAGGGCAGTGGAGGAGTCCCCATCCCTGGGGGGATTTAAAAGCCTTGTGGATGTGGCACTTGGGTTAGTGGTGGCCTTGGCAGTGCTGGGGGACAGGTGGACACAATGGTCCTTGAGGGCTTTTCCAACCTCAATGATTCCATGACCATGTGCAGTATAATTATTTCCTGGAGGACTGGACTAGGTGACCTTTTCAGGTGTCTTCCAACCCAAACTATTCCATTACTATCTTCCCAGGCTCAGCTTTGCAGCATTATCACTTAGTAACATGGATATTAAGAATAATATAAGGCCTGACTGAACTCCCATCTGCTGGCATCTGTTCCCTGCTCTAAATGGAAGTTGCTTGGACTCCCACCCCTGGGAATCCTGCTACCTGAGAAGAATGCTTCCTCTATTTTCCTTCTACTCAGCTGGGAAGGAACATATGCCTGAATGCTCATTCCCTCTTCAGACTTCCCCTATAAAGCAATAGACCTTTTTTGAGCACTACCCCTCAGTAACAGCTTCAGAAATAGCAGCATTATTGGGCAATTCCAAGCACACACGATGGAAAACTTCCTAGCCAGGGACAGAACCACCTTTATGTGGCAGGTGAGGAGCAGGAACAGCCAGCAAATAAATACCTGCCATGCCATGAAGAAGGGCTGGGCTGCACAGCAGCCTCACAAGCCTCATTCCCTCAGGGATTTCTGCAGTCCATAGGACTGGGAACCCGCTGAAATGCTGTCACTAAATTCACTATTAATATCAACAATTCAGCAACTGATTTTACCTTGACTTCAGCCATTTCTTCCTGCACACACAAACTTTCTGTACCTCAGATCTGCAAGAAAAGTGTCCTCCCCTTCAGAAGGGAACTCAGTGCTGTGACACCAGGGCCTGCCTGGGTGACAGAGAAGGGCCACAGTGGCCAGGGACAGGGTTGCCTGATTGTCAGACCAAGAATTCAGCCCCCTCAGTGCCAGGCATGGACCCAGCAAGTTCAGACTCATTTTCCAACAGGGGAACAGGTCCCAGGGAGACCTGAAATCACCCACTGCAGTCACCTGCCACGGCAAAGCTCTGCCTGTCTCCCTGCTGGCAGCCCACCCAGTGTGACCTCTGGAAGCATCAGACAGCTTGGAAAGTGGGAGAAGTGCTCAAAATGGCCAGTGGCACCTTCCTGAGTGCACAGACAGGACTGATGTCCCTGCAGGACTCATGTCCCCGCAGCTGAGCCACAGCACTGCCCAGCACCCAAACAGCCTGAAAGCTTTCACTCTGTGAAAAATCCTGCTCCATTACCCTGGAGCACAGGGACATTATCTCTGGCACACTGTCAGCCATCGACCCAGCCCAGGAATGCTCCTGCAGCAGCAGCTCAGCTGCTCCTGTCCCTCTGGGGAGCTGCCAGAGCATGGTGTCCCCCAGCCTGCCAGCAGTGACAGCCCCTCAAAGCAGAGCTGCCCCTCACTGCTGCCCACTCCATACAAGAAAGCAAAATATCTGAGGGACAGAAGAAGGAATGGAGTGTACAAAGCAGGGGGAATGAGCTCATCAGCAAACACAGCTGTGGGACAAAGTGTGGCCATCAGTGATCAGGCCAGGCCACGTCCTCCTGTGAGCTCAGAGCAGGGGACAGGAGATGGGCATCAAATGGGGACAAATGTGGTTTCCCTGTAAAACAAAACAAACTTTGTACAAGTGAGGGTGGGAACACCAACCTGGCAGGGTGCCCTGCTGCTGTTTGTCCTGATATAGCCCTGCATGCTCTCTGCAAGGTCAGGGCCAATGACATTGATGGTGCCTTAAAATGAAGTGTGGGTCCTCAGGGAAAGAGGACACACGCACAAAAAGCCAGGGAAGTATTTTTTCCTGCAAGTAAAGATACATCCCTGCATTTAGCTAACACATAAGGAAGTGGTCTGGGACCTGTAACACCTGGCACACTGGGAAAGCAGCAAGTCCCTGGAAGCATCATGTCAGCTGTGTATAAATATTCACTTTGTCACCACACATCAGTGCTACAAGTGCCACTGTACAATCCACTCTGGCTCCAGAAGCCTCCTCCTGGGCCTGGGACTACCCTGCTCCCAACAGAAACTGGGGCATTGCTCAGTTCTGAAGCTCTTCCAAGTGTAGGCTTTCCTAAGGGCATAATCACAGTCACAGAATCACTGAGGCTGGAAAAGTCCTCTGAGTCCATCCACTCCCCCTGCACTGCCAAGGCCACCCCCAACCCATGTCCCCAAGTACCACATCCACAGGGTTTTTAAATCCCTTCAGCAGTGGGGACTCCACCCACAGAGCAGCTGGGCAGCCCTGAGCAGCTGTGCCAGGGCCAGACAACCCTTTTGGGGAAGGAATTTTCCCAATTTCCACTCTGAGCCTGCCCTGGCCCAGCCTGAGGCCGTTCCCTCTCCTCCTGTCCCTGTTCCCTGGGAGCAGAGCCCGACCCCCCCGGCTGTCCCCTCCTGGCAGGGAGTTGTGCAGAGCCACAAGGTCCCCCCTGAGCCTCCTTTTCTTCAGGCTCAGCCCCTTTCCAGCTCCCTCAGCCACTCCTGGGGCTCCAGCATCTTCCCCGTCTCCATTCCCTTCCCTGGACACGCTCTGCCCTGTACCTGGGGACTGCAAAACTGCCCCCAGGACTGGAGGTGCCTCAGCAGTGCCAGCACAGGTGATGGGCACTGCCCTGGGCCTGTTGCCACACCACTACTGGGCTCCTACACCAGCAAGTAAAGACCTACACCAGCAAGTTTTTAAGCAAATTTAAGAGTGAAACTACCCTGCCAAGAAGCACCTTTTCTGAGCCTGATGTGCTCATCTGTGCAAAGAAGGATCAAAGCCAAGAGAAGATGTGATGGAAACTTGGATATAAATAACTGATATTGCGACCTCCAGCTCCTCAGAGCTTGGGAGGAATTCACAGCAACGACCACAGGGGCACCTATGAAGTTGCAAGGCAAGAGTGACTCAGAGCTGAAAGCAGCTCAGCGCTTCTCTGAGCTGTGCTTATCACCTCCTTTGTGGCAGCCACCTTTTGTTCCAAGTATCAGACAGCAGATCGCCCCCATTTGCATCGCACGTGCGCTCCAGCTAATCCCCATGTTCTCTCCCTCCTCAGCCTCCCAGCCAGGGAGACGTCAGCAGCTCCCATTAAGTGTTCACCGGGAAATCTCTGCATTGGGAAACACACTGACTTGAGGAGCAGGCAAGGATCCCGTGCTTAACAGCTGGATTTCCTCCCCACACCGCTTGCTGTGCCCCATTTCCTGCCCCACTCAGCAAGTTCCCTCCACGATTTCCTCCCCTCTGCATCGCAAAGGCCAGGACAGCTCTGTGCTCCAGGGGGTGGTTTGCTCAGCCAGGGGGATCTGCTCCGCAGGGAATCACACCTTGAGTTACAGCTCCCTGGGGGAACACCGTGTTTGCTCAGCCTACTGCACCTACCCCGGGCCACTGATCTCCTTTCAAAAGGTAAAAACTGGGCAGTAAATAAAATACAGCTGTTTAGCAGCACCACGTTTACAGTGGGGAATGCAATACCTGGATCCTCAACACCTGAGGATCATGGTGCAGCAGTGCTGCTGGGATTCACAGCAGAACCAGAGGAGGAGGCCCAGTGCAAGCCCTCATCCCTTCAGCCCTGGAAGGTCACCTGGACTTCCCACCTGGAGCATTTCACCTTGGAGTGTTGTACAAAGAGCTGAGTGAAGCAGTTTGGAGCTCAGACAATTTGCTGACAGGCAAAATTACCCTGCCTGCTTTGTCTCTCTGTTTCCTCATTTCAGAGTACACATAATCCTTGCCCAGCTCACCATGGGAAGGAAATCCCTAGGAATTTACCTGTGGCTCCTTGCAGAGCTCAAAGGGATGGCTCAACCCAGAGGCCAAAAGAGGCACACGGGTGTCCTTGTGACTCAGCCCTCCATCCCAACAGGAACCAGAGGACAGGGGACAAGGTCACCTCAGGAGCTCCTGCAGGTGTGCAGGGGTCCTGGGAACACTGACACCACCACATTTTCCTCTCCAGAGGATTAAGGAACCTCCATCTACCAGTCTGGGCCTGTCTGGGGAACACTGATCCCCAGAAAACATTTCTAAGCACAAAGCAAGCAGCCATACAGCTCTTGGCAGGGCAGAGCTTGTGGGGCACCTCACAGCCAGGTTTTTGCACAAAAGTGCTCTTTATCCCCCATCACAGGAGCACCAGTCCTGACTGTCCCCAGCAAAACCTGGAAACATCAGCTCACACACAATTCCTGCTCCCCATTCCCATTCCTTCCCACCCAAAAGAAACTAGCTGGACCCCTAATAATGAACCCATGCCAAGAGACTCACCAGTTTCTGTGCCACGATGTTGTAGTGGCTGAAGGACTGGAGCAGGGCCACAAAGCAAACCTTGCAGCCAGCTGGGGAGGGACAAAAGCACACATTAGCAGTTCCACTTTGCAGCTGACATTATCAAAGCTCATAAATCACAGCAGGCAGGCCACAGATCTGTCTGGAAGGACCTTGAAGCGATGCAGGTCTAGACAGACCCTCCTTTGCTTTCAATTTTCACCCTTCTAGAGGACATCCACATTATATGTGATAATGTTAGTGTAAAAACAGTGGGAAAGAAGGAAAAGGATTACTTTAAAAACTGTAAGGACCCTTTTCTGCCTCGTGCCAGGCCAGCCTGGGACCTCCTGGCCCTGTTTGCTGGTGTTGCGGTAAGGAGGCCAAGGGCCGGCTGTCAAACCACAGACATGCCAAAAATTCCCATTTTGGCTCTCACAGGGCAAGTGACCTTGACTGGAAAAACACACAGAACAGGGAATTGTGTCAAACACCTAAATAAAATGTGATTTTGGAACACAGCTTGGGTAGGAACATAACCAGTGTTTGTTGGACATGGATTTCAAGTAGAACAAGTCAGTGGCCAAGTGGACAACATGGGGGTGCTGCAAACAGGGAATAACTGCACCCAAGTCCTGGGCTGGAGAGGGGCAGGTGACAGCCAGCACACGTGTCCTGAGACACATTAATATCCCACAGGGCTGCCCACCCACCAGGGATGGGAGGCTTTTCCCAGGCACACAGGCAGCTCTGGACAGCGACTCCAGGGCAGTGCTGCGGGGCAGGACATCAGCAGAGCCCCAGGCAGTGTCTGGCAGCTCTCTCTGAACCATTCACACTGTTACCAACCCACTTTCCACAGCATTTCCCTCTGTTCCATTACCTAAAAAATATTTCAAAGCAGGGTGAAGCCCCAGTTGAGGCAGTTCTGGGGGCAGAATGTGTTCATGCCCTGGCCAGCACTCTGAGCTCCCTTTCAAGCCTGACAGCACCAGAGCTGCTGGGCTGGTGGCTGTGCCAGCAGAAAGCTGGAGGAGTCCCTGAGTCCAGCGCCTGCTCTGCAGGGCCAGGAGGTTACTCACAGGGAAACCACTCCCAGAAAAGTAATTAAGACACCTTGCCAGGCTGTTTCTTGACTCACTCTGAGCTTATCTGTTGTTAATTGGTCCTGATATGTGTAATTACATAATAAAAATGGACACAGTGAGGAAATTGCAGTGAATACCTCCCTGTCAGAGCCTGTGTGATTTACAAAAATCACCACAATCCGTGATGAAACAAGGCACAGGATTATGGGATGTACTCAAGGATACAGAGAAGTTCCAAGAACAAGTCAGGACTGGGACCCATAAATCCTAACCCCAAAGCTTTGTGTTTATCTGAGGATAACTCACGCTCTGCAGAGCTGCCCTCTGCTCATGGAGCAACCCTGAGGGAACCTGCGAGGTGTGCCTGCCTCAGAGAGTGCTGCTGCTGACCCACCTCTGAGGTAGAAGGAGAGGAAGTGGTGCACCAGGAAGCTGCCATCTGTCCGGGTGTCCCGCAGCAGTGTGAATTTACCCTGGAAAAGAAGAACCAAAGTAACAGAGTAAGGTGAGAGCACAAACTGCTCTGGGTAGACAAGATGCTGGCTCAAGCTGCAGGAATTCTGCAGGTGTTACTCAGAGGAAGAAGTAGACAAGCAGAGCTCCAGCTGTCCATTTACAAAGGGAAGCCAACGCTTCCCCTGGACACAGCCCACGGGGAGGCATCTGAACCACAGCATCGCTGAGGTTGGAAAAACCCCCTGAGGGTTGGACCATCAAGTCCAACCATTAGCCCAGTTCAACCATCAACCCAGCACTGCCAAGCTCACTACTGCACCATGCCCCTACATGCCCAGTGTCACCACATGTCCACTAGCTAAAAGCCCTTGTGCTCAGCTGTGAGCCCAGCTGGACCCCCACGTCTGTGCCCACCAGATGCCACCCTCCCCTGGAAACAACAGACATGCAGCACAGTGTTCCCAGTGCCACCACATCCGGAGCCTCTGGTGCTGGACACCATCGAGGGGGTTCTGGGCAGCTTCCACCTCCCAGCTTTGTGCCCCTCTCCTCCAATTCACTGGCATCTTTCTTCCCTGAGTGGCAGGGGAACAACAGCCACCCACTCCATTCCCAGCCCGTTCTCCCCCTGCCACAGCCAGCGCTGCCAGTGTGTTTAAAACGTCAGCACCACTAGAGCTCCTGTTCCTCCTGTGCCCAAAGAGCCCTCCTTGTCCTCCCTTCCAGGTTTACTTCCAACGTGCCACCTTCGGGGTAGAAACCCTTATCACCGAAATTCTGTAGTGCAGCAGAGCTCTCAGCACAAGGTATAAACCCTGTTTTGATCAGGCAGGAAATTAATCCTGTTCATTAGTGCACACTCATTATCAGCCCCAGCCTCATCAAGGTGTTTGTTTCCATTAAAATCTTAGTCAGGATGTTTCTTTAATCAATACAAATCATAGACGAGCTGCTTGGAAACACAAAGAACTTATCAAAGTGATAGTTCTTCTATTCCCAAGAAGAGAAAAGGCCTTGTGCAGCAACAAGCCATCTCCGCACAGGCAATTCCCAGGCCATCCATCAGAACCAACTCCCCAGTGCCTAAAGCAGAGTGAATGGAACAGCAAATATTGAACATGACTGCAGGGAATGCAAAGCAGGGGCCAGGGCAGGGAAGCTGCTCCCCCTCAGCCGGAGTGAGAGCTCTTCCCTGCAGTGACAGGGACACTGCCCCAAGACATGCCCCTCCATGGATGAGCCTGGAGGAGACTCGTGCTCAAACAGCACAAACACAGATGTTCAGGGGTTTATCTTCTGCAACTCCATCCCCTGCAGCTCCCCTCTTCCCCCCCAGAGCCCTGGGAAGAGCAGGCTGAGCGCTCCCTGTGAGCTCTCCCTGCCAGCCGGCTCGCACAGGCTGTGCTGGCACGGTGGGATTTGTCACTCCGAGCACACGGCATCGTGCCGTTCCAAAGGCAAAGCCCTCCTGTAGAACCTTCTCCACGAACCCCAACCCATTCTGTCCATGCTCTGCCCTCACACTCTCAACACCTGCAGGCTATGAGGCAGAAGCTGCAGCTACTTGTTAGGAACTGCCAAAATCCCTTGACGGGGCAGCAGTGGGTGTCACAACCCCAGGGTGACACAGCCACACTGGCAGCAGCTCCTCACACCCAGCAGCGCTCTGGGGACAGGGGACAGTGCCTGTCAGCGCTCGGGAAGTGGCACAGCCTGGCCGTGGGGCTGTGGAAATGGGGATGGCAGTGCTGGGAGGGAGAGGCTGCAGAGGGCTGGTGCTGTTACACAACAGGACACCGGGCCAGGCTGTGCACCCAGCACGCTCCCGGGGCCGGCTCTGCACAGCCATCGGTGACACTGAGGGGACTTGCACACACACACACTCATCATTTACTACCGGAGTAAAGCAGATTTAATACCATGAGCATGGCAGGGCATGCAGCCAGTCCCCCATTCCAGCACTGGAACACCACTGGCTGGGCAGCCAGCCACACTGGTGTGACACTGGACAAAGGGGAACCTGCAGCGCGTGGTGGGATGGGAAGGGCCAACTCAACCCCAGGGAATTCCCCACACAGAGGAGGCCTTGGTCATCTCCTGATCTGGCTGCCAATTCAAAGCCAAGATCTCGAGGCCAAATCTTCTGGTTTTTGCTCTGTGGAACTTCCTGCTCACATCAAGGTGAGCTCCCTGCCTCAGAACCAGGCTCGTGGATGACCACATTCCCGCTCATCCCACAGCTCCACCACCCAACACCCCTCAGAGCACAGGGGGACAAACTCCACCAAGCATTTCCCACTCAGTGTTCCATGTGCATTGAAAACCCAACATCAGCCCACAGGAACCACAGGGGTTTGGGACTTTACACACTCAGATTATCCTGTACTACCACCGAGCCTCAGCCAAAACCTCCACCAGATCTGCTCTGAGCCTCAAGGGCACCATCCCAAATTCTCCTCAGTATTGTTTCCCCATCAGACCAGCACTGCCCCACTCCAGATAGCCCGGCAAGGAATGACCTTAGAACTATCTTCCAGATCAGGGAGAAACCTTCCCTATTCCCATCCCATGCTGGTAGTAGGGCAAGGAGGGAACTGGAGACAAAGGGGGAAACTCAGTCTTACAAAATAAATTATCACCCCTAACTTGCTTTTGTTATCTAAGCTTGTAACTGTCAGGAAAAACATGAAGTAACATGCAGCACATGGATAATTTATTAATAATTACTGATGACACGCCAGAGGGAAGGGATGGGGCATCCAGAGGGACCCGGAGAAGTTGACAAGAGAGGGTCCATGGGAACCTCACGAGGTTCAACAAGGCCAAGTACAAGGCGTTGCACCTGGGTCAGGACAATCCCCAGATTCAGCAAAGGCTGGGGGATGCAGGGATGGAAGGATGGAAAACAGACAAGCTGCTCCAGGGCTGGAGCCCCTCTGCTCTGGAGCCAGGCTGGGAGAGCTGGAAATGTTCCCCTGGAGAAGGGAAGGCTCCAGGGAGAGCTCAGAGCCCCTTGCAGGGCCTGAAGGGGCTCCAGGAGAGCTGGAGAGGGACTGGGGACAAGGCATGGAGGGACAGGACACAGGGAATGGCTTCCACTGTGTCCACAGAGGGCAGGGATGGATGGGATATTGGGAAGGAATTGCTCCTGTTGAGGGTGGGCAGGCCCTGGCACAGGGTGCCCAGAGCAGCTGTGGCTGTCCCTGGATCCCTGGCAGTGCCCAAAGCCAGGCTGGATGGGGCTTGGAGCAACCTGGGACGGTGGAAGGTGTCCCTGCCCAGGACAGGAGGTGGCACTGGATGAGCTTTAAGGATCCCTCCAGCTCAAACCGCTCTGGGATTTCCATGACTGACATTTTACCTGCACAGCTCTCACAGAGAGCAAAGGTGTTTAGTTCCAGCGTGACTTCACTGACACAAAACCTCCCTGGAAAAGCTGCATTAATTAATTTAGTGCCCTAAATGACAAGTATCTCTAGAACAGCTCCCCGGTCCGGAGCAGTGCTCTCCAACGGATTTAACGCCCAATTCTGTGTTTATTCCCCGCACGGCAGCACGCACGCACGGACACACCGCGGGAACAGAGCTCGGCCGCTTCCCAGCGGCGGATGCCGGAGCCAGAGCCCTGAGGGGCGGCGGGGAGCCGGGAACGGGAAATGGAAGGGCCGAAGGCGGCTGAGCTCTGGGACCGGCCGCAGCCGCCGCCTCCGTCTGCGGAGGCCGTGCTCCCTCCAGCGCTCCCCGCCGCTCCCGGCGGCCCCAGCCCGTCCCTCCCGCCCTCTCAGCGCCTTCTCACCCCGTCCGGGCGCTCCGGGGAGGCCCCGAGCAGCTCGTTCAGCTCCGCGAACATGGCGGGCGGCCATGAGGGGCCGCGCAGGGCGGGAAGCGCCGCGGGGCTGCGCATGCGCCGGGCGGGTGGCGCCCCCTGCTGGCGGGGCGGGGGCCGGAGCCGCCATTGCCGCCCCCTGAGGTCCCGGGTGCGCAGGCAATTAACGGGGCTGGGTCGCTAATTAACCCGGCTGGATCGCTAATTAACGGGGCTGGATCACTCATTAACGGGGCTGGATCGGTAATTAACCCGGCTGGATCGGCAATAAACGGGGCTGGGCCCGCGTCCCACCGTCAATTAAAGTGGCTGGATCCTCACCCGTGTGATTAATTAAAATGCTAAATGGGACTGGGTCCTCATCCCATCATAATTAATGGGGATGGATCCCATCCCATCATTGGTTCATGGGGCTGGATCCTCATTCCATCATAATTACCAGGGTTGGATCCTCATCCCATTGTTAATTCATGGGGCTGGATCCTGATCCCATCATAATTAACGGGGATGGATCCACATCCCATCGTTAATTAATGGGGCTGGATCCTCATCCCATGGTTGGTTCATGGGTCTGGATCCTCATCCCACCGTAATTAACGGGGCTGGATCCACATCCCATCGTTAATTAATGGGGCTGGCTCCTCATCCCATGGTTGGTTCATGGGGCTGGATCCTCATCCCACCGTAATTAACGGGGCTGGATCCACATCCCATTGTTAATTAACGGGGCTGGATCCTGATCCCATGGTTGGTTCATGGGGCTGGATCCTCATCCCGCTGTTCATAAAGGGGCACACTGGGTCTGGATCCCGGTTCCCAGCACCAGTGCTGGCCTCCAGCTGCCTTGGTGGCACTGGTCACGCTGACCCCTGGTCCCAGGGTGCCACCAACCCCTTCCCAAAGCCCTGTGTTTCTGTGGCAGATTTAATCCCTCTGGGAAGCATCTGGGACAGTTTGGGGCACGGGGGTATTTGCGAGGGGTCTGTCACCCTCTCACTGTTTCCTGTTTCATCATCAGCACGTTTGGGAGGTGCTGAACATCCACTGGGCACCTAAAAATGATCTGCAGTAACAGCAAATTTACAGCCCATAAACACCAAAATCCACATTCTTTGGTCCAAACCCGAAGTTGAGATTTTTGGCACTTAATTCACCTTGCCATTTGCTCCAGCAAAGCTTTTGTAACCTTTTGAGTTTCATGGTGGAAACAGGGATTGCCTTGCTGAGGGGAGATGTGCCAGAGCTGGAGAGCAGATTCTGGAGCCAGGGATGTGCAAGGGGGACTGGAGAGAAGCCAGTGGAGTCTGGGATGTGCCAGGGTGACTGGAGAGCAGATTCTGGAGCCAGGGGTGTGCCAGGGGGATGGGAGAGCAGATTCTGGAGCCAGGGGTGTGCCAGGAGGACTGGAGAGCAGATTCTGGAGCCAGGGATGTGCCAGGGGGATGGGAGAGCAGATTCTGGAGCCAGGGGTGTGCCAGGAGGACTGGAGAGCAGATTCGGGAGCCCGGGATGAGCTGGGATGCTGCTGGAGGCCGGGATGCAGCGCTGTGAGCGTTAGGGGGCATCCCACGATGTGAGAAAAGCACGGAAGGAGGGACGGAGGCACTGCCGGGGTTCAGCTCCTCGGAACGGCGGAGCATCACCGCTGAGGGACTGTGCGGGATTGGGAGCGGGATTCCACGGGAGAAGGGGACAAGCCTGTGGAAAGCAGGGCTGTCGCCATCTGGGGAAGCCCCCGAGCTGCCGATTCCTGGGAAAAGAGCTGTGGGAACACGAGAGGTGTTTGCCTCGCCTTCCCACAGAATGATTCTTGTAGGGAAGAGGGGCTGTGTGAGGATTTGGCTGAGGCACTGCGGCCGTTCTTCTGCCCTCATTCCCGATGTTTGCCCGTGTGTTACCTTTCCCATTCCCCATCCTGCTCTCCAGCCCAGCTCGGGAGCCCCGGGGTCCCTGGTGTGCCCCAGACCCCGCCCGGGCCCAGGGAAGGAAAGGGAAGGAAGGAAGGGAGGGAGGGAGGAAGGAAGGAAAGGAAGGAAAGGAAGGAAAGGAAGGAAAGGAAGGAAAGGAAGGAGCTGCCTCTCTGCTTTTCCTTTGATGCCTTCCGTCCTGGAAAAGCTGGGGCTGAAAGCTTCTCTAAGAACCCAAATGGCTTTGCTTTCAGGGAGCCCCGCTGCAGTCCGGGGAGCGCAGGAGCCGGTCCCTGTCCTGTGCGGCCAGAGCCGGAGTTCCTCCTTGGAGAGCGCCTGGCTCCGTGCTGGCTCGCAGGGCTCGGCTGCAGAGCCCATTCCGCCGGCACAGGGGGCTCGCCGGGCCCGGGGCAGCTCCTGGAGGAGTTCCTGGAGGAGTTCCTACCTGGCTGCATTGGTATGCCGGCCGAGCCGCCGCTCAGACTCCTTTTGTCTGCTCTGTCACGTTTCCCTCCCTGTGGCACTTCCCTCCCGGCTCCTTCAGGAGCCGCAGAGCCTTGTAAATGAAACGTAAAATCCTCTCTTTTTCTCTCCACAGTGGGAAGGGGACCGGAACCGCATGCAAAGTGCAGCTGCATCTCTCTAAACACCTCTTGTCCTTCCTAATATATTCCTTCCCACGTCCCAGGACTTGTTACTGTGAGAAGGCAGTGAGGATTTTGCTGTTAAAACTGGTGCCCCTTCCCTCCCATCTGCTCCGTGCCTATTTGCAGTATTTATCGTGGAGCTGTTTCCCAGAGGAGCCATATGGGATCCATAGGTATCCACGCTGCTTCCAATGAAGCCCCTCTGGCAGAGCAGTGGGTGAAAAGCAATTCATGCCCAAAAGTAGAAAAAAACCACAGCAGAACAGATAAAACTAATTAATCTTGCAGTGTTTGAGGTGATTCCCAAGAGCCTGGCAGGGAAGGGGAGCTGAACCCACCAGGTTCCATGACATGAGTGTGTGGAAAATTATTTTTAGGGAGAAAACCCTTTGATTTACCTCCTGTGATTGTTGCTTATTGCTGAGCTACCCGGGATGGATTTTAGTGCACAAATCCCATTCCACCTCAGCAAAAGGAGGGTTTTCTTCTCTCGGGACACCTCGGCTGCTGCTGACACAATGCCAAGTGCTCTGGAGTCATAAAGGATCACCAGAGTTGTGGGGCCAGCGAGGGTTAACGGGAGCAGATGTTGGCTGAGTCAATGGCCAGGGAAGAAAAGAATGGGACACGTTCCGGGATAAATTCCACCTCCTCAATGCCCGCCCTGACCAGCAAAGAGCAGCTGGAAGGAATAATGGATGAGCTGAACCAGGTGCTGAATTTCTCTGAAGAAACGCAAGAGCCAGAGTTTGAAAAGAATTGCTAAGGCGAGGGGTCCCTCGGGGTGACAAGGAACGGGACCGGACCCGGTGGGACAGGCAGGGGTGTTCCGGTGTCCCCAGCCCTCATGCCTTCCCAGAGCCCTTTTCTCTAGGAAAACTCAGGGAAAAGTGGTCTCTTTTGGACCTTCCCCTCTCCTTTAGCTTGGCAGGGTTGGGAAAAGTGCTGCCAGTGAAACCAAATCCTCCAGGTATTTACAGACACTCTGGTATGTGATTCCGAGGCTGCAGATCATGGAATAATTTGGGTTGGGCTGCAGGCACAAAGCACAAAGGATGGGACAAGGAAAATAAATATGGATTTAGGTCCTGAGGGTGTGGTAAAATGGCTGGGACACCTGAGCTGCCTTTAAAAGTCTCCAACAAAAACACGGAGCAGCATCAGTTCCTGTGTCCCTCCTTTACCTTCTCCTGTTTGCCTGAGGCCAAATCTTCAGGATGGAGTTATTCTTACCTCAGGATATTCCTCGTGCTGGGAGATTTCATGGGAGACTGATACAACTGGAAAATACAGCAAAATAGAGGAAATTGATGTTTATTTTTTCACATTTTAAATCTTACTTTTTGCTTGCTTGCATCCATATAAACAAATGTATCTCTGGTGAAAGGAGCAACTGTGGAAAATACTGGAAAAAAGGATGAGGACTGAGCTGATAAACCTGCTCCACACGCTCTGGCAGAGGGAGGGAAGAGCTGAGCTGACATTTCTGATGGAAGAAAAGCAGGATCACTGAGCATGAGGCCAGAGGGACCCCGAGAGGTCGCTCAGATGAAGCAACACCTGCCGCCAGCAAAATCCGCTCAGCTGCAGCCTCCCTGGCAGATGTTTGTCCAACCTGTTCCCAGAAACCCTCGGCAGCCACGGCTCCACACCCTCTCCTGGCATTTCTTCCCAGCCCCCCTTTATTCCCACTCCATATCCCCGTGTCACCCAGGCATCCTCTGCTGGGTTTATCCGTGCTTCTTTTGCTGATTGCTTGTGGCTGTGGAGAATAATTCACTGCCTTCGTCAAGCAGGGAGAAAAACAAGCCAGTTTGGATGCAATTTTCAGCTCACCTTTAAAATTCACTTGACCATTTCGAAGCAAAATGCCACTGGCTCTCCACGAGGGATCTCCAGGCCTTTTCCAACAGAGATTGGAGAATCCCTGGGAAATGTGCTGAATCCAGCAGGGATCTGGCAGCAAAGTTCTCTCAGCATGAAGATCCTCAGCTGTTGGCAGGGAACCACCGAGGTGCTGAGGATGGCTGTGAGCAGGGTGGGATCAAAGCCAGCAGGGAAAGCGCTGTCCCCTCTCCCAGATCCAGGTGTTGGGCTCCCCAAAGCCGCTGGCCTCTGCCATGTCCTCTGTGCCTCCTCATCCCTCACTCTCCTTGCCCCCTTTGGCCACTCCTTCTCCCCATTTTGCCCCATCCTGCTTTTCCCCTCTCCCCTCTGACCACTCTTCCAGCACTTCCAGCTCCCCCACAGCTCCTTTTTTCCTGCCCTCTCCTCTTCCCACCGATCCCATGCACAACATTCAGCAGCCTGAGGACAACACATGCCTTCAGAGATCCCCTTCTCCCCCACACCTGTATCCCAGGCCTGGATCACCATGCACAGCTGGAGTTTGGAAGCTACGAAAGAATCCCTGCATCCTCTCCCACATCCTTCCTGAAATCTCCTCTTTTCCAACAAAACCCCACCAAGTTTCACTGGTCCTGTCTGCTGTGGCAGCCAATGTTGTCTCACTGCTCCTCCGTGCTCCTCAGCCCACCAGATTGTCCCATCTGCCGTCTCTTGCCTCCATGTGAAATTCTCAGCTCTGACACCAGAGCTGCATTTTCACACTGCATTTTTGTAGCTCCCAGCAAAAGGTGATGGAGACTCCTGGGTGCTGCTGCAGGTTGGCTGCAGATTCCTTTAACAGGTGCAAATTGCAGACACAGATTGCATCACTGAGCTCTGGAGTGGGTGGGGTGGGAAGGGACCTTAAAGTTCATCCCATTCCAAGGACACCTTCCACTGTCCCAAGTTGCTCCAAGCCCCATCCAACCTGGCCTTGGGCACTTCCAGGGATCCAGGGGCAGCCACAGCTGCTCTGGGCAGCTGTCCCAGGGCTGGACAGCCCTTTCCATGAAGGGATTTTCCCAATATCCAGCTTGAACCATTGGCACAACTTGAGGCTGTTCTCCCTTGTCCTGTCCCTGTTCCCTGGGAGCAGAGCCCAGCTCCCACCTGGCTGTCCCCTCCTGTCAGGGAGCTGTGGAGACTTTCAGACACTGTTCCTGTGTCTCCCTGGATCTCCAGTTCTCCCCACTGCCAACCACTCTTTCCTGGATCTCTCTTCTTACTTCTCCTGGACTTTCTCCCATGGCTTCCATCTTTCCTTACATGACAAGCCCCAGACTGGACCAGCTCTTGTAAACCCTCAGCCATCCCTTGTGCTACCAAACAGCTCTCAGGTGGCTTTAACTGATTTCTACCAAACAGCTCTCAGGTGGCTTTAAGTGGTTTTCTAAGCACCCCAGGATGAGGTTCTGAGAGTCGGAAGCAGTCTGGGTGTGCTGTTTAATATTCCCATTTTTGCTGTCGCCGCTCCCTCGGTGGCAGCACAGCACCTCATTATTGTGGTGGGCATCTGCTGGCACTTGGCACCTCCAAAGGCTGGGGGTTTTTAAAGGTTTTAAAACAAGCCACTGATCCCAGTGAATTCCCAGCCTCCTTTGCCAGCCGCCTTCCTCCTTCCCTGGGTCCAGACCAATGCTCCCTTACTAATTCTCCTCCTGCTGATGGAGCCTTTTCTTCTTCTCCTTAATGATTCCTCCCTATTTCCATCTCAATTTGGCCTTTCTGATGTCTCCCCACATGCTTATGCTCCCCTTTTAACTGTCCTTAGTAATTTGACCTAGTTCCCACTTCCCATAAACCTTTTTTCTCGAGCCTGAGGTCAGTGAGGAGCTTGTGATGTAGCCAGGCTGGTTCCTGCTACATTTCTTATTGGGATGGCTCCTGTGTGTGCTGCTTGCAGCATTCCTTTGAAGTCCCGCCAGTTTCCTTAACTCCTTTCACTTTTAAACCTGCCTCCCACCAGATCCCACTTCCCTCTTCTCCAAACGTCCCTTGTCTTTATTTTTCCCTTTCTCCCAACCCCTCCATGAGGGCTGTGAGCTTGGCCGCTCCACACTCAGCCTCCGGCCAGTTTTCCTCCTGCCTTTATGTTCCAAACCAGTCTCTGGTGCTGGTTGCTGGCTGTGCCCTGCTCTGTCCCTCTCCCAGTGGCACCAGTCAGCCCAGTGACAGCAGTGACAGCAGTGACACCGCCGTGCCCAGAGCTGTCCCAGCCCTCACTGCCGTCAGCGGGCGCATGCCCAGCTCCTCGTTCCCACACTGGGCATTTTACAGTTCACGAAGTTAAGAGGATTTTGCTTTTCTCCTCTCTTTAAATCCAACACGGAGTTGGTTTAATACTGGAATCGCTCCCTGTTACAGCCAGGCTGAGAGTAATGGAGTAATTGGTATTTCCCAGCACTGAATAACGGGATCCCGGTGCCTTCTGGCTGCACAAATACCAGGTACAGGCTCCTCCCAGCCACGAGGCAGCCCGGCAGTGGTGGGAACACTGGGATGTCACCGGGGGTGCTCCCAGGAGCTCCCCACAGTGACCTACAGGACATGTCCCCTCCCAAACCTTTGGGAAGCATCCTGGGGTTCACCACATAACACTCCTGTGCTGGGGTCAGCAGAGCTGCTCCCAGGGACGGTCCAGAAGGGTTTGGGAATGGTTCCTCAAGCCTGACCCTCCTTCCCCTGGGAGCTGGAGGTGGAGGTGGGACAGCAAGGGTGGGATCCATCCCACCCCTGTAGCTGTGTGTGACTGGAGCCACTGGTGAACGGAGCCAGACCGTGCCAGGGTGGAAGATGGGGGGACAGAAGCACAAGCAAGGGAAGGGACACAGCCTGCCTCATCTTCCAAATATTCCTCCAAGGGAAAGGGTGTGGAGCCAGCCCTCAGGCAAGGAAATGTCCTCAGAGGTGTCTAGAAGGGGACAAGGGACAGACATGGCACTGGCAGCTCCTCAGGGAGGGGCAGACCAGCCTGTAATCCCAAAAGAGCAGCATCCTGTGCCGAAGGTTCCAAGCACAGTTTGGGGTGTGCGGGGGCTGACGGGGACCACTGAGCTCCTGCCACTTCCTTCTCCAGCCCCCCATGCTGTGCCCGTCGGGTGAGTCGGGACACGGGCTGGTGAATCGACATTTGCATGGTGAGGTGGCAGTTTTGGCCATTGAGTCAGGACTCAGCTGGTGAATCTGGACTCAGACCATGAATTTGGACTCTTGGTTGGTGAATCAAACCCCTGGGCTGGTGAATTGGGCCTGGTTTGGTGAATCGGGACTCACCCAATGAATCCCGGCTCTGGATATTTTGTTTCAGGCAGCCGGAGCTTGTCAAGGGAAGAAAGACTCCTTGTCTCGGGGTCGTGGCTCTAATCCTGTTATGTGTCTGCGAGAGAAAAGAGGACGGTGGAGAGAGGACAGGCCCACTGCCGATGCCAGTTCCCTTCCCGCATCCCGTGCCAGCCCTTGCTGGCCGCAATGGGCCATCTCCCCTCCCAGCAAACCAGCCAAGCATTGAAATTTAATAGCTCCCTGGCCTCTCTGCATCCCAGTGATTAGGCCTGTGATTAAAGCCCATGTGTTGCTTGGCTTGCTGGGAGGCATATTCCTCCTCAGGGCCCGTGAAATCGGCTCCGAGCACGGCGCCTGCCCTCGCCCTCTCCGTGTCCGAGCGGGAGCCCCGGGATAACCTGCCCGTCCCTCCGGAGCTCGCTCCTCGCTCCTTGGGCAAGGCAGAGGCGCTGAGAGCCCGCGGGCTGGGGCTGGGCTGGCACCCCGGGGACACGGCGGCACAGCAGGGACAGTGACCCCAGAGGCAGAGGGGCTCAGGGCCGGCGGAGCGGGGCAGGAGCGGAGGCTGTGCCTTCCCTGGGAAACGGAGCGCGCCGGGACGGTGAGTGGGGTCCGGGAGAGCGGGAACAGCCCGGGGAGTGGTGGGGTCAGAGCAATGCCCCAGAGCAGGGGGGTGGACAGGGGGACAAAGCCCCCAGCGCTCCCATCCTGTGCAACAGCAGGAGCGTCCTTAAACCCGCTTAAATCCTTGTGCCCCGGTTTTGTCCTGAATGCCAGTAAGTCCCGTGGGGGTGAGCGGCTGCAGCCGAGGATGGCTCCTGAGTCCAGGACTCCTCTGTGGGTCATCCCTCATGGCTCCAAGACAGGGCCTGAGCTGAGGAGCCACTGCCTGGCTTTGTGGAGGGGACAGACCCACCGCTGCCCACCCCAGCCATTCTGGGCTTCTTGGAAGGGACAAAAACAGGTGGCAAGGGAATGTGGGCACCACGCCATGGTGGGCACCTCTGTGTGGAGCCACGGCAGGTCCAGGACAGATGGGCTGTGCCAGGGTTGAGGGTCTGTGCCATGTCACCCTCAGCTCCATGGTGACACTGTACATGATGTGCTGTGCCAGCCTCACCTGCACAGTGACACCATCCGTGGTGGATGGGCTGTGCCAGCCTCACCTGCACAGTGACACCACCCATGGTGGACGGGCTGTGCTGGGATGGAGCCGTGTCACCCTCACTTCCATGGTGTCACTGCCCACCATGTGCTGTGCCAGCGTCACCTCCACACATGGTGACACCATGGCCAGTGTGTCCCCAGGCAGTGTCCAGCTGGATGGACCCACAGGCACAGTGGGGGGGATCCCAGTGAGGAGCAGATGGTTTCCACATCCCACCACACAGCCCTGGTTGGACTCACTCCTTGGCTGCCCCACCCCGTGTCTCCCCGCTCGCCACCTTGCTGACTCCCTCCAAGGGCAGCTGGAGATGAGGGGTGGCCTTCCCCATCCTGCAGTGCCCCTTCCGTCCTCTGCCCTGCCTCACCCACAGCACTGCATCATTCTCGGGTTCCCAGTCCCCTCTATCATCCCTGTCCTCACACAACCATTTCTTCTCCTCATACACAAGCACAGATCCTCTTCTGCCACAGCGATCCTCATCCCACTCCAGCTCCCTTTCCCTCCCTCCCATCCCACGGGAAGCTGATGCCCAGCCCCTGCCCGTGCCGGGACATCCCACCTTTCCTCGGGGTTCCCTCGGGCATCAGCACCTCCTCTCTGCTCCGCCAGGCTCCTGCTCCACCAGCACATCCCTCTCCCCCCTCCCCACCCTTTTTACTGCTGTGTCCACGTTCCCAGTGCTTTGTCCATGCTTTTACCTGTCCTAGAGCTCTGTGCTGGAAGGGGGATGGCCAAGACCAAACCCCGCCGGTGCCGGTGAGCCGCTCGCTCCGCCTCGCGTGGGATCGCCTGCCGGCTCCCACCGGCACCCCTCAGTTCTTAATCTCTCGGGCAAGCCGAGAATTAATGATTGAGGGCTCACAGGACATCGGGGACATCCGATCCGCGCGGAGCTCCCACCTGGCCCGGGACAGCGCCGGCTGCACCCCCGACCTGCCGCACACTTAATATTGCCTGGTGATTAATGGCTCCGTGTCCTCTCTCCCAAGGAACCCGGAGTGTTGGCACCTGAATGAGTTCCTCTCCAGAAGAAATCGGTTCCTGCTGGAAGCCAGACGGTGCCGCGGCGGAGGGGAGGGCGGTGGGAGTGCTGGGGTTCCCCGGGGAAACATCCCTGCTCCACGCTGGATCCCAGGGGATGGCCACAGGGCCAGCCTGACCTTGCCAAAGCCGCTGGGACGGTGGCACCGGTCCTTCTCCACGCAGATGGAAACTGGGAGCTGGGAGGGGATAACCCTGGGGCGTTTCACCCCAAATCCCACCGACATCCTGGGCAGCTCCATTGAAGGAGACTGTTGGAGTAGGAGTGGCTGGGAACCGTCACCCCGTGTGCAGCCACGTTGTTTGGGGGGACCCATCATGGGGACAGGGATGGAGCAAACCCTGGAGCAGCCCAGGCACCTCCACCAGACATCCCGGGGTGTCCCATCTGCTCCCAAGCGTGCCCAGGGTGGCAGGATGTGCTGCACCCCTGGCTTGGCAGAGGCAGGAAGGTGCCTGGAGAGGGTGACAAGGGGGGACCAGGCACCCACCACCCCAGGGTGACGCTCAGATGGGACCCTGTGGAAGCAGGGGCTGAATCCCTGTCGGGAGACATGAACGTCCATGTCAGGAGATCGCAGGCACCGGCAAGAGGCTTAACTTTAAAAAAAAAAAAAAAGGTTTATTTATTTCAAGATCTTACTTTTTTTTCTCCTTTTTTGTTGTTTTTACCTGTATTTCAAAAAAAGTGGGGCAAAAGTACAAAAAAAGTCAGTTGCGGAACGGCAAAGGTTTAGAAATCACAGCGCGGAACGAACCCAAGCAAGAAACACGGAGCACGAACCAAACACCCCCACGACACGGCCGAATTATTACTGGAACTTTTGTTTTCCTCTGTACAAAACACACCAAAGCATGCCACGGAGCGGGAAGGGGCGCGGCGGCGGGAGGAGACGGCCGCGGGTGCGGGGGGAGCCTGGCCCCGGCCCGCGGCCGCCCCGGCCCCGCCGCTCACGTCAGGTTGTTCTGGAGGCAGTTCAGCTCCCCCGCGTCCTGCTCCCCTTTGCCGCCGTCGTGCTTGGGCGACGTCGAGTTGTGGATGTTGAACGGCTCCTCGTCCTTCAGGCAGGATTTCAGCGAGTCCTGCAGCTTGTGGGGAGCGCTGGGATCGTCCTGCGGGGGAGAGGGGGGTCAGGGCAGGGCCGTGATGGGGGCGAGACCAGCGAGGGCACCGATGTCGCACTGACCCCTTGCAGAGAGCCACTGGAGGGGACAAATGTCCCCCTCCCAGAGCAGACGGTGGCACGGGGGGACCGCGGTGCTCGCGGAGCGGGGACAGGGTCCGACCCCCCCGCGGTGACGCTGTCCCCCAGCACGGCCTCCCCACCTCGGGGTGCTGCGGCTCCCAAAGCGCCCACGAGCCGTGCCAGCCGAGGAGCCCGTGCCAGCCACAGGCACGTCCCCCGCGGCCATCCCGCCCACCGTTCCCGCCCGATTTCTCTTCCCAGCGCGGCGCATCTCCTCGTCCCCGCGACAATCAGGCACTCCCGGCGGTGCTTGGCAGGAGCCCAGAGGGGTTGGCTTTATTGCGGTTCCTCAGCGTACAGCCGGTGCCCCCGCGCCGCTGGCACGGCCGGGCACGCCTCTTCCCCGTGTCCCCCCGCTGGAGCATCTTCCCGGCCAGGGCCGGGCTGTGCCCCGGCTCCGTCCCGCACCCGCGGGAGGAGCGGCCCCGCCGGCACCGGGGCCGGGCTCCGGCCGTGGGGTGGCGGCTGTGCCCGCACGGTCCCGCGGGTGCGGCGGCAGGAGCCCTGGCGTGGGGGCTGCCGGGGCGGGCCGGGCCGTGGCGGTCACGGTGCTCCCGGGGCCACGCGGAGAGCGGCAGACGGACCGGGACACCCACGGGCCGGCGTCACGCCGGGACAGGATTGTCATCTCCTGGGCAGTGACGCCCGGCCAGTCCGGAGCCGGTGCCATTGGCTCCGCCGCTGCAGGATCCCCAAAAACCCCTTTCCAGGGGTGTTGACCCTGCTGACCCCTCCTCATCCTCGGAGTGCTGCGTCTCAGGCACCGTGTGCCGAACCCTCCAACTCCAGAGGAGACGAGAGGTGTGTCAGAGCCCGGCGAGACGCCGGGGAGCGGCACCGACTTTATCCCGAGGTTCATCCTCTCGGCAGCGGGAGGGAGCCGGCCCCGGAGCCTCCTGCCAGGGCGGCCGGGCCGCGCCGACGCTACGGCTGCTAAAGGCGGTCGGGAGACGGGGAACAGCGGCCGTGGACAGGGAAGGGCTAAAGGGACCTACGCTCCTCCTCCGGCTCGCGCTCCGCAAAGCCCTTCGCTTCTCTCTGTTCCGAGTCGAAAGACGGCAGGTTGGAAGGGCATCCCGGGGGATGCCGCTGGGTGCATCCCGACCACGGCAGCATCCCGGAGCGTGTCATCCTCCGGCACCCGGAGCCATCCGCTGCTCCTGCCCAGTGATGCCGCAGCCAGGGAGCATCGTCTGCCCCGGCTGTCCCCTCCCTGAAAATTCCGGCACGGCCATCCCTGCCACCCACACACGGAGCCAAAGCCGTCGGGAACTCGGGATGGTGGCTCCCCGGGGAGCCACACAGGCAGGAGGGGACGGGGAAGGGACAGAGGGGTGACACTGACCCCCGGCCTGGCCTAGGTCCAGTTTGGGTCATTGGGGACCCACCAGCGAGGGGACAGAGTTGTGACCGTGGCAGGATGGGGACAGGAGGGCAGCGCTGGGATCACGGAGGGGACAGAGGTTACCAGACAGAGGGACAAGGATGGGATAGAAAGTGGGACGGGGGGACGGTGCCACACAGCTCCTTACGTTTGGGTGGGAGCCCTCGGCGATGGTGGAGAGGGAGAAGTTGTCGTTGTGCAGCTCGGACGGGGTGCGGTATCTGCAGGAGAGCAGGGGTGAGAGCAGGACCCCCACGCAGCCCCCGCCCGCGTTTTGGGGTGACCCTGGTTTCGGGGGGGGGGGGAAATGTCCCCAGGGATGGAAGTCTGAGCTAAATACCCCCAGATCTAAGGGCTTTGGAGGCATAAATCTTCCCTACTCTGGGGGTTTGGGGTTTTATACCCCCAGCTCTGATTCGGGGAGCTAAACGGCTCCAGGTCTGGGGGTCTTGGGACTTAGTATACCCAGAGATGGAGATCTAGGGGCTTAAATGTCCTGAACTCTGGAGGTTTGGGGACTGAAGGTCCCCAGGGATCGAGCTGGGGCTAAAGGAGCCCAGTGCGACATTTTGGGGGGCTCGGTGCCCCCAGCTCTGGGGTTTTGGGGGTAGCTGGGCTCTGGGCAGGAGAGCGGGAAGGGCAGCCCAGGGCAGGGCTGGAGAGGGAGACCCGGGAGCTGGCACGGAGCTTCCCTGCTAATTACACTTGGCATTTCCAAACACTAATTAACAGCTCATTAGGGACCGGGCTGGGAAGGCTCCCTCCTCCCCGCTCCAGGAGCTGGGCAGCAGTGACTGGGGCAGGGGGGTGACCCCAAACCCTTCCCTGTCACCCCGCAGCCCTGTCCCCAGCCGGACCGTCCCCGATGGCCGCCCAGCCGGTGTCCCCAGCTCCCAGCGAAGCAGATTAACTGGTGCCAGTCAGGAGCAGCTTAAAGGGATTAACCGCGGAGCAGGAGCCACATCCACGTCTCCCGCCTCCGGCAGCTTTCCCACCCACCGGCACCGGGGGTCCCGGTGACGCCAAAAGGACGGGCTGGCACCAGCAGGGCAGGGGTGTTCGGGGCCAGCCCGGGGTGTCCCCGTCACTCACTTGGTCTTGCGCAGTTTGCTGTTCTCCGTCTTGAGCAGGTAGAGCTTCTTGGCGAAGAACACGGTGAGCATGAAGAGCAGCAGCACCACGAGCGCGGCCGAGCCCACGGCCACGCACATCACCTGGAAGTCGGTGACGATGGACTCGCAGCGCGTGCCCTTGTGCCACGTGTAGTCCTGCGTGTTGCACCTGCCGGGGGACGCGGTCAGAGGGATCCCCCGCCCCAAAACGCGTCCCCCCGCCCCAAAACGTGCCCCCGTCCCGCAGAGCATCCTCGGGGGATGCGGTGTTTGTACCTGGGGGGGTTACGGGTGTCTGAGGGGTCCCCGAGGGGGGCGACACCGAGTGAGGTGGGGACACCGGGGGACGCCGGGAGCGGGGTCGGGGTCTCCCAGACGGTGCTGGTGCCCCGCACCAGTGGCTTCCAGCCCCAGCAGCGATGGGAGCAGGGAGGGGTCCCCCGCGTCCCTCCGAGCGGGCGGGCTCGGTGCCAGCCGCGGGGCACATCCCGGTGCGTGCGGCACAGCCGGCGTCGCCTCCCGGGCTCAATCTGCCGGGGCCGATTAGCGCGGCCGCCCCGCAGGCTCGGCTGCGCGGCCCTGACCTAATTCCTGCCCAGCCGCCGCCCGGGGGGCAGGGAAACCCCTCTGCGTCCCGGCGGGATGGGGCTGCGGGGTGGAGAGCCCGGGAACGGGGTGCCGAAGGGATGGAAAGGTTCGGAATGGAAGCTACGAAGGATGGAAAGGCTGGGAACGGGGTGTCAGGGGGGTGGGGAGCCCAGGGATGGAGCAGAGAGAATGGAGAGCCCAGGAATGAGGTGCATGGAGGATGGAGAGACTGGGAGTGGAGTGCATGGAGAGGGAGAGTCCAAGGATGGGGTGCATGGAGGATGGAGAGATGGGGAGTGGGGTACACAGTGGATGGAAAGACTGAGAGTGCCAGGCCAGGAGGATGGAGAGCCCAGCGATGGGGTAGAGGGGATGGAGAATGGAGAATCAAGGAACGAGAGTCAAGGAATGAGGTACTTGGGGTTGGACAGACTAGGAACGGGGTGAAAGGGATGGAGATGCCAGGAATGGGTTGTAAGGAAATGGAAGCACTGGGAATAGGGTGCATGAAGCACTAGGTACAGGGGGGTGAAGAGCCCAGGGATGGGATGCACATGGAGCATGGAGAGACTGGGAGTGGGGTGCACAAGGGATGGAAGGACTGGGAATGGGATACATGGGAATGGAGAGCCTGGGGATGGGATGCAGGGGATGGTGAGCCCAGGGATGGGATGCACATGGAGCATGGAGAGACTGGGAGTGGGGTGCACAAGGGATGGAAGGACTGGGAATGGGATACATGGGAATGGAGAGCCTGGGGATGGGATGCAGGGGATGGTGAGCCCAGGGATGGGGTGCAGGGGATGGAGAACCCCGGGATGGCAAGCCCCCCCCCCCCCACCCGCCGGGGCCCCGTCCCTTACCGGCAGAAGGCCCCGTGGCTCTCCACCAGGTAGCACTGGCCGCCGTTGTGGCAGTAGCTGGGGACGAGGTCGCAGAGGGAGCGGCAGGAGCTGTTGTGCCGCACGTACCCGCTCCGGCACTCGGAGCCGTTCTCGGGCGGGCCCCGCTCCCCCGGGCGCGGCCAGGCCGTGGGGCTGCCCCCGGACAGCCCGGGCGGTGGCGGCGGGGCCGC
>VXAX01004762.1:51156-91024 GCA_013399835.1 Leptocoma aspasia
GGACGCGGCGGCGGCTCCGGGCACGGGCACGGCACCCCCCCGGCACCCCGCGGGCAGCGCCGGGGGGCGCATCCCGGAACCCCCAGCATCGGGGAGGACACAGCCCGGTACCCCCCAGCATCGGCATCCCCGGAGGGGGACACCGGGGGACACATCCCGACACCCCCCGACACCGAGAGACACACATCCAGCATGGGTACCCCCAGCACGGGTATCCTCTGGGGGGGCAGCGGGGGGCACATTTCGGCACTCCCAGCATCGGGGGGGACACTCTCCGGGAGCCCCCAGCATTGCCATCCTCGGGGAGGGACACCCCGGGGGACATCCTGGCACCAGCATCCGTGGGGCAGGGGACACAGAGGGCACATCCTGCCACCACTGTTCCTCGGGGGACACTAGGGGACACATCCCGGCACCCCCCGCATCGGCATTCCCGGTGGAGGACACCGGAGACACGTCCTGGCACCCCCCAGCAGCGGGGGAAGCGGATCCCGGAATCCCCCAGCGCCGGCATCCCCCTCCGACCCCCCCAGTGGTCTCCTGCATGGGGCAGGGACCCACCCCTGCACCAGCACCGGGGTCCCCTCCCAGCGTCCTCACCTGCTGGGGGGGAGCCCCGCCCTGCACCCACACCCCGGTCCCGCACCGCCCCGGGGGCACCGCGGGGCTCCGGCCCAGGGCGGGGCTGTGACCCCCCAGGCAGAGCCCCAGGGTCGGGTTGGACCCTCCTTGCCCCCCGCGTGGGCGCCCCACGGCCCTGGCATTGCTTGCCAGTGCCAGACTGGTTCAGTTGCCACCAGTTATCACCATGGCCTCTGTCACCAGTGGCCTGTCCCCCGGGCATCACGGGCTGGCTCCCTCTGATGGGCAGGGGGTGTGGGCAGGGGGTCTGGGCAGGGGGCTGCTCCAGCCCGTGGCCCGGTGCCAGAGCAGTGTCTGAATGAAGCCGGGGAAGAGCCGGAGAGGAGAATGGCACGGATGTGCCCAGCCTCGAGGTGGCCACGGCCACCCGGGGACCCCCGGCCCCTGCCCCCAGACCCCACCTCCGCAGGGTGGTGCCGGTGCTGGGGCAGCACCTGGGGGACACCCGGGCTGCTCTGGGGACTCAGCCCGACCCCGTCCGTGGGAGAGCAGCTGCTCCTCCGCTGTCCCTGCTCTGCTGGCTCCATGGATACCTGCCAAGGTCACCGTGTGTCCTTGGACACCTCCACCTGCAGCGCAGGAATGTGTCTGTCATGGCTGCTCCACAACTTGCATCGGGAATTCCACATCCCACGTCAGACATCCTGCACTGTACATCCCAAATCCCACATCCCAAAACTCGCATCCCGCATCCCAAATCTCGCATCCCACATCCCAAATCCTGCTTCCCATTCGGGTGTCCCATATCAGACATCCCGTACCCCACAGCCCACACCAGTGCAGGACGCCAGGGCAGTGCCAGGGGCTCCCTGGGGTCCCCATTTCAGTGTCCCCCACTCCCACGTGGGACCCCCTCGTGTCCCCCACTCCCACAGGCCGTGTGTGCAGGGGCTGGGCTGGGGAGCGCCAGGAATGGGGGTCTCCTCTCCCCCCCAGCAGCCAGGGCTCCTGGCCGGGCTCCTGGCCGGGAACAAGCCCCGCTCTGTCCCTCTCAAAGGGGGATTGAGGGGCTGCACCTGCTTAGTATTCCCCAGGCTTCCGCCCCGGGATGCGTTTCCAAGGGGACCGGCCGAGGGGCCGCCGGATGGACGGGGGGACATGGCCTGACAGCTGGGAACAGGGCTGGGAAGAGGCATTGGGGTCCCAGGGCTGAGGGGTCCCAGTGCCAGGTCCCTGCCTGGCAGCAGGAGGCCGAGGGAAGGCGGGTGGGATCCGGGAATGGGGCTGGGATGGAGCCTGGGCAGGGCAGCAGCCCACGGAAGCTTCCAGCACCCACGGTAACTCCTGGGGGCAGGAAGCTGGTGGGGCTGGCAGGGACCCCTGGGACCACCTGTTCCAGGCCTGGAGCCACCCAGGGTCACATCTTGGACACCTCCATGGCTGGAGGCTCTGCCAGCCCTCGGGACAGGCCAGGCCAGCGTCCTGGAGCACCAGCTCCTCCCCTCCAAGGGTTGTGTGGCCAGTGTGCCAGGACAGCCCTGGGGCACCTCATCCAGGGGTGTTCCCCACCCTGAGGGATCCCCCTCCCGCCCTCACCGGTGTCCCCTCAGGGTATTGGCATCCTGGGGGCTCCAGCCAGTGTCACCCCCGGGTTCAGAGCCCCATGAGGAGAGACCTTGTGCTCTTGGGGACAGGAGGGTGTCAGCATCCCCCCCCTGCCCAGGGGACAGGGCCAGGACATTCCCTGCAGGCCCCCACCTCCCACACAGGCTCCACACCCATCCCTGCTCCCATGGCTGCGGATCAGGGACCCCCAGCCTGGGTGGGCAGGGAGGACCGAGGGTCTCACCCCACTCGGGGCAGAGCTTGGGGGGGCAGTGGGTGCTGTGCACAGGCAGGAACACCCAGCTGGGAGAATTCCAGAGCCTCCTTGTTCCCACACCCCAGGAGATCCAGGGGCAAAGCGGGGCCGAGCTTTAATGTGCCAGTTCCAGCCCTGTGCCCAAACCCAGGAGCAGCCGAGCCCAGCATGGGGTCAGAGCCAGATCCCACCACATTCCTACAAACCTGCCTTGGGCTGGGCTTCAGCAGCAGCAGAGGGTTGGATGAGGGATGGCAGGACAGAAGGACAGACAGGATGGACAGACAGATGGACAGCAATGGCTCTTTGGTCTCGAAGGAGAAATCCAGCACCAACTCCCTCACTTGGGAAGAACCAGCTGCTGTTGCCAAGTCTGGGTTTTCCTGGGGGAATTACTCAGAATATTAAAGATTATTTAAATGACTGGGAATCACAGCCACCATTTGGGGCCTCTCCAGAGCAAATCCATGAGCCCTGTCCATCCGTGCAGTGATCTGGGGAGGGATCTCATCCCAAACCCCTTCCCTGCCCACTTCAGCACTGGGAGTGGAGTTTCCCCATGGATTCTGCCCTACCTTGGGATCCCCAAAAACCCAAGGGAGGGGTTCTGCTCCCCCAGTCCTGCTTCATGCTCTTGCCAGTGCTTGGCTCAGTCCCACACCCCGGGGAGCCTCAGCTCAGTCCCTCATCCCAGCTCATCCTGGCTGGCACCTCCCTCCTCCCTTGGGGCACCACAGGCTGCAGGTGCCAGGTTGGATTGTGATCCAGGATCCCATGGGGATGGACAGGCAGACTAAGGCCCAGGGGAGGCACAGGCTGGGCTTGGATCCCCACCTTCCCAGCTCCCTGCCATCAGCTGAGCACCAGGAATTGCCTCATTCCCGTGCCCAGTGATGATCCCAGGGGCATCCAGGCCCATGGGATAACGGGGGGTGATGGCACTTCCCCCCAGCTTCAGTTCCTCCCATCACGCTCCCTGGGCTGCCTTTCCCTCCCTCCTCAGCCAGGTACTGGAGAGGCTCAAATCACCTTTTACCCATATTTCCTTGATTAACGAGTATTGGAAAAGTGCAAAGAAAATGAAGAATTGAAACAAAGAGCCAGGACCGAGGTTGGTGTTTCCTGCCTGGCCTTGGGCACCGCTCCCCTCGGACACGGGAACCCTTCCCTGTCTCACAGCATCCTGGATGTTGAACCTGAGCCCAGGTCTGAGCCCAGCTCAGCCAGGCAGGATTTTAGGGCCGGCTTTGTCCTTGAGTGGGGCTGGCACCACCCGGGCTGGCTCCGAGGTGACGAGTCCCGATGCGACACCGATCCCTGGAGGAGCCGCTGCAGCATCGACCTTCAGCCTCCTCCGTGCTCAGCCCACCACATCCAGCCCCTTTCTGCAGGGAACAGATTCCCCCTCCCCGGATCAGGCACACACCAAACTGCTCCCGACACCCAGCTGATCAAAAATCACCGTAATTCAAAGTCCTGGAAGCAGGAGCTGTGCTTGGGATCGCAGGAGCAGTTTGGGGAAGGATGCTGGAGGCACAGAAATACACAGATCCACAGCCTCTGCGTGTCCCGTGGTGCTGGACCCGGGATCTTCCCAAAAAAACCCTTCCTGACCTGCACATGGGCTGGTGCATTTGGGTCTGCAGAGGCAGAGCCGGCCCAGGCAGGGGCACAGTTCCGGTGTCCGAGCGGCCTCCGGCTCTGCAGGACCTGCCAGAGGGGCAGAGCCCCTGGCTCCTGCTCTCCCAGCCATTCCTGAGCCACATTCCCCTGGGAATGCAGAGGGAAAAGGTGGGAGAGGTTTAATAATCACCTGTCACAGCTCTGAGCTGAAAAGGGCAAGGAGAACCCTGAGCAAAGCCAGGCTGAGCTTTGGGGAGAGGAGCTGGCAGGGAGCTGCATCCAAGGATGGAGCCTGCATCCAAGGACACATCACACCTGCCAGCTGTGCCCAACACCTTTTGTGTCTGCGACGGCACTCTGCACAGGTGAGAAATGAAGCTGTCCCTGACCGGGGTCAGTCACTGCGAGTGCCAGCACTGCTGCCACACCTTCCTCCTCCCCGCCTGGAGAAGCCGGTTTAGTACTTGTGATTTTGCCAAGAGGGCACTAAAGGCCCTACAGAAAAGCTTTTTACCTCCAAGGCTTTGCTTTCAGTACTGCCGGGAAGGCGGGTGAGTCAGGGCGGCTGTTTCACAGCCAGGACCAGGAGTGAAGACACAGCTTCACCCCCCGAAACGAGGGAAAAGGGCTCGGGAAGGGCTGAGCTAAGCCCGGAGTGGTGAACACCAACTCGTCCCTCCCACGGCAGGTCACGGCCCTTTAACCACCCCAGGGCTCCGGCACCTCTGCGGGAGGGAACCCAAAACTGAGGCAGCAGAGAGAACCAGACCTGCAGGGCACCGAAATGCGCCCGGAGCATCCTCCGAGGGCAGCGCCCGCCTCCGGACCAGCGGGACCACAACATCCTGGTCCTGGCACTGAGAAGGAGCAAGGGAATTCCGTGGAATGGATCCCGGGAGGATCTGGAGGCTCCTCAGCAGCACCTGGACCAGAGCTCAGCGAGGAGATGTTCCTCAGGTCCCGCTGGGCTGATCCTGTGCCTGGAAGTGGCTCCAGGTCTTGGATCAGCCTGTGCCTGGAAGTGGCTGGGTCAGTGACACGGAGCTGGGTGGCCAACCTTGGTCCTGGCACATGGGGACCACCAGCTCCATCCCAGGGCTGCGATTCTGGGAGCAAGCCTGGAAGGCTGCCGGCTTTGATGGACACCACGTTGTTTTTGTCACGCTGCAACTTAGACAGAAAATGAGGGATTTGGGGAATAAAAATCCCAATTATCAGGCCTCAGCTTCCCATTGCAGCCTCCAGGTGACACCCCGAGGGCTGCTGGAAGGGTCCCTGTGCTGTGACCCCAGCAGCATCCCGGGGTTCCTGTGGAAGGGGAAATTCCCAGCACAGGCGGCCGGGCAGGAGCTGGTGCAGACAAAGGGGGACAGTGTTCCTGGAGGGGGGCAGTGATGGCCCTGGCACAGCCCTGGCACAGCCTCGGCACGGCCGAGCCCTTGGCAGGTCACCCAGAGCCACTGTCAGCCTTGTCTGGGACACGTCTCCTCATCCCGGGATTTGGGGGGATTATCCAGGGGTGGGCACCGGGCTCAGCCTTGTACTCGCTCCTGTAAAACCTGTGGAGTGACAAAAGGAGCTCCCAGCCTTCCAAATCCTTGGCGTGGAAGTTTCCCGTGAGAAAGGCACAGGGGTGGAACAGCAGCGAGGGGACAAGGTGCACTCAGACACCGCAAACTCTCCACGAGCCCCAAGGTGCATTCTGGGCTTTAAATCGGCCAGGAAAGGACAAAAATGCAGCTTTTCAGACAGCCGGGGTGGAGCTGCTATCCGAGGCAGGACACGGGAGGTTTAGGGTGTTTTGGGATGGACAAAGGCTGTGCCTGCTGCTCCTGCTCTGCTCCCTCGGCCAGGGGTGCTGAGGAAAAATCCCACGGATCACCTCTCCCATCTCCAGCAGGATCCGATTACTCGGATGAAGATGCAAACCCCTCCCAGCTGTACAGGCAGGAGGGACAGGGAATTCTCTGGAGCAGGCAGAAGAGCTCACCCTGAGCAGGTAATTCCCTTTATCCTAAGGACATTTGGATTGAAGTGACCCCCACAGTGGTTTTGGAGCAGACTCTCAGGCAGCTCAGAGCCCCGTCCTAACCCCACCTTCCAGCCTCTGTACCCGTACCAGGAAACTGAGAGCAGCAATAAATTCCCTCCCTAATCCCATTCCTGCTCCAGCAGCAGGAACAGCCCTGGCCCCCACCCCATCCCCAGCTGTGGGGATCCAAACACCCACAGCAGCATCAACACCCCAGGATGGTTTGGGTTGGATTGGAGGGACCTCAGAGCCCCTCCAGTGCCACCCCTGCCANTTTGCACAGGGGGTCTCTGGCCACTCCCTCACCCAGCAGCACCCCCAAAACTGGGATCCCAAAGCCCATCATTCTTCTCTCCCTCACTCCAGCTCTGCCCAGCCCAGCCTCGGCAGCTGCTGCGACCATGAAGATTTGAAATCTGTAAAAAGAAAACTTCCAAAACTGACATTTATAATTTACCACTTTCTGTGCAGCCCTCAGGAAAATGATCTTCAGGATGAGGAGAAATGACCATTGCTGGGACAAGCCTTGCTGGAATGCAAAGATCCAAGAGCTCCTTCCCTTTTCTTCCTGCCCCGTGCAGGAGCAGCTCCAAGGAGCCCACAAGAGGATGTTCAGCAGGAGACCCCAGCCCTGAAGACCCCCCAGCCTATCCAAGGAGGAATTCCCAGTTGGGAATGTGGCTTTCATGGCGTGTCCTGGACCCAGGGACACAGCTCTATCCCTGGGCGTTTTCTTTTTAGGGAATTAGGGACTGGGCATTACAGGATGCCCAGGAAGGGGTGGCACTTCTGAGGCAGAGGCTCTCACTGGGCAAAGCAGTGGGAATGGCTGGAATACATTCCAGACTGGATTCTGGATTTCAGCTTAATCAAACCCACAAACCCTGCTGGCAGCCTCTGGAGCCTGGCAGGATGAGCAGGACAGGCAGCAGGACTGAACCTGGCAGAGCAGTTGGGTGGCAGAGCAGTGGGACTGAGGCCTCCCTCCCCCAGCCCATCCTGCCAGCCAGAGCTGCCCCTGCAGCGTGATCCCAGCGGGAACAGGAGCCCGGGGGAAGCAGGACCCCAACAGCAGCGATGCTGCAGGGCTGCTCCCCGAGCTCTGACACCCTGACAGGACCTGTGCCTTGTCCCCAGCAGCACATTCCCAGTGGGGGAAGGGTCCTCCTTCCCCCCCCATGGCTTCTGTGTCTCCCCCAAGCTCAGGTTTTGTGTTTGCTCCTCTGGAGTTCACATCCAGCCCCTGATCACAGCGACAATTCCCAGCTCTTCCCGCACACAAAGGCAAAGGAGACTGCACAAACTCCACAGGCTTTGTACAAAAACCACTTTTTTTTGCTTTTATTTCACAAAATTGGGTGGCTGCTGCAGGAATCAAACCGGCCCTATACAGAGATCAGGTGAAAAAGTGGGCACAGGGATTATTTATACAGAAACAAAACAGAGTCCAGGATCCAGGTCCTCGGCAGGATCAGCACTAGGACAGTAAAAAATAGTCTCCACCTGGATCCTGGGAATTGCTCACGCTAAAAACAACCTGAGGTTACTCTAAACTGGACTAAGGGCTGCACCAGAAATCCCACACTCACCCCAAAGACCCTGGAGGGGAAGGAAGCCTTGGGAAGGGGAATGGGAAGGCCCCGGCCGCTCTCTGCGCGGCACCGTGGAGTCGTGCTGGAAGACCTGGCAAATCCTTAATTTTTAAACAGTGGAAGTGGTTCTGGAGGTTCCAGAGTTTTTGGGAGCCTCCCTCCAGCCCAACCTCAACTCCCACCTGAACAAAAGCCGCTCCTGAAATCAAGGAGCAGCGTCCAGACCCTCTGCAGGGAAACCCCAAACGCTCCTGGGCCAGGACGAGGGCAGAGAACCTGAACCATGGGCAGAAAAGGACTTTTTGCAGGACTTTTCCCCAAGTTTTGGCAGCCTGGAGGTGTGCAGCAGCAGCCCTGGAGAGCTCCCCCATCTGCCTGCTGCAGCTGTTCCCTTCCCCACCCCTCCAGCTGCAGCGGGGAGGGGACAGGAGCTGTCCCAGCCGGCCTCGCTGCCGCCCTGGCCGTCCAGAGGTAGTTCTGGCATTCCCATCCCAGCCATCCCAACCCAATCCCAAATTCTAGCACTTCTTCGCTACCTACTTAATTTTTTTTTTTGTTTTCTTCATTTTAAAAAGTACAAAGTATATGCTCCAAAAAGAGGGACTAAAAACGGGGGGTTATTCCTCAGTTGGCTACTGCACCGAACTACTCAGGGAAGGTCCAACTACCACCTCCAAAGGCAAAGGAAAGGTAAAAACTGGAGCAAGAAAACTCCTACCATTGAGTGGTTTTATTCCGATTGATTCACTCCCGGCTTCATTCCCATGGATCAATATTTCCTGTAATAAGTTAGAGGCAGCCACCAGGAATCCCTGCGGGCACGGCTGCCGGCCCTGCGGGATCCAGCATGCCCTGGTTCTCCTGCTCTGCTCCAAGCTCTGGTTTGGCCTCTCCTCTTGGTGCTTTGCTCTGCCCAGAGAGCCCAGAACACTGAATCACCCCATCCTAAAGCTCAGCTCCTGCCCTAAAACCTGCATTATTACACCCTTCCCGGGAGAAGCCCAAGCTCAAAGCACCAAGAGGAAGGAAACCAGCGTGGAGCTCTGCAAGGCAAGCAGGCCAAGGGGTGAAGGACTTCCCAGCAGCAACATGGAGGCACTCCTGGCATCCCTACCTGCAGCTTTCCCCAGGGAATGCCCAGTTCTGCCGGGCTGCAGCGGGAACGCCGCCGCGCCAACGCACGCAGGTCACACAGACGCGGCCGGGAGAGGAGGGGACACCTCCCCAGGGAACAGAAGGGAACTGAGGAATTCTCTTTTGGTCACCACTATGCTGCTGTGGAAGTTCCTTCCTCCTTCCTTGGCTGCCTAGGGAGCGGCTGAGGCCGGCGGGGCTCCGGCCGGGGGCGGGGTCACTCCTTCCGCGGGCGGCGGTGGCTGCGCCGGGCCGGGATCTGCAGGGACACAACGGGCACAGTGAGGGACAGCAGGGGGGACGGCAGCGGGGCTGGACACGGGACACAACGCCCGCGTGTCTCCAGGCCAGGGGAGAGTCTGTCCGAGGGGAATTCCAGCAGCCAGGACCCAGGAACGGCACCACGGCGGCTCCTGAAGCTCTGCTGCACCTTTGGCTTGCTTTTCCACCACCCAGCACCGCGTGGGCTCCGTGAAAGAGGAAAAGATTCCTGTATTTTTATGGACAAGATGCCAGGGATGCAGCTCAGCAGCTGGCAAATCCACGCCAAGCAACTTCCAGAACTGGAATTGGCACCTCTCACCTCCCAGCTCCACGCTCGAGCCCAAATTACAGCTCTGTTCTGTTTAAAACAGATGGAACAATAGGTTTGATATAAACAGAGGCTGCTCCTCCCTCTGAAGGATGGATGTAGGTTAAAGCAGAGGCATGCACGGATGCAGCGAGCAGGAGGGAAGAAAGGAGGGATACAAAGGGCCAGCCTCGTGCCCAGAGAGGAGATGCTAATGGAACATGACTGACTTGTTTAGTAGGGGAGGAAAAAAGGAGAAATTAAGAGAAGGGAAGAGCACAAACGGGAATACAAGCTGACACAAGACGTTCCCAGTGGTAAAAGCTCAGGAAAAAGGATGGAAGAGTAAGTAAAGCTGGGGGAGCAGAGGAACAGGAGCAGTGCCCAAACAGAAATAGCACAGGCAGAGTTTTCCCGCTGGGGCTGGGAACACCCGTGAGTCAGAGCTCACAGCAGCTCCTGCTGCTGAAGCCAAAATCAAAAGGGCTTTTCCCAATTATTTTTTGGGAGAGGTACTACAAATGATGACAATTCCTGTTCGTCTGGTGAGAACCACACCGAGCATTTTGGGGGTGAAGATTCCTGAGCAGCAGCTGGGCCAGGCTGCAATTAATAATGGCAAATTTATTGAGGAATTCCTGATGGAGAATTCCTCAGTCATGTCTCCCTGTGCCAGCTTGTCTTCTGCCTTCTGGGCTTGGCCACACTCTCACACTTATTCAAGCAACTCCCACACCATGGCTCCTGATCCAGCTGCTTTTTTGGCTGCCATAAATCAACTTCATTTTTAGAGGTGCAGATTTTATACTGGGAATGTTCCTTACATGGTTTATCTTCTCCTTCTTCCTAATCAGGATTTCCTTGCTCCAATTCCAGGGTGCCAAGTTTTCAGTAAGGAATTATTGAACTGGATCCTCCTACTATGGACCTCTACTATTTAGGAATTATTGTTAATTCCTGACCCTCCACTAAGTCAGGAGAGGCTTTTGATCATCACCACCACCAAGCCTCTGCATCATTATAAATAAAATAAGGGTTGTTATAAATAAAATAAAGGACAATGGAATGTGCTGGGATGCCCAGAGGGCTGAGGAGCACTTAAAGCTTCCAGCACATCCCTGGCACCACTCTCGGGCTGGCAGCGGGCACAGATCCTGCTATTCCCACAGGACACAGGGAGTTTCCAGGGCCAGAGGAGCCCCCAGGAGCCCCCAGAGAGGTCACTCACACATTCCGTTGGGAGCTGCCAGCGGCACGCGGGGCCCGATGAGGTTCCCGGCCATCGGGGCCATCCCGGGCGGGGCAGACATCATCCGGCCTGCCATGGGCTGCCCGGGCAGCATGGAGCCAGGCCCTGGCAGCTGACCTGCAGAGGAGGGACAGAACCCAGAGTCAGGCCCTGACCTGCTGGGGAGGGACAGCAGCGGGGCTGTGCTCCCCGCGGTGGCAGAGCCTCGCGTTCGAGGTGGCTCCAGGTGTGCTCCACGCCCCAGGAAACGCCTTCTCATCCCCCAGCATGCCTCCAGGAAGGGCCAGGGGGCACCTGGAGCCTCTTCACAAGGGAAAAGTGGGAGACAGCACAGTCAAACCCAACTGGCACTGAAACCAGCAAGGGCATCCATGGAATCCAAGCGTTGGGAAGCAAACGGAATGACAAGGCATCAGAGGCATCACTGGAAGAGCCCTTGGTGCAAAGGAGCAGCCATGAAGCCTCATGGATAAATTTCGTGGGAGAACTGAAATCATACAGTTAAAACCGGGCTGCACAGGAATTCCTACTATGATTCCCTGTTTTGCTGTGAGGGAGGATTCCAAGGCTCTTCCTCACAAACCAGCTCCATGGGAGACCTCCCTGTTCCAGCTCCAACACCTGGCCTTGGGCACCCCCAGCTTGGGGCTGATGCTTTAAGACCTCACTTGAGGGATGGTTTGGCACAAATCAATTTAATTTCCCTCAACACCCTACCGTGGAGGGACAGGATTTTAATGAGACAGGGATGGAAATGGCTCCTTCCCCCTAACCCCAGGCAAGGGGGGAAGGCCCTAAGAGCCAAAGGGGCTCCAGGAGAGCTGGAGAGGGACCTGGGACATGGGACTTGGGACAGGACCCAGGGAATGGCTTCCCACTTCCAGAGGAATGAGATATTGGGAAACATCATCCAGTTCCAGCCTCCCAAAGACTCAGAGGCCTTGCAGCAGAAGGAGAAGATATTCACAGATACAAGGGGTGTCATTCACTGGCAAAATTAAGGTTGATCAGGGAATAAAAATACAAAAACTGTAACAATACAGCTGTGTTTGAGAGGCCCAGGAAAGGTGGGAACTGAGAAATTCCCAGCCTGGGAGCTGCCACCTGACAGGAGCCTCAATAATTTGACCACCCCTGAACACCACAGGCCTACGAGAGTCTCTCTCACTAATGAAGTGATTAATATTAAAATCTCTCTTCTGAAACACCTGAAGCTGAATCAGACTTTACTACACACTGAGTGGCTTCTCGTGAAACTCCAGCACTGGGCAAGGATTCCTTCAGGGAAAGGCTGTCAAACCTGCAGGGACATGAAGATTCAAGGACGTTTTATATGCAAATCAATCCCAGCTGAGCCAAAATCACCACTGAACAGAAACTAAACCTACTTTATAAAATGTCTTTTCTTCATAAATGCAAAGTGTACCCCATCCCTGGCAGTGTCCCAGGCCAGGCTGGACAGTGGGAGGTGTCCCTGCCATGGCTGGGGTGGCACTGGATGATCTTTAAGGTCTCTTCCAACCCAAATCAACTCCAGACCTCCCAGCAATGCTCCCTGGGAAGCTCCCTCCTTCCTGGACCATGGAGTGTCCCCAGCTTTTTTCCCTGTTAAACCTTGGAGGTTTAAAACCAAGTGGTGCTGCCTGTTTGCTGAGGCTGTCCATAAGCTGGGAAGCTCCTCTGTGTGGGGGTTTGGCCACCCATTGTTTCCCTTCCTGACACTGGATGCAACATTTTTATCTCAAAATTAGCTTAGGGAGCTGGCAGAGCAACAAGCCCATCCCATCCCATCCAGAACACCCAAGCTGGGAGGACCCAAGCACTGAACCCATCCTGAGTGGGATTAACCAAGGGGAAATCACTGCTGCCACCACAGCAAAACCAAAGCTCTGCTTCTACAGAGATGTTTTTTTTTTTTCCAAGAGAAAGCACTCCAAGACAGCGGCTCAAGCAGAAAATGTGGAAGTGTGACCTACATAGGGGGGAGAGCTTAGGAGCAGCAGCTGTGGAAGAGATCCAGCCCAAAGGTCCAACACAACAAGATTTAACTGACTGAAAACCCCTCACACAGAGGGGCTGGGCAGGTTCACCTTCCCCTGCTGCCAATGCAGCTTCACATCCCAGGAAAAAGGGGGAGGAACTGCCTTTAGAGGCTCTCCAAGGTATTTATCTCCATTAAAAAGCCTCTCCCTCTATTAAATCAGCACTTGAGGAGCACTGGGCTGATAAGCAGCCAGAGGGGTTTTGTTTTGATGCATGAGGCTTGGAGCTGATCCAAATCCTCCAGCACCTCTCCCTGCCCAGCCTGTGCAAGGAAAACCTGTGGACACAGCCAGTGCTCTGTGCAGGAGTGGCCTTTGGTGGGCAGGATTTGACACCCTGCTCTCCTGCTGCTGGAGGAGCTGCTTCCCAGCCCTGACATGGAAGAGGCAGAGAACAGCTCCAGGAAACACCTGCTGGCATTCCCAGGTGTGCTCCTTCCCACTGGGAACGGGTTTCTCAGGCTCTGGGAATACTGGAATGGTTTGGGACCCTAAAGCTCATCTCATTCCACCCCTGCCACGGGCAGGGATATTCCAACAGCAAATCCATCCTTCCCTCCTCCCTCCCTCCTCCCGCCCCCCCAGCCAAGCACTGTGAATAATTAACCACAATAACTCATTTAGCCTGGTGTCTCGGGGAAGGAGAGGCAGAATTTCCACTTCACTGGCATCCAGCATTTCTGTTTCTGCCCCTCCCTCCGAGTGCTGGGGCCGGACACCTCCAGCGCCGGGCCCCGCTCCGGGGTCACCATTCCGAGCCTCCCGGGGAGCACGTAGGCTACACGGGAATATCTCAGCATGCACTGGGACTATCTCCAGGGGAAGCTGCTGCTGTTACCCTCCCAAAGGAAAGGATCCCCCAGCAAACACCCCAGGGAGCAGCTCAGCCCTCGGGAGGGGAGGGGCAGCACAGCACCAGGCGCTCCAGAGGAGCCGCTGCCCCGGGGTCACTTTGATTTGCTGCTTGATTCTAGGAATTCTGTAATATATCTGATATTTACTCCTTCTATTCACTGCTCCAGCCCCAAACATGTCTTGCCTGGGGCAGGTTTTCAAACAGCCAAACTGCACCAGAGAGAGCCCAACGTGGTGTCAATGTTCCTGTGTCACTGACCACCCTCGCACCTCCAATCCCAAATTACACCCTGGTTACAATGCCATGGATCAGCTCCAACCCCATCCACCACCCCCTGACTTGCATTTCCTTTCATCCCACTGCTCCTTGCACCTCCTCAACAAGCTCTGCACATCTGATGGAGAAAAAGGAAGCACTGACAGCTGTTAGGGAATATTTACCTAAAGGAAGTGAACTCAAAATCCTTTCTGTACCCAAAAACCCCCCTGGAATCATCACCAGTCCAATAAGGAAGCAAATAGCATCCAGCAACTTAACTTAAACCCACAAATAATGAAATGGTCAGCAGCTGAAAAACCCCAAGCCCAAAATTCCTGAACAAAGTATTTTTTTTAGTATTTCAGCCATTGACAGAAAATGAGGTAAAATCTATCTGGGAAAAGGTTGTTAAAGTTGCTCATCCAGCTGTGGTGAGAAGTGTATCCTGCCCTCCTCATTCCATTTCTGCCTTGGGTCAGAAATTATTTACCAGGCAAAAATTCCACCTGAAGGAAGAGTTAATAATTACAGCTACTAGTTCCCAGCCATCTCTCTTCCTCCAAGAATTTCTGGAAGCTTCTTGTATTCCACACCATGGGTATCATCAGAACCAGGATTTCTCGTCCCATTGATCACCAGCCCAAAGCTTGAAGAGAAATCAATGAAGTGTCTAAAGTGGTACCATGGGAAGAAACTGGGAGTTTTATTTCCTATTACAATGACAAGGTGCAGCTTTTCACAGTGAAATTGGAATCCAACTTTGCTTTCCTATTTTAAAAGTTTTCATCCCAGGGCAAAGGGGAGAACAAAATATGATTTCTATGGTCCAGCAGAGCCAGACACGGCCATGCCAAGGAGAGGTGGGTGACTCTTGGCTGGAGATGTTCTCCACCACCACGTCCAGACCGACATCTGAGCTAAAAACCATTATTTCTGGGAAATGCCTCACTTGTAGCTTTCAGGTAAGAGCTTGACTTTACTGCTTCTGCCCCCGAGCCCAGACAAGCCGTGAGCAGGAATTTATCCTCCTCCCTTCCCTCTCCAAATGCCATCTCAGATCCTTTCCTCCCTTTGCTTCCCACCATCCCTCCAGCTCTGCGTCAGGGACGCTGATGCCGTGTTCTGTTCACGGTCTGCTGAGCCCACGGTGGCACCTTCAGCTGCTGCTGAGGTCACAGCCTGTCTGACACCACCCGGGAGCACCAGGGTAAGGTCTGGGGTGAAACCTGGCCAGCTGAGCAGGACCTCTGCTGCTCTTCCCAGCCCAGCTGCTCCATGGTGCTTCTGGATCACTCTCAGGGGTTTGGGGGTTCCTTCTCCCCATCCCTGGCAGTGCCCAAGGCCAGGCTGGATGGGGCTTGGAGCAAGCTGGGACAGTGAAGGTGTCCCTGCTCATGGCAGGGGTGGCACTGGGTGATTTTCAAGGTCCAACCCAAACCATTCCAGGACTCCACGATCTCCCCAAATTTTGGGATCTCCACCAAGGCTGCAGGAGACTGGGGGGCAGATCCACTGAGGGAACTCACAGGTGTGGGGTCAGCAAGCTCAAGTTCACCAGTTTGCCATTTTCTCTCCGTGCTCTCAAGTTAGAGTAACTCTACTGTGCAGCCAAAGAGCTTTGGCACCCGTGGGCTTCCCAGCCACTCCTAACAAACTTCCTCTGAAGAACTCAAGGAAATGAGCCTCCTCTGCTTTCTGGGCAAGATCAGCTGGGCTGTGGCTGGAGACACAGAGGGGTTTGCTCCAGACTTAGAGCGGGGCTCAAATTCTTGCTTTTACAGAAGCATCAAACCACAGAACTGTCAGAGGAGGTGAGGGCAGATCCTGGTCCTGGGGGCATATGGAATGAGACAGCTCTGGGTGCTGCTGGGAGCCAGGAGTGCTGAGCCTCAGCCAGGGGAGGTGCTGCTGGAAAAGTCAATCTATAGACCAGCTTTAATCAAACCTGAAAGAGAGATATTCTGACTAATTAACAGACCACATTCCCTGTCCCTGCTCTGGGAGGGAATGCAGAGCCTGGATGGCTACGAGGGGCTGGAGTAACATGGATGTGAGAGCCAAGGATGGGAACACATTAGCAATCAGGAGTTATCAGTCCTCCAGTGAACAAATACAGCAATGCTTTAATCTTGTCCCACTCCCAGTCTCCACAGCAGAGTGGAAGGGACACTTGTGTATGGATGTGCCAGGATTCCCTCCTTTCCTCTGCTCTCATTTGCCAGTTTTCCCTTTCCAGGTTATTCCTCCACAGCCACATGAGCAGCCCTGAGCTGTTCAAACCCCACAACAGACCCACTGAGCCAGGATCTTAAATCTCAGTCTAAAACTGGACCATGTTTTATCACACTCCCAATCTAATTCCAGCAAAAACAAAACCAGTTCCCAGTCCCACAGATTTTTATCCATAGAAAACCCAGGAACTCCCTGAGCCTTAAAAACAGAGTGAGTCTGAGCCTCACCAGACAACTCTTCCCTTCCTGCCCAGTCACCAGTACTCTGCACCTGCTGAGGGAACCCACTTTGACTACTCTGCAGATCCAGTTGGAACAGATACTTCCCATTTTCCTGGTCACCTGCAAATCCTGCTGTTTTCCTGTGCCTTCCGTCCCAAATCAAACACTTTTTGTCTCAAGAGGAAAACTCAAGTTCCTGCAGCTTCTTGTTGCCATGTTCTATCTGGATTATGACACCCAAACTTTCCAGCTTCTTCAGCAGCTGCCTATGAAAAATCTTCCCAAACATTTCTGGCTAATAACTGATCAGATTTTCTTCTGGAGTAGGTTTTGGTCAAGCTCCTCCTTGGTTGTATCCAGCCCCACAACCAGGTTCCCACGTGCCAGGCACCATTATTTGATTTTAAATCACCATTTCAACAACCTTTAGCAAGTAAAAGCTGCCAATTCACATCATCACCAGATCATCCCACCCTCTGGCATCAGGAGTACCCACCCTTGGAGATATCCAACCCTCAGCAGGACAATTCCCCTGCCAGCAGCAGAGGCTGGACTGGAGGACTTCCAGGTGACCCCTCTGACCCTCCCCTGGCATCAAACACATCCAGGCAGGACACAGGAACCTCTCACAGTCAGGTATCCCGCCAAAGAAATTCCTTAAGGAGCTTCCTGCCCCTGCTGCTTGTCCCAGTCCTTTCCCTTAACTTCTGTACATGGATTGGTGTGCCATGAACTGGAGAATTTGGAGGAGTGATTGTTTTTGAAGGAGCATCTGCTCAGATCACCAAGAATAAAACAGTCTAAGGAAATACAAATAACCTAAAAACATCTGGAAGTGCTTGGGGCAGCTTCATATTTCACTTTACTTTAGAGCTTGACTGTCCTAGGCAGGGGACTCCCAGCCCTGCTGGACAATCTGCTCTGGGGCTGATGAGCCTCCCAGGGAAAAAAGAGTTTTCCTGTGGCTGGAAGGAATTTCTCCTGTTGGTGCCCACTGCCCCCCACCCTGGCACTGCTGGGGGGAGCCTGGCCCTCCCCCATTCCTGACTTTTGGGGTTCCCACCCTCCATAAGGCACTCCTCCTCCCCACACTCCATCCACACATCTGGAAGGGGAGTGGAAGCTCCATAATTAAGCTGCAGAACAAGCAAAGCTCATCTTTCCAGCAAACTGTCTGACAGTGGCACCATTATAAACCAGTAACCCAGACCACCCAGGCCCCTTGGGCAGCCTCCCCTGGCAGCTCCTCTCCCTCTGGGCTCACTCCTCAGGGATCAGGGCAGGAATTCCCTGCTCCCAGCTCTTACCTGGCTGAGGTGGGTGAGGAGGTGGCATCTGGTGGTGCATCATGGGGTAGGGCGGGGGCTGCTGGTGGGGCAGCAGCCCTGGGTGTGCTGGTGCCCCCAGGGGGTTGATGCCAGGCCCACTGGGGTGCTGGTGGGGCTGCTGGGGGTTCTGGCTGTGCTGCTGCTCCATTTGCTGGCGAGCCCTGAGCTCGGCGTACTTGAGCTGCTCCATGTGGAAGTTCTGCCTCTCTGTCAGCAGCTGCTGCCTCTGCTGCTCCAGCTGTGCCAGGAACAGGACAAAGGCAGAGGTGAGTTAGCAATGATGCATTTCAAACCTGCTCCTGCCTAACAGTGGGTTGGGTTGGAAGGAGCCTCTCATCCCAACCCCACCAAACCCACATGGAACTACTGTCCTGTGGATGTTTGCAGCAGGTTCTGGGAAAGGCTCTGGAGCTTTTTCTAGCTGGAACACATAAATTCACCTTGCTCTCTCCTAAAACCTCTCAGCAACACAGCTCATTACTCACTGAGCTCTGCACTGAGAACTCAGCCCTAACACAGCTCTGGAAGAAACTGGGGGTTTTTCCTCTCCATCTTCTGCATGTTGGAATGACGGAGAACAGGAATCTCAGGGGATTTTCCAGGTAAGCCTGAAGCAGAACGTGTGTGCAGCTGCAGGAGCTCAGGGATCACAGGCAGGATCCTTCTCCATCCTCTGAGTGCAGGAATTGGATGTCACAGCAGCCAGACACCAGTGATTTGCACTATTAAAGAGTTTTATGTAAAAAACCTCATGTCATTTAGGCTAATTAACATCAAAAAGGCTACTTTGAATTATGAAGTCATGTAAGAGTGAGACCTGAGCAACCTGGCCTAGGGAAGGTGCCCCTGCCCTGGGTGGAACTGGATGATCCAGAAGATCCTTCCAACCCAAACCAGTCTGAGATCCCATGAAAAGACAAAAAAGCTACAGAAAGCATTTCCTACCATTGGGCATTTGTATGATGGATCAGTGCTCCAGTGAAGGAAGTGATATTTGACTTATTTCAGGATTATTGACATGTTTCCACATTATTACCCGTGGACACCCGGACCTGGGGGTTGCGTGACTCGTTTACAAATATTTAACAAGTGTTTGAAGGTAGACTCCACAATTCAGCTGAAAAGCAGGTTGCCAAGGAGACTCTCACCTAGCACGAGTTCTCCAAAAATCCCAAAGCTCCCTCAGCAGTCGGTGCTGGCAGCCTGGCTGCTGACAAGGCAGGGATGGGGAGCGGAGGCAGCTCCACAGAGCCGGCATTCAGCGGCCCCAGCTGGGCCGAGCTCATGAATTAAACATGAATTAAACACGCTCCTGCCCGGGGGAGTGGCTGCTGCAGGGCCCACAATGGCATCATTCACGCTGCCCTGGCTCTTTTCTCCTCGGACACTCTGATATGCTGAGGGAAGCACCCGATAAATCCACCCCACCGGGGAAATGGGGCGTGTGGGGAAACATTCCCGAGGAGGCAGACAGCTGGGAGAGGAATTCCTGCAAATGACCCCAAACAAAGGCTCAGGCAACACTTTTTTATTCCTTTGAGACCCTTTTGTGGCCCTGCTTTGCTCTCTTCGTGGCACCCCATCCCACTGCAGTTTAAAAGTCTTTTCAAGGATGCCCAAACTGCAGTCAGTGCCTGAAAATTCACATTGGAGAAGGAAAACCAGGGAAAACTTCCTTTCTACACAATCCCTATGCTTGGGATGAGGAAAGACAGTTGGACAGAGGGAAAAAAGGCACAGAAAGACAAGTTATAACATGAGCTGGTGCTAAAGCTGAGACAACCTTAAGCTTGGGCTCTATTACAGAGCCCATATCCTGGTTCTGTAGCAGGCTCTGTCACCTCCTCAGACACAGCCCCTGGTTGTCCCCCCAGACTGGCATTGAAACAACTTCTTCCAGTGCCACATTTTCCAGTGGGAACTCCCATCAGTGACTTGCAGCTGCTCTCCAGTCTCAGTCATTCCTGCAGCTGGAATGAGGCAGGAGTGAGGCTGGGAACCTTCACCAAGGTCAGCTCCTGTCACCTTCCACAGAACCCCAGAGACTGGGCTGGGAGGGTCTGGAGATGACCCAGGCCAAGCCCCTGGCCAGGCAGGGTCACCTGCAGCAGGTGGCACAGGGATGTGGCCAGGTGGCACAGGGATGTCTCCAGCCAGGGAGACTCCAGGCTCCCCTGGGCAGCTGTTCCAGGGCTCTGTCCCTCCATGGAGAGAGGCTCTTCCTCCTGCTGGGCTGGAACTTGTTGTGCTTTGCTTTGTGGCCANGGCTCTATTACAGAGCCCATATTCTGGTTCTGTAGCAGGCTCTGTCACCTCCTCAGACACAGCCCCTGGTTGTCCCCCCAGACTGGCATTGAAACATTCTTCCAGTGCCACATTTTCCAGTGGGAACTCCCATCAGTGACTTGCAGCTGCTCTCCAGTCTCAGTCATTCCTGCAGCTGGAATGAGGCAGGAGTGAGGCTGGGAACCTTCACCAAGGTCAGCTCCTGTCACCTTCCACAGAACCCCAGAGACTGGGCTGGGAGGGTCTGGAGATGACCCAGGCCAAGCCCCTGGCCAGGCAGGGTCACCTGCAGCAGGTGGCACAGGGATGTGGCCAGGTGGCACAGGGATGTCTCCAGCCAGGGAGACTCCAGGCTCCCCTGGGCAGCTGTTCCAGGGCTCTGTCCCTCCATGGAGAGAGGCCCTTCCTCCTGCTGGGCTGGGACTTGTTGTGCTTTGCTTTGTGGCCACTGCTCCTTGTCCTGTCACTGAGCAGAATGTGGCACCCTTCTCCTGGCACACCATTTGAGAGATTGGTGTGGATGGATGGGATCCCCTCTGAGCCTTCCCTTCTCCAGGCTGGCCAGGCCCAGCTCCTGCAGTCTCTGCTCATCAGAGATGCTCCAGAGCCCTGAACATCTCTGTGGCCTCTGCTGGCCCCTCTCCTGCAGAGTCTGCCCACAAAAGCCCACTCAGGAAATCAGCTGGAATTCAGAGAGGTGGTTCTGGGTGTCACACCTGACAGTCCTCCAATATCCAACACCTGTTTCTGTGCTCTTGTGGAAGTGGTGCACCAGGAGGGGCAACTACAAGCACTTAATGTTCACTCATACAACAAATCAGTGTGCTACAGGTTCATCTCCAGCACAGAACTTCCTTTCAGCAGGAATTTCCCCATGGAAAGGGTGCTCAGGCCTTGGCAGGGGCTGCCCAGGGAGGTTTGGAGTGCCCATCCCTGGAGGTGCCCCAGGAAGNCCAAAGCTCCCTCAGCAGTCGGTGCTGGCAGCCTGGCTGCTGACAAGGCAGGGATGGGGAGCGGAGGCAGCTCCACAGAGCCGGCATTCAGCGGCCCCAGCTGGGCCGAGCTCATGAATTAAACATGAATTAAACACGCTCCTGCCCGGGGGAGTGGCTGCTGCAGGGCCCACAATGGCATCATTCACGCTGCCCTGGCTCTTTTCTCCTCGGACACTCTGATATGCTGAGGGAAGCACCCGATAAATCCACCCCACCGGGGAAATGGGGCGTGTGGGGAAACATTCCCGAGGAGGCAGACAGCTGGGAGAGGAATTCCTGCAAATGACCCCAAACAAAGGCTCAGGCAACACTTTTTTATTCCTTTGAGACCCTTTTGTGGCCCTGCTTTGCTCTCTTCGTGGCACCCCATCCCACTGCAGTTTAAAAGTCTTTTCAAGGATGCCCAAACTGCAGTCAGTGCCTGAAAATTCACATTGGAGAAGGAAAACCAGGGAAAACTTCCTTTCTACACAATCCCTATGCTTGGGATGAGGAAAGACAGTTGGACAGAGGGAAAAAAGGCACAGAAAGACAAGTTATAACATGAGCTGGTGCTAAAGCTGAGACAACCTTAAGCTTGGGCTCTATTACAGAGCCCATATCCTGGTTCTGTAGCAGGCTCTGTCACCTCCTCAGACACAGCCCCTGGTTGTCCCCCCAGACTGGCATTGAAACATTCTTCCAGTGCCACATTTTCCAGTGGGAACTCCCATCAGTGACTTGCAGCTGCTCTCCAGTCTCAGTCATTCCTGCAGCTGGAATGAGGCAGGAGTGAGGCTGGGAACCTTCACCAAGGTCAGCTCCTGTCACCTTCCACAGAACCCCAGAGACTGGGCTGGGAGGGTCTGGAGATGACCCAGGCCAAGCCCCTGGCCAGGCAGGGTCACCTGCAGCAGGTGGCACAGGGATGTGGCCAGGTGGCACAGGGATGTCTCCAGCCAGGGAGACTCCAGGCCCCCCTGGGCAGCTGTTCCAGGGCTCTGTCCCTCCATGGAGAGAGGCTCTTCCTCCTGCTGGGCTGGAACTTGTTGTGCTTTGCTTTGTGGCCACTGCTCCTTGTCCTGTCACTGAGCAGAATGTGGCACCCTTCTCCTGGCACACCATTTGAGAGATTGGTGTGGATGGATGGGATCCCCTCTGAGCCTTCCCTTCTCCAGGCTGGCCAGGCCCAGCTCCTGCAGTCTCTGCTCATCAGAGATGCTCCAGAGCCCTGAACATCTCTGTGGCCTCTGCTGGCCCCTCTCCTGCAGAGTCTGCCCACAAAAGCCCACTCAGGAAATCAGCTGGAATTCAGAGAGGTGGTTCTGGGTGTCACACCTGACAGTCCTCCAATATCCAACACCTGTTTCTGTGCTCTTGTGGAAGTGGTGCACCAGGAGGGGCAACTACAAGCACTTAATGTTCACTCATACAACAAATCAGTGTGCTACAGGTTCATCTCCAGCACAGAACTTCCTTTCAGCAGGAATTTCCCCATGGAAAGGGTGCTCAGGCCTTGGCAGGGGCTGCCCAGGGAGGTTTGGAGTGCCCATCCCTGGAGGTGCCCCAGGAAGGCCTGGATGTGGCACTCAGTGCTCTGGGCTGGGGACAAGGTGGGGACTGGGCACAGCTTGGTCTCTGTGGTCTGGGAGGGCTTTTCCAACCTCAGGGATTCAGGGATTCCTCCCTGATCAGAACCAGCAAAGCTCCAGGTGCCATTAGAAATTCTGGGTCAGCAAAGCTCCACCAACAGGCCCCTGGTCCCCCACACTCAGCACTGGCATCGCTGACACTGCTCAGCTCAGACACAAATAAATGTGTTTTGCCTGAAATGTAACACCCCCCAGTCTGCAGCACTGACTCCTGTCAACACTCACTATCCCTGCTCCTTCCCTGCAAGGAAAAGCCAGGGCAGCAGGAACGACAGGCACAGCGTGCAATGGCAGCAAGGAGGTTTTGCTGCTTTAATTATTCCACTAAATATCCACAATGACACGTGAAAAGACCGAATTTAACCACCAGGAAGCCAAGGGGAAAATCTGTATGCACATTTTTAAAAAGGGAAATGTCATATGCCTCAAAAGGGAGGAAAAAAACCTCCCTGTCACTAATGGAATATATCCCCCTAAGAAAGAATCTGCAGGGAACCTTTCCAAAAGAGCTGGGTCCATTTCCTGAGCTGCCAATCAAACACAGACTGAAACAGTGGAGGATGTGGAGCAATCCAGAAATTCCTGCTGACATCCTGCTCCAAGAGAAGTCCACATCTTGTCCAACTCCATCAGTGTGACTAGGGGGAACTCTGGGTTGGAAAAGAGGTTCTGCATGGAGAGGGTGGCCAGGCTCCCCAGGGATGTGGCCATGGCATCAGGCCTGGCAGAGCTCAGGAAATGCCTGCATGATGCTCTTGGTCACATGGTTTAGTTTTAGGTGCTGTGAGGAGCAGGAGTTGGACCTGATGCCCTTTCCAGCCTGAGAAAGGATTCAATGAATGCCAAATGGGGGTGGTAATTCCATTAAATTCACACAAAAGGGCAAATCCCTGGAATTATGAATCAACATAATCCAGGTTGAATCTTCAACCCATCCATAGTAACTGACTACTCACAACAATGAGGCAGCTACACAACAGAAAAAAGAAATTAAAAACTGACCATTCTGATAAAAATGAGATTTTGAGTCATCTTTTAAGCAGCTGAAAAGGAAGCACTTGTCCAAAGCCTCTGGCACTACACGTGACACAACTCCTCATAATTCCTGAGTAATCCAGGCCCAGACAGCTCCTCTCCATGTCCTGACCTCACTCCTCCCTTCCCCTCTCCTGAAGCTGCTGCTGCCTTCCCAGCTCAGGCAAACCCATCATCATCACCACAAAGTGAGGCTGCAACTCCTGAGCATTCCCCTTCCACCTCCACATCCTGCTTCCAGGCCTTTCCCAAGAGCTGCTCAGAGTGCCCCCAAAAACCTGAACTACCTCCTTGGAACCCATCCTTCACTGGGGTCAGGGGAAAGGCACACAGGAGTGCTTCCCTCCCCTAGGGAAGGAAGGGTTCCACTCCTTTCACTCCTTCCAGGGAAAAGCTGCTCTTAGCTCAGACACAATCCATGTGAAAAGGCCACATAAAGGCTCAATTCCATGCTCCTGCTTGGAGTAAGGATGAGGAAGCAAACCCAGGATACCCCCCATGTGCTGCTTATGGAAAAGAGAAAGCACTGGGTGAAGGAGAAAGGGCTCAAATGCCACTGTGGGAGGGAATGATGGATTCCAGCTGAAGAAGGACACTAAAGGAGAGGAGCTGCTGGTTTTCCAGATGTTGGCACACAGACCTTTGCAGTGAGAGGTTTAATCCCAAATTCCCACTTACTGCCTCTTTCTCCCGGTCCATGATGGTCTCCAGCTCCTCAAAGTGGCGAAGTTTTATCTCCAGCTTCTTCATCTGAGTCTCCACCAGAAGGGCCACCAGGGACTTGATCTTCCTCTCCTCCACAGCTGCCAGGTGCTGGGGATGAAACACAGGGGTTGTTCTGTGACACTGGGCACAGTAAGGGGCTGGGAGGGAGGGAATCACCCAGCTTCAGCCATCTATTCCACTTCTGGACAGCAAACAGGGAATTAGATTATAAATCTTATGCTGGGAACCAGAGGCCCTTGGAAGATTATGAAGGTTTTAATCAAATAAACAGGTGTGAAGGTTTCATACAAGAGGTGTGGAGGATGCTCAGAGCAATCCAGCCCTGCCTTGGAGCTTTCCCAGCACTGGGCACAGGGAGCTCTTCCAGTGGGAATGCAAATGAGGGAGAGGGAAGGGTCTGTTCAGTGGAGTCAGCTGAGGGTCACCCAAAAAGCTCCCAGCAGGACACACAGAGGAGGCTGTGACCTGGAATGACCCCAAAGCAGGGAGATGGCACTGCCGTGTCTTGGCCATTAAAATAGATTTTTCTCAAGTAGAAGGCAAATTGATTCTTTATAAGGATTGACTTCATCCCATTTATATCCACACATAAATAACTCGAGATCTGTGTGTATATATTTGATACACGAGGCAGCCATGGGAGTGTTTCACACCCTCAGAGTGTGACAAGTGTGGTCATGATGCCTTTCCCTGTTTCTGTTAAAAACCTGCTGCTCAGAAGGAGAACACCCTGAGAATGCACCCACCCTGCCCTGCCTGGGGGCTCTGTATTCACAGATGTGTCCAAGCCCTCCTGACACATCCAGGGGCTGGATTGTCAGAAGGGAAAGGTGAGGGCTGAGGGGAAGAAGGAAAAAAGGAAAAGCTGGAGCTCATCCAGCTCCAGCTGCAAACAGACCCCCACTGAGGGAGCTGGGCCCCAAACTGGCTCTGAACTGGGACAAACACCGAGCTGGAGGAAAGCAGCATTAAAAACCTCCCTGGAACCCTGAACAGAATCAGAATTTCTCAAACCCAGGTGGATACTGTGCCATTTGACAATGTCCACCTCCCTGACCCACCAGCAGTGAAGGAGGGCTCAGTAATGTGGGTAAATGCACTCCTGACTCTTTAAAGTGAATTTCAAATCAGGTCTCAGAGAACCAGAGTGATCCCAAGCTCATCCAACACCACATCCCTGTGAAATTCCAGCAGCTGTTCCAAAACTGACCAAAGTGCTGCACACAAAATAATGAAACAAAGCTGACAGAACAGGAAATTTCGTATCAAATAACACTGCTCAGTAAAATAAACTCCTTTGTATGAAAATTCAGAGTGAGAGAATCACCTGGTGATACACAGTCTTCTACCAAACATTTCACTCTGTTTCACATGTGCAATTTTAATAATGAAATGGGATGAACATCTGACCAAAGCACATGATTAGGTAAAGCACAGGTCTCAAAATCTACCTTGGAAAGGAAATTATCCCTGAAGTTTTTCCTAGAGAGACTCAAAGAGGCTGTTCCTCAGCCTGGGATTACCCAGAGCTTTCTGTGGGCAAAGGACAAAATCCCTACAGCTGCAGCTGAGGAAAACCAGGAACACAAATTCAGTGGTAATTTGAAATGCCTGATAAACCCATCACTGCACCAGCCTCGAGTCATAAATGAGCAAGTGATCCTAAAGGGCTTTTCCAGCCTAAATGGTTCTATAAAAAAGAATCATGGAACACATTAATGGTTTGGGTTGGAGGGGACTTAACCCCACCCAGTGCCACCCCTGCCATGGCAGGGACACCTCCCATTGTCCCAGGCTGCTCCCAGCCCCAGTGTCCAGCCTGGCCTTGGGCACTGCCAGGGATGATCCAGGGGCAGCCACGGCTGCTCTGGGAATTCCATCCCAGCCCCTCCCCACCCTCCCAGCCAGGAATTCCCAATTCCCAATATCCCATCCAGCCCTGCCCTCTGGCAGTGGGAGCCATTCCCTGTGTCCTGTCCCCAGTCCCTCTGCAGCTCTCCTGGAGCCCCGTTGCACCACTGGGATCAGCAGCTTCTAGGAATGATCTCTGCAGTCCCAGCCACCTCCACCAGGAATTCAGGGAGGTCAGGAGATCAGTGTTTGGCAGGAGGTCAAACTGGGCCCAGAACAGTTGTTCTGGGAAGTGATGGATCAAGGGCAGAAGCTCTGCAGCTCAGTCCCAGCTGGAGCAGAGCAGCACAGGCCAGGAGCCATCAGGGATACGTTTGCACAGAAAGGAAAAACCAGCTCACACTGGGTGCCCATTGAGAGGAAAATGAGCAGAAGGTACTTAAAATCTAATGCTGTTTGTTCAGAAACCAGAACCTGTAAAAACACATTTAAATTGCTGGTCTATATGAAATACAGAGTCTCGCTCTGAACATTCATGTTCACCATTTCTCAAACAGCACAACTCAACTTCTGGAAGCCACTGATCCCAAAATAAATAAAAAACAAGAAAAAAAAAAACCCAAACAAACAAAACCCCCATTTCAATCACTTGTCTTTAACCCCTATCTTCACTTAGAATCCAACTGCAATATTTCTCTGATATAAAATCCTAAGGAAAACAGCTTTTCACATGACCAGGCCTACAGTTTATGATGAAGAGTTTAATTACTCCCTCAGACAAGACACAGACCACCCAAAGCTCTAATATTGTCTGGCTTTTTAAGTGAGTGGGAAGAGAAATCCCTGTTGAACCTGAATTCTACTCTGAAGTGTCAACCTCCTAATTACAATACATTATTCCCTGTAATGGAAAGCTGAAGCTCTTCCAGAACATTATTACTGCCATAATGAAAAGTGCCATCAGCCAGGTCCCTGCTCCCTCCAACTCGTTATCTCCAGAGGAAGGGGAGCAGCAGCTCATCTTCATTTGGAGCTAGTGGCCTTCCATAAAACACAGACTAAATCTCATGTCTCCTCATACAGACACAGGTCTTTCCAACTTGGCTGAGGATATCTGTGAGTCTGATGAACTGAGAGTCACCCTCAGGTTCAAAGTGATGCACAAGGGAGCCACTCTGGACTCTGCACTTCACCAAAATACTGAACCTCAGCTTTGCCTGCAATTTGGGATTTTAATGGACAGAGAGTTGTCTGCCACGTGGGATTTTACAGCCTGGCTTGAGAGGTAAGAACTAAAACAACCTCCATCTCCTGGGTTCAACAGGAGGGACTGCACAGGACATTACCCACCATCCCCACTCTGGGGGGTGCAGCTGGGGAAAAAGTCTAAAGTTAAAGAGTCAAACATCAGAGTGGAAAAGTTAATAGAACACAGAACATTTCATTCTATCCATGGAAATCTATCAGGAATAAACACCACCCATGTCTTGCTCTTGGTTTCTATAAAGCAGGTGGAAGAGGAATGTGGCACTGAATCCAAGAGCGATTAAAAAACCTAAATTAAAACTTGAATCCAGAGAAATTTGTAAAGAGAAAACAGATTTGAAAAAGATACTCTAAAAGCAATGAAAGCAGTGTGGTTCCTGCACAAAGGAAAAGCAAGACAACGTGCAATTAGTAATTACAGGGTAAAGAAAAGCTGATTCAACACAGCTCGTTAGAGACCACACACAAACAGGAGCTTAAGGGGAGACACCAACGTGCTTTTAACAGAACACTTAACAAAACAGAAAATCAGTAAGGTGTCTGTGAAAGCTGCAGTGCCAGGACTGAACACCCCTCTGTGCCTGCTCCACGCAGAGCCCAGGGCTTTGTGTGGAGCCCTGGGGCAGCAGAAGAGGCCATCGAAGGGTCTGTGCCCCTCAGCACCACAGACAAAAGCCTGGCCAAGAGGTCTCACACATTTTGGGGCTATTCCTCAGGGATGTTCATCCAGCTCATAATGACTCAAGGAGCTGCTTAATTAAAACTGTTCATTATCTCCCTCAGGGGCTCAGGCAGGAGAAGTTAAGGCAGCACTTGTGCTCCTGCGAGGTGTCAGGGATCAGAGGGTGAACTGCACAGCTCTGGGACCAAGGAGCACTCCAGGCACAGCTCTGCTGTCCCTGGAAGCCAAGCCCAGGCTGCTGGGCCAGCACCAACCTTGGCTTTGGTGGCAGCAGAGGCCAAGGCAGCAGCTGCAGCCGTGGCCACGTTTCCTTCTGAGATCTCGTGTTCCACTTTCTTCTTCCCAGCCTCGGCCTCTTTGTCCTTGCTGCCATCAACGTTCTCCTTGTTCTCCTCTGCCTCCTTTTCCTCTGCAAGACATTCCCAGCCCAGCCTGTTACACGTGTTCCCGGGATGGGAGGGCCCACGCTCATTAGTCAGGCACTAATTAACTCATCCTCAGTTCCAGCACTGCTCCCCATCCAAATGGGAACCCCACTTTGAGAGGATCTGATCCAACAAATCGGGCAACTTCAAATGCTTTTCATTCCCATCCTCTCAATTCAGCACCTGCCATCAGCTTCCCCTCATCATTTCCAAACCAACTCCATCAAATCCAAATGCTCCTTATTGTACATGGTGCTAAAAACCTGAATTTAAGTTGCAGGAAAAAAAAGCAATATATCCATTCCCATCCCTGGAAGTGTCCGAGGCCAGGCTGGACAGGGCTTGGAGCAACCTGGGATAGTGGAAGGTGTCCCTGCCCATGGCAGGGGTGGCACTGGATGATCCTTACAGTCCCTTCCAACACAAACCATTCCATGATTTTATGAGGCACAGGGGAAATGTCAAAAAGAATAATGTTTTATGTAGATGATGTTACTCATCAGCCTGTCAAAACCCAGGCTCGGCATCACTTCCCAGAGAAACTGAGCTGAAATATTAACTTCCAAGGGGAGAAGTGAGCAGAGAATCCCAAAATGGTCTGGGTTGGAAGGGACCTTAAAGCCCATCCAGTGCCACCCCTGCCATGGGTAGGGACACTTTCCACTGTCCCAGGCTGCTCCAAGCCCTGTCCAACCTTAAACACCTCCAGCAGTTCCACTTCTTTGCATCCAAAATGCTCAGATGTTGTGGAATATGGACAACCCCCCCATTTCTATGACCCACAGCCACTTTGGTGCTGCAGTTCCTTCCCCATCCCCAGGGCTGGGAAGCCCAGGGAGGGATTTGGTGCCTGAGCTCTGCAGGGAGGTTCAGGTGGAACCTGCTCCAAACACAGAGCAGCCCGAGGTGCCAGGGGAACGTTCCCAGCTGGGTTTGGGGCCTGTCCCAAGCACCCCGGGGAGCAGCTGGCAGCTGTTACCTGTCCTGAGCACCCTGAGGAGCAGCTGTTACCTGTCCCAAACACTCTGGGGAGCAGCTGGAAGCTGTTACCTGCCCCAACCACCCTGGGGAGCAGCTGTTACCTGTCCCAAACACTCTGGGGAGCAGCTGGCAGCTGTTACCTGTCCCAAACACTCTGGGGAGCAGCTGGNGCACCCTGAGGAGCAGCTGGAGCAGCTGGAAGCTGTTACCTGTCCCAAGCACCCTGGGGAGCAGCTGGAGCAGCTGTTACCTGTCCCGAGCACCCTGAGGAGCAGCTGGAGCAGCTGGAAGCTGTTACCTGTCCCAAGCACCCTGGGGAGCAGCTGGAGCAGCTGTTACCTGTCCCGAGCACCCTGAGGAGCAGCTGGAGCAGCTGGAAGCTGTTACCTGTCCCAAGCACCCTGGGGAGCAGCTGGGGCAGCTGTTACCTGTCCCGAGCACCCTGAGGAGCAGCTGGAGCAGCTGGAAGCTGTTACCTGTCCCAAGCACCCTGGGGAGCAGGTGGCAGCTGTTACCTGTCTTGGGCTCTGCAGCCCCCTCGCTCTCTGGCTCCTTCTCCAGGCTCCGCTCGCTCTCCCCTTCCGGGACCTTCTCCCCATCCTCAGTTTCACTCTCGGCTTTGTTCTCCACCTGAAGGGGATGGGGTTGGTTGGACAATGGCAGGGAGAGAAGATAGTCACTGGTAACTTTGTTCATGGCCTGCCAATGAATTCATTACCACAACGGAACAGAGTACATTTTAAAGGGTGGCTGCTGCTTCAGCCAAATTTGACAAACAAACCCAAAATGGGAATAAAAGTAAATGCTAAACTGGACCAAGTCCAGTGACCCAGGCCAAGCTGGGTTACTCTGTGGGTACAAAAACTCCTGAACTAAGATCACAGAATCATGGAATCTCTGGAAATATGCAGATTTCCAAGCCCTGAGTGAGTCTTCCCCACTTATCTCTTCTCAAATGTCCCTGTTTATCAGGGAGGCAGAAGAGCTACCTGAAAACAGAGTGGGAAATAACCCCGAGGTTGCACTGATCACCCCCAGGTTAGTATGAACTCCTCATCTGGTGAAGGAGGCAACAAGAAATATCTCCTGTTATTGCAGACTCCAGAAAAAAATAATCTTCATTTATTTGTCAGGAATGTAGCAGGAATTAAATAATAAACAAATAATAATTTTAAAACGAAATTTACATATATAATTAAAATATTAATTTCATTAAAATACATATTAAATAACATTATGTTAATACATAAACTAATAAAATAGTGTTAATTTAAATATTAGAATAATTTAGCAGTAACTAAACTGGTATCCTGGAATTCCTGCTTTAATCCCAGTTCATGTCTGAAACACTCACTGCAGTTTGAGGTACCTGTCTGTGGACACAGGTTATGAAAAAGCCACAAATGTGTTCTTGTGGTCATTATCAACAGGTTGAAGGATAATGATAATTAGTGTCTAAAGAGCTGATCTTTAGGGCAGGGTGGATCACCCCCAGCATCATAAACACATCCATGCCCAAGAGCCAGCCCAGAATTCCTGTGGGGAGGACTCTCCTTGAGCAGCTCAGCTGGAGGCCCCTGAGGCAGAAATGGCTGTGAAATAACTGAGAGTGTCCTGAGAGCCTTGGTGGCAGGCATTTGCCCAAAGCCCTGTGCCAGGACAAGCCCTGCAGTGACACTCCAGAGCCCCCCAGGTCAGGATCCCCACAGGGATCCCAGTCCAATCCCAGTCCCACAGCATCTCCCCATTCCCAGCTCCTCCCAGCCCAGCCTCCTTCCCCCACTGATGCCTCACTGTGTCACTGCAGACTCCAGCTCTGAGACACAGCTCTGTGCAGGCTGGAAACTGTCCCTGTGGGGACAAACTGTCACAACTGTCACCTGTCTTACAGGCACCCGAAAACTCAGGAATTCAGGATTTAAGTGCCAGCAGGCCCAAACTCACCTTCTCTGCTGGCTGCCCCTCTGCCTCTGTTTCCATCTTCTCTTCCTCAGCTCCATCTGAGAAACAAAGAGGGAAGCTTTTAGAATTGCCCCCACAGCCACTCCCCACACTGACTCTCTATTTCAGGCTTAAAACCTAAAATCTGCTGCTCTCTATGAGTGGCTTCAAGGAAGTGCCAGCACTGAACTCCACAGCCCAGGCTGCTCCAAGCCCTGTGTCAAGCCTGGCCTGGGCTACTTCCATCTCCCTCCGGCCCTGAACCAGACCAGACAAGACCCAACTGGTGTTAAAGTGAGACCAACATGAGGGCAGAAGAAGAAATAATGAAGATGATGATTAAGGAGTCACTGTCCCAGGTGCTGGATGGGTGCACCTCATAGCAGGAGTGGTGGAAGAGCTGGGAGTGCATCCCTGTGCTCCAGCCACAGCCCTTGGCAATTAATTCATTCCTTTATAAAACACTGATTTAAAATGTTCCTCTAATAGCAGTTGGTTCTGGAGATCAGGGGATAACAACCAGCCATGGAAACACCGTGGAAGTGCCTGGACAATGTCCTGGAATCCCTGATATTTTGTGGGATTCTTTAGAAGTTCAAGAAATCCCAATTTATCCACAGCTCTGCAAGGAGGGACAGGAGGAAGCACAACCTCGTGGTCCTGGCCCAGGATTTCACAATTTAATGTATGGAGGCATTAAAGGAGCTTATTTAGATCCTGGACTGGGGTGATGCAGAAATGCTGGTGACAAGCCCTGATCCATCTCTAAGCTTCTGAAGACATCAGCTGGTGCTAGGGGTTCATTTTCAGTAATCCTCATTTTCCTGCTAATTCCTGTGTGCTACACTGAGGAAAAACAAGGTACAAAGTGTTCTCCTTGAACAGCAACAGTTCTGTAGAGAAACCTTTACACAAGTCCCTTCCATATATAAGAAAAACCAACTAAAATGTCTGACTGAAGGGTAATAGTTTTCCTCTTGGCCTATTTTAAGATGATAAACCCACTTATCTGAACTATCTGCCACCATAATTCAGTTTAGGGAGACTGGGGACGTTCTCCCTCACAGGTTTTAGCTCAGAGTTAGGATTTAGTGACCCAATAATGTCACAGGGAAAATCTCGATTAGATTTTGTCAGACAGCTCTTTCAAGCCTAGAAGCAGAGTTCCAAACTGGGCTTGAAAGTGTCATTCCTCCCAGGAAAGGGAAGGATTTACAAAGAAAGCTGGATTCAATCCTTTAAGAAAAAAAGGGGAGACAAAGTGCAGAACACTCCAAGTGTGCCCAGGATGGTGGAACTCAAACCAAAAATATACTGCATAAAAATACCTAAATTTACATTCTTGGGTGGGGAGGATCATAGAGATAATCCCATCCCACCCTTGCATGGCCAGGGACACTTTCCACTGTCCCAGGCTGCTCCAAGCCCTGTCCAGCCTGGCCTTGGGCACTGCCAGGGATCCAGGGGCAGCCACAGCTGCTCTGGGCAGGAGACCACCCCAGGGACCATGGGAGCTGTTGAGGGACTGATGCTGCTGCTGTGGAGGAATTCACAGGATCCCAGGATTTCTGAGGCTGGAAAAGCCCTCCCAGACCACAGAGACCAGGCTGTGCCCAATCCCCACCTTGTCCCCAGCCCAGAGCACTGAGTGCCACATCCAGTCATTCCTGGGACACCTCCAGGGATGGGCACTCCAACCCTCCCTGGGCAGCCCCTGCCAAGGCCTGAGCACCCTTTCCATGGGGAAATTCCTGCTGGTGCCCACCCTGCCCCTCCCCTGGCCCAGCCTGAGGCCGTTCCCTCTCCTCCTGTCCCTGTTCCCTGGGAGCAGAGCCCGACCCCCCCCGGCTGTCCCCTCCTGGCAGGGAGGAGTTCCAACCATTCAGGACATCCCAGAAAGACAAACTGCTTCCCATCTACTCTTTAGAGAGGATTTTCCCAAGGAAAAGCACACAGAGCATCTCAAAGTGCTCTCAGATGCTCCCTTGTGTCAGGACACGTTGATGGGCACCATCCAAACCCAAGTGCTCCTTCCCATTCCCAGGGACACCCTGGGAAGGAAGGGACGTGTGACACCAAGATTATTGCAAACACCCTGATTTAACCTCGCTGCTCTGGTGATGGCTGCAGCAATACATGTCAGGTTAAAATTAGGCTGACAGCTTCAGACAGGTTGTAGTCAATGGGTTTTGAAAAGTGTTTTCCTGCATCAGCTGCAGAGCCCTGACGTGCAGCGACAGCGCGGTGGCTGCAGCTCCCAGGGCCACCAGGTCCCACGGGTGGGACAACACACGTGCAAGGGACAACAGATTCAATTATCCATTGTTAGTCTGGGGGGGAAATGAGTTTGCCTGGGAGGAAGCAGGTTTTTGGTTCTAAATGACAGGCTGCTCAGAGGATCCTGAGTCATAAAGGTTGGAAAAGACCTTCAGGACCAAGCCGTGCCTGGTCTCCACCTTGTCACCAGCCCACAGCACTGAGTGCCACATCCAGGCCTTCCTGGGACACCTCTGGACTCCACCACCTCCCTGGGCAGCCCTTTCTGATATTCAACAACCTTTCCATGAAGAATTCCTCAGGAAGTACCTCAAAATAGTAGAGTCTGGTAAACTTAATCCCTAATTCCAAAATGAAATAATGATACAAAGCCCAAAACACACCCGACCTTCTGCACAGCCATGACAGAATTGCCTCTGGCCCCTGGCACAGACACAAACACAACTGTACTGATTTTCCCATGTGATCTAATGAGCTTAATGAAAACACACCCCAGAGGAATTGATCAGCTGGAGATCCCTGTCCCTGGGACAAAGGGGGAAGCCTCAACTTTAAGGAGAGAGCCCCTGAAATCCCTTTCCCCTGCACCAAAGATGCTCTTGAACTCTCTTCAGCAGGTTTGGTGTTGCACCTTGCAGGATGTGGGAATCAAGGATTACAGAATCCCAGAATTATTAAAGCTGGAATACACCTCTGAGACCATGGAGTCCACCCTGTGACTGATCCCCATCTTGTCCCCAGCCCAGAGCACCGAGTGCCACATCCGGCCCTTCCTGGGACACCTCCAGGGATGGGCACTCCAAACCTCCCTGGGCAGCCCCTGCCAAGGCCTGAGCACCCTTTCCATGGGGAAATTCCTGCTGATGTCCAACCTGAGCCTGCCCTGGCCCAGCCTGAGGCTGTTCCCTCTCCTCCTGTCCCCGTCCCCTGAATGAAAGGACATTTCCTAGGTCAGGAAGAGGCAGATGGTTGTGAGCCACCCCAGGACACCTCTCAAGAGGGAAAAACCACTGGGAGATGAGGAATCATCACCTCTCCAAGCCCTCTTTCCACCTGAATCAGCAGGTATTCTGTTTCTATAGAATTGTGTTCCGTTTTACACATTATCTCCAAGAACACTTTTTCTAACACATGAAGAACTTGGAGCTGATTTCTGCTCAAGCCCAGTTCTCTTCACAGAGAACTTAAATGGACTTCAGGTCAACAAGGAAACCTGTGAATCATCTCCCTGCTAAGAATTCCCTGTGTTACCAAAGAGATGCAGAAGCAGCAGATCCGGAACCTCCGCTGTCCTGAGAGCAACAAACAAAGCTCTGCAAACAAAAGTGGAGTCACCTGCCTGAGCTTCAGCTCAGCAAACAATTTAAGATGCCCTCCAGACATCCCAGACTCCTCTGTTTTGACTGAGGCAACACACAACCTGTCACAGCCAGGCTGGAGCATTAATATTTCATTGAGAGGAAATACACGATAGCTGTGGAAATATCCCAGCTCTGGGTATGATAATGATGCTGTTATCTAAACCATCATTTACATTTCCCACAATAAATCAGGGCTGCACAGCCACCAGAGCTGCCTCTGCTCCTGCCTCACACAGCCTGGGGGCTCAGCAACAGGGGGGCTCCACGGGGCAGCCTGGGGAGCTGGGAAAGCCACAGCACCTTCCCTGTGAGCCACAGGAACTCACCAGGAGGGGACTGATGGGCTCAACCCCCCACCCGGGGGTGCAGACCCAGCCCCCAGGCACCAGGACACACCCAAAGCCAAGGAGCACTCCATTGGTTTAGGAATGTTTCCATCACTTCTCACCATGGAGGGCAGGAGAGAAATCTCTTTGCCAAATGTGACTAAAACACCTGTGTGTATGTGCCCCCCTTGTGTGTGGTTTTCTAGAGTGTGTGTCTGGGAATGAATCAAACCCATCCACAAAATGGTAAATGTAACCCTCCACTGGCACTGTTTACGGGTGATGGGATGCAGGAAATCAAACCACCACTCCCTCACTCACTGGCACAGAGCAGCTCCAGCCTGAGGCCCCCAGGATGGGTGTCAGTGGAAACACTTGTTGCAGTAAGACCTGAAATGCTCAGGTAACCCCAACACAGCCCCTTCAGAGGCTGCCTCGAGGCATCAGTGTCATCAACCACCTCTGGAAAGACATTAACAAAGACTTCCTAGAAATTATTAAACACCACAGGTGTGCTGGATATTCCCCTTCTGTGGAGCTTAATCCCAAGCAGAAGAGCTGGATCCTCCTCTGCTCCCCTCGGGCCATTTTCACTGACACAGCTGCAGGGCAGCTCCAGGGATTTCTTCCACAGCCTGCCCTGGGGCAGGACTCAGAAAGGTCTTGGTATTTATTGTGGGGAACTGTTTTAAAACCTTAGAGCAGATTGTCCAGAGCAGCTGTGGCTGCCCCTGGATCCTGGCAGTGCCAGGCTGGACACTGGGGCTGGGAGCAGCCTGGGACAGTGGGAGGTGTCCCTGCCACGGCAGGGGTGGCACTGGGTGGCTTTAGGGTCCCTCCAACCCAAACCTTTCTGTGACTCTATGAAAGCAAGAGACAGAGTCCACCACACTCACCACAGCATCTGAACCACTCCAGTCTCCTCGTAACTCCACTGAAGCCTCACTTTATCAACTTAAAAGGAATTATCACCAGCTTTTAGAAAACCTAACAATGAAGACTTAGAAGAGGAGATTCTTGGGTATTAACTTAAGCTCCTCCAATCTGTTCCAGTCATTTTCCCTTTTCACATTCTATATTGACTATAAATTACTGATATTAAATAGTTTTAAAATTATTATGGAGCTCTGATATAATTTTATTTTTGAAATATAACAACAAATGAACTTTAATTCTAGTATGGAAGCTTAAGCAGATACTTTTGTTTCTCCATAGTTGCATTTAAATATAAAACTAGCATTCTGTGACTCCATTATAGAATTAGACTGGATATTGGGAAGGAATTGCTCCCTGGGAGGGTGGGGAGGGACTAGAATAGATTTCCCAAAGAAGCTGTGGCTGCCCCTGGATCCCTGGAAGTGCTAAGGTTGGATGGGGCTCACCTGGGACAGTGGAAGGTGTCTCTGCCCATGGCAGGGGTGACACTGGATGATCCTTGAGGTCCCTTCCAGCCCAACATCCTTTGATTCCATGCCAATAGAACAGCCAGAGAACTTTCATTCCCATCTGGAAGCCCAAGCAGAGGTTTCCATCCCTGCACAGCTGCTCTGAGGTACAATCCCCCAGTGTTTGAGCACGGCCATGGGACAATCCCTGCCATGGACACCCGGGGTGGGTCCCCGTGCCCAGCTCTGGGGGGTGGGAGGCACCACAGATTGCTGAGTGACCCAGTTCACTCAGGCTGAGCAGCTCCCCCAGGGAGAACCATCTGCTCCTGTCCTAATTTATTCCATTAGTCACAGCCCAGTACAAATCGCATTAACGCCGCCGGGGCAGGGCTGGGCCCCAGCTGCCCCTCAGAGCTGACTGGGGGGTGGCATCTGCCCTGAGACCCCCCAGCACCACTGACAGGCACCTCACAGTCCCCATTTCCAGCCTGGGCCCAAATCCCACCGGAGAAAGGGCCAAAAAGGGCCAACCTGGCAATGGGGAAAACTCAAAGCAGCAGATGTGTTACAGGGGGACACGTTCAGGACAAGAGGAAATGGCCTCAGGATGGCACAGGGGAGACTCAGGGTGGACATCAGGAAGAATTATTTCATGGCAAGGGTTATTATGTATTGGAAGGGGCTGCCCAGGGAGGTTCAGAGTCCCCATCCCCAGAGGTGTCCCAGGAAGGGCTGGATGTGGCACTCAGTGCTCTGGGCTGGGGACAAGGTGGGGATCGGGCACAGGCTGGACACTGTGACCTTGGAGGCCTTTTCCAACTGAAATGATCCTGTCAAGTCCTTACCAACCCACAGTGATACCTGTACTGAGAGCATATGGGAAAGGGGAACAAAGACTGGAAGAAAAATTTAACTTCAGCTGGCCTTATTTTAAAACAACTATGAAATTAAACTCAGCCCCAGATGGAGTAACACGGAAATTTGGTTTATAGTTGTCTTGTAAATAAACCCCAAAGCCTTGTCCTTCCAGCAGAGCTTCAATGCCTGCTGTCAGCTCTGAGGAACAGAGAGCAGCAGATGTTCCAGATGTTTCTCCTCCCTTTCCAGCACACAATGCACACCATCCCAAAGCACTGAGCTGCCTCATGGCAAGTCTGTCCCACTGAGTGCAGAACTGAGATATGTGACAGAAGGGCTGAGTGGTTTGTTTGCTTCTTTTTTAATTCAAAACTATCTTGGTGATTTAAATGGCATTTTGCAATCTAATTTACTGGGTAGTTTTGCACTGGACATTAAGTGCTATAAATAGCAGCCCTCCGTGGGTAGCAGTTGATAACTGAAGAGCACCAAACACAGTCCCTTGTGATGCCATCCCACAATCTGGCACCTTGCTGGTGTCCCTGGACGGGGTGACAGCAGGTCAGCTATGCAATGCAGGAGCACATCCCAAACCCAGCCTCCCAGTCAAGCTCCAGCACATCCTGCTCAGCTTTACCCAAAGCCAGACGTGCCTTTTCATGTCCAGTCACTAAATTCACTGAAATCATTTGTGATAGGCTGAACAAAGCAGGAGCCAACAGTGCTGAGAGGAAAATAACAGTGACAAGATGGAAGATCTGTAACCAGAGGAGGAGAGCAAAGTCTGAGAAAGCCATGGGGATGGAGTAAACTGTATCTGCTCCTCCTGCTGGGGAGAGCCACAGAGAGGGGCACACAGGGCTTCACTTCCCAGCTTTGACACTTCAGAGCAATGAGGAACCAATCTGCACCAGCCAGGGTTTCAGAGAAGAGACTTAATAGCAGAATATTTGCTGAACACAACAAATTAAACCAGAGCTTGTTAACACACGCAGGTGATGCCCAGCAGAATTCCAGCCCAGCCAGAGCCAGGACTGGATTATCATGTGCCAGTCCAGCACTTCATCAGAAATTCCTCTGCTGCTGCCCCCACAGTGAGCAACACGCTCAGAGTACCACACCCACCAGACTGAAACCCACTGCCCAAACCCCTCAGTTTGCTTTAACACCACAAAGCCAGTGTCCTCCAACACCCGAAATAATGGAATATCCTGCTCTGGTATTTTTGGTCAGTCCACTCTGTGCATCCCAAGCAGCAGCATTTCCACACAGTGAGAGCAGGAAAACTCTCCTAAAACTCAAGGTAGCCCTAAATTCCTTAGCTCAGTGTCCAAGTCAATGGACTTGCAATGTTCTGCAGCGGAGCAGAAGAACCCACTCCCTTCCCCCTACCCACAGCTGCCATCTCCTGCTGGAGGTGAATTTGGGGTTTACCGTGACTCAGAAGGAAATGCCCCCAGGGAAGCCCCCTGCAGCAGTGCCTGGGATGCAGCACTCACCCATCTTCTCGGGCTCCTCGGGGCCCGTGCCTGCAATGCAGCTGCTCTCCAGGCCATAGGTTGGATCCACCTTCCCAGAGGCTCGAGCTGCCTCCTGCACCTTCTTCACGTGGGCTTCCACCAGCTCCAGGGGCACCTCCTCTCTGACCCGGGAAAACTCCTCTGTGGGACACGACACAGAAAATGAGACATTCTGGGGCTTTTGCAGCAAATTGAGTCACATTTCCTCTGATCAGTGTGCAGGAAAATCCTGGGACAAAGGGAATTCTCAAATATCTGAGTTCCTTCCTGTCACATGAGGTGGTTTATTTTGTCTTTCAGGTGTGGTAGAAAAGAGTCTCTTCCCAATTATATAAAATTGTGTTTTGTGTGGAAAAACAAAGAAAAAATTGAAAGGAACTGTTTTATCAACTGGATACATCCAATGTCCACTCAAGACTTGAACCTTCTAGTGCAAGATGTCCCTGCCCACTGCAGGAGGTGGAACGAGAGGTCCCTTTAAGGCCCCTTCCAACTCAGTCCAGTCTGGGAATTCTAGGATCCCTGGCAAATAATTTCACACAGGTAAAACAGGAAAACTGCAAGATTCACACTGAATTTACCCAGAGTTGCACTTGTGACAGTGGTCAGAGGAACACCAACCACCAGGTGCAAACACATCAGGAGCAGTGAGGGCAGAAGGCAACACCAGCCATTTTTGGGCACTCAGTGGCCTTTTGGCACCACTCCAACTTCACAGAGACTGGGCTGGGAGGGTCT
>VXAX01004763.1:7774-22540 GCA_013399835.1 Leptocoma aspasia
ACTGCCCGCAGCCGGACGGCGGCGGGGCGGCCGCCTCCGCGGCGCTGCCCGGCAGCGCGGAGAGCCTGCGGAACGGATACGTGAAGAGCTGCGCGACCCCGCTGCGGCAGGACCCCCCCAAGAGCTTCCTCTCCTTGCTGCTCTTTCCTGCCGCCTCCTCCTCCCGGGCTCGGCTCGCCCTGGGCGTCCTGGCCGCCGCTGCCCTCTCGCTCCTGGCCTTTCCCGGCCGGGGCAGCGCCCGGGACCAGCAGGACGGGAGCAGCTGGCGGAGCCCGCGGCCGCTGCACGCCTTGCTGTGCCTGACCCGCTGCCTCAGCCCCCTCTTCAGCATCGCCTGTGCCTTCTTCTTCCTCACCTGCTACCTGGTCGGCGGCCGGCGCGGGGAGCACGGCGGCGGCACGACCCGCTGGTGGCTGCTGGCGCTGCCCCTGTGCTGCTACTCGGGGGACTTCGTGGCGCTGCAGTGGCTGCTGCCCGCGGAGGGGCGCGAAGAGGAGCCGCAGATGTTCCTAGGAAGGCTCCTGACGGTGCTGGTCTCGGTGGCAGCGCTGACCCTGCCGCAGAGCTCCCTGAAGTTGCGGCGGAGCCTCCTCGTCTTGGTGTTGTGCAGCCTGGTGTGGCTGGTGTCGCTCAGCAGCCTCCAGGCGCTGCCCCCGGCGCTCGGCCCGCTGCTGGCCGGCGCGGTCGGGGTGGCAGGCTGCCTCCTGGCACTCTGTGGCGGGGAGCACGGCATCTTCTCGGCGCAGAGCCCAGCAGCGCACCACCAGCATCACCGCCACCCACGGCTCCCCAGCGTGGAGGAAAAAGTGCCTGTGATCAGACCCAGGAGGAGATCCAGCTGCGTGTCCCTAGGGGAAACTTCGGTCAGCTACTACGGCAGCTGCAAAATGTTCAGGAGACCCTCGTTGCCTTGCATTTCCAGAGAGCAGGTAGGTTTCTCCGAAACTCGAAGGAGAAACTTTGGGAGGAATGAGCGCCACTCCGTAGCCTTTCCTGATTGCTGTGTGTGTCTGTGCTGGATGTCTGCTCACTAACAAACTCCTGCTAGAGGAATGGAGGAGAGTGTTGGTCCCTTAGCGGATTTCTCAGCTCGGTTCTGCAGAATCGATATAACCCTTTATTTCTGCGTGGGTGCTAAGTCATAATAATGTATTTGCTGTAGGACAGAAGGCTCGCTCGCTTTTTGTGCAATCTCAATTATTAAACAGCCGTTCTTATTGATTAGAGCTAAACCTCAAACCAGGCAGCTTCAGCTATCAGTTACCGCGTTATTTTGGTTTTTTTTTTCCGAAGCCCCCCACCTCCTCGGCGTCTGGCAGCCTTTCCGAGAGAAAGAAACCACAGCTTTCTAAGCTGCCCGGCACTTCTGGTTCTTCCCGCTTTCTATCGACAAAACCATTGCCAAGTGCTAAAGAAATACCAGGTTTTGAGGGATATTATTTATCGAATGTTGGCGTTGTTTGAGTGGCAGCTGTCCTGCCCTGCAGGTTACTGTCGTTTGTTCCTCTCTCTCTCTCTCTCCCTCTCTCACCCCCTTTTCCTCGCTCCACCTAAGTTAACGTTAGTTTTGGGTTGATGGGTTTTAAGAAACTTCTCTTTACTGAAGAGAGAGCTGTTCAGTAGGGGCTGGAGGGATGCCCGAAACGCTCAGTTTTCTTGAATGGAACTCTGTTGGTTTCTACCTCCCGGAAAACTTTTCAATGAGTCTCGTTTTTTGTAGCGTAAACCCCCGTGCGTGTGGGGGAGTTTGTTTTTATTTGGGCACTTGCACGTCAACTGCAGGAACATCGAGTTGTGTTGGAACTGGCCCGAGGCTGCTGCAAGTGGATTATCAGCGCGTTGTAGGAGGGAGAACGAGGGGAGTGTATTTAATAAACGCGCAAGTGAGCGGTTTCTGCGAAGTGATTGTTGCTGCAGGATCCCCCGTCTGTTACTGTCGTGGCTGAAACCCATCGGTGCCAAAGGAAATTGTTTATTTTTTTCCTTGACAGGAAAAAAATATATTTCTTCTGTATTGCAGGTCTTGTGATTGATTGTGAATTAGGTCTGAGGAAATACGAAGTGAATCTGAAACGGTGGAGTAGTTTTGGAACTTTTCCCCCCCCCCCCCGAGTTTGCACAACAGAATTAATACAGTAATTGTTTACAGTGATTAATACAGTAATTGTTTCTGCATAAAAGGTTAAAATGCGAGTATGCTGTGACAGTCTTCAGAAATAACTCATTCAGTACGTTGCAGATTATCTAATGCATACAATGAAAGAAACATTAAAATATTTTACTAGCAGTTAAGATATGTAGGGACTATCATATAATAATTTACTTTCTCTGTTCCCTTCTGGATAGTAAACGCTCTCTTTTGCTGTCACATTTGTCTGTAGCACAGAAATCTCAGAAAATGTGATTTCATTAACCTTTCTCGATGATAGAAGATATTTGTTCATATGCAAGTTACTAAAAGCTTCCTTTGACGTTCGGCTGACTTCTTAAAGGCATGTGCACATTTCAAGTTAGGGCATTCATTATTCTTCAAATAACATCATAAATGTCAGCTATAACTAAATACGTAGAATTTATTGGCAATGCTTAAATCATACGTGTTCATAATAAAATGTTACTTTCTGGTAGACTTCCAGAATTTCATATCTTTGTTATCACTAGATGTGAACAACAAAGAGATACGAAGTTCTTCATTTTCCTAATAATCTATTACGCTTTACAATAAGTATTTGTGGTTTGTTAAGCACAGTTTAAGTGAGATTCACAGATACATGTTCTCTGCTGCATTTTATATGCAATTTTACAAGGATAACACAGGTTATATCTTCTGATCTCTTGTCTGACTTGGAGAGAGATCAGACATCGCAGAGCTGATAAAACATCAATTGTTTGGGCAGGGGTAGGGAGAAGTAAGCCCATAATGTGTGACTTTATTTGAATAAACAGGACAAGGTTTTTATATTGCTTCCTTGAAACTGAAGCAATGTGTGTACTTAATGCTTTTCAGAGAGCATCTATTGTGTGGCTTTTCTTTAAAGGTTGATTATACGTTTTGCAAAAAAAGCAGTACGGTGGTTCTTTTCCAATATTAATATTTCAAGGAGTTCAATGAACGTTGTTAGGAAGATGCTGCTGGTCCACCATGACACAAATACTTTGATGAATGAGAGATAAATTATTATTGTGATTCGATTAAATGTATTTTGTGTGATTGTCACAAACCTCTTATATGTAGAAGAAGTTTATGTCAAATATAGAATAGCAGGTCAATAGGGTACCCCAAGGATCATCTGGTCCTACCTTTCTTGGCAAAATCACTGTCTGGACAAGTTGGCCCAGCACCCTGTCCAGCTAAATCTTAAACTGCTCTCATGTTGGAGAATCCATTACTTCTCTGGCGAGATTATTCCAGTGGCTGATTGTTCTTATTATTAAAAAAAAATTTCTCATTTTGTATAGATTTTAGTTATTACTTGATGAAAATAGAGAATGTTTGTATTGACCTTAAATTTTCAGTAACACGTTGATTTGAAGTTATATGTGCTCTCTATCTACTTAAGTATGCAAGAAAATAATTACACATTTTTGCTTTTGCTTTTTTTTTTTTTTTTTCCCCAGCCAACAATTCCAAGGGTTCTGTGTGCATGGAGGGGGTGGGAACAGGATGGAATACTAAGGCACAGGAGAATGTGCAACCAGCAGCACATGCACACAGAAATTGGATGGAACTATCATTTTTTTCTGGGGTACAAGAGGAAAGAGGCCCTGTAAGCATGATCCCATAAAAGCTTGCAAATCTGAGTAATCCTCATGACAAATACTTGCTTTCTGGACTCCAACAGGTGTGGGAACTATAAGGCTGGAAAGTTGATAAAATTAGATTATTTTTACCATTTATATGAGTATCTATATCTACTTTAGCCATCAAAGTCTCTAAATTCACGCTGTGTGTGTCTCTTCTGCAGTACATATGTCTAGCAACATAGTTGGAGGTGGGAGGAAAGAAACTCGAACAGATTGTCTTTATGTTTTTATGTAAATATACGTAAATTCCAATATCAAAATATATAAACACACATCGAGGGAAACAATATGACTAAAATTACAGCTAAAAATTTTGCAAAGGCAATGCCTTTCCTGAACTCTACTATATTTACACTTCTGCCAATAGAAATTGATATTATTTTAGCGGTAAACAGGCTGTTTGTATTCTTCATTGCTTCAATATTCATCTCTGACCTAGAGAGGAATTGCAGTAAGACTGCAGTATTGATTGGTATTTCAAATTTTGCGTAGGTCATATTTTGACTGCATGTATTAATTGGATGGTAATCTGTTAGCTCTACCTATTGCTACTGATATCAAAGGGTTTATCTTTCATGACTGTTGCACATTCAGGACTTAATTTTATAATATTTTTTTTGTCTGAAAGCCAAATCAGGGACTCTAAAAGGCGCTTGTCAATATTGCAGATCTTGTAAACACTATGACCTGAAAAATATGGTAGTAAGACTTTTTTTTTTCTTTAACTTGATAGTGGACATGTATATGAGAGCAAACAACCATGTGCAGGAAATCTTACATGGGAGCTTCTCAGAATCCAGAAAGAATATTCATATTTTTCCCTTGAGTAAAGGATAGGCCGTCTTAATTAAATACACACAATATGTGTGCAAAACAGTCTGCAAACAGAGATGACACACTCTTTTTCTGGTTATCTGACCAGGTTCAACACGTAGGAAAGCTGGAATATTTCATGGACAGAGACTGCTTTCATGTTGCATTCTTAATTACAGGAAGAATTGTCTAGTGGTTAGGGTTGGATTGACCACCACCTCTCCCCAGTTTCTGTTCCAAGCTATCTCGTACCTTTGATGTATTACCTTAGGAACATCAGGACTTGATTTCAGGGGTCGGAAATATTTGTGTAACTTGAAATTGATGCAGTTCCTTATTTGCTCATGAAATTTACATCTGTGTCTGTTACCTATTTGTGAAACAAATTACACTTTGTCCTTAAGTTTTCAGGGTATAAACTCCCTAGTGCAGAAGCTGTCTGTTAATGTGTATTTTAGAGTGTCTTAAAATTGTAACACTCAAATACTGTTTGCAGCCCAGAAACAGGTGAACCTTTACCTGTTGAGTGCAGCCAGTAACAAAATATAATTCTCCTTGCTGTGTGTTTGACAAACCAGCTCTTTGCTGTTTGAAGTTTCCCCCTCACGATTACAGTGACTGTTACCACAGCTGTACCTGCATGGCAAGATGTGTTTGTTGTTCACCAAATCTTCCTGTCTCTGGGGTTTGTCTTATGGGGAAGAAAATCAAGGTAGCAGTGTGTGTTGAGCTGTGAATGGAATTAGTTCCAGTGGGATGCAGCTGAGTGTGAGGAATGAGCAAAGAGCAGGCTTGCATGGTGAAATCAACAGATTTGGAAAACTGTTTCTGCAACCATGTTTCAGATGAGTAGGATTCTGTTGTTTCTGTCTGGTTCTGACATTGACAAAACATTTTGAGCTAGATGAAATGTGAAATGAGAAGGCTCTTGGTAAAAGTTCCATCTCTCTCTCTCTTTCTCTCTCTCTTTCTCTCTCTCTTTCTCTCTCTCTTTCTCTCTCTCTTTCTCTCTCTCTTTCTCTCTCTCTTTCTCTCTCTCTTTCTCTCTCTCTTAGTATTATACCACAAAGAAAGGATGATTGAATCATGGTTTGCCCCTAGAGAGGTCAGAGTTTAAGATGTTATCCTCTGGCAAAGTTTCACCTGGGACCACCAAGAATGACAAAGAAGGGTTTTAGGAAGACTGAGTGCACTTAAGAACCCTATTAGCTGAGTTTAGCTTAAGCTGGCTTTTAGATGTCCGAAACTTGGTGGCAGTTTATACTCTGCATAAGTTAAAGGAGGCAAGAGTGTCTCTGAGCTGTCTGTGTAGCAAAGGAGTTTGACTGTTGGTTCAGGTGTGTTTTCCTGGAAAGAAAATATAAGTGGAGAAAGGAAGGCGATCAAAGACCACTGCTGTGGAAATGCTGGAGAAATTTGTTGGAAGGTGAGGGAAGCATGTTACAGAGCACAAGTAGGAAAAAAATTAAAGAAGCTGTGAGAGACAGTTCCAACAACTGCATGATTGACTGTGTTGAAGAAAATTAGCAGAATAAGTTACATAAAGTGCTAATATTCAGCTTGGACCAGGAAGATGTTTTAAATTTATGAAAGAAACTTACAGAGAGGAGAAGCAAAAGGTGCCCAGGAGAGTCTCTAGAATGAAAAAGAGGGGGCAGCTTCCATGGTGGGGTTTGTGAACAGTGTATTCTGGGAGGTTAAATATGAAAGGGAAGAAAATGGCAAGAAATGTGGTATATTTTCCTGAGGAAAAAACCTGGTATTTTGACACAATGTATGTCTGTGCGTATGTATGCCTGATAGTACTATTTTAATAGTTGAACTTGAGCAACGGAACTGATTGCACTATATTGGTCTTACAAGATCAAATCCCAGCAAATTTTATGGGAAAAAACATGAGTGGGAAGTGAAGAAACCCTATGGAATATGCCCCACCACAGGGCGAGTCTGCAGTGTGAGCTGCACTCTCAGAATCCCCATGACAGTGTCTCGTGTCACGAGTGAACACCAGAACGATGCAGGTGGGGTGGGGAGTCTGTCACAGCATGGACCCTATGTGATATTTGGTTGGAAACTTACATTTCTAAAAAAAGCTTTTTTATTCCTGTTTTGCTTTTCTGATAACTTAAAATGAAAACTTCATGCAGCATTTACCACCCTCAAAGTAAATCACTGAACAAAGCGAAATACAACTGTTAGATGATACCAGCTGCTGAAGATGGGAAAGAGTAAATCTTGTACTTTTGTGGAAAGATTGGGGATTACAGACAGGGAAATTGGGGGATGTAGTCTGTTCTATTGTTGATGTAAAAAGTCCTGGAGGAAAACAGATGAGAAACTTGTGTCTGCCAAACGAGAAAAGAGAGGACAGACCACAGGAGGCTACAGACACAGAATATTTTGCTGGAATCTCACTGATTTTTCAGGATAAAACTATGTGGAGAGCAAGCTGAAAGAATAGTTGAGAATAAAAGAGAGTGAAAGGAGATGTTGAATTTCATCATGTCCTTTTCAGTGGCTGAAAACAATGCTTAACAAGATGCAGTGACACTACAGAATAGATTTTAATGGTAGAAAAAAAAAAGGGGGACTTTCCTGCAACTCAGTAGCAGAAACGAAAATTTAAGGTTAAAACTAGGGCTTGGATTGGTCAGGGCAGACTGTGCAATGTCTGAGTGATTGTTATTGAACCATAAAAAGGATCAATAACTGTAAGAATCCAGTGGCAGTAAAATTGTGCTGGAGCCTTCAATACAGACAGGAGCCATGGATGTTAATAAATGGGAGTTCACAGGGTAACAAGTAAACTGGCAGATGATGATATTTGGGGAAGGGAAGTGTTACCGATATTTGTGAAAGAAATAGGTCAGGGAACTCTGTGCTTAAGGAAGAGCAGTGAAGTGAATGGCCTTATTGATGAGTGTGGCAAAACAAACTGTTCTAGGAGCTGGAAGGGCCGTAACAAGGCATAGCTGCTGAAACAAAATGTCAGCTTCCAGAGCAGTTTTGTATTTGAAAATGGATCATTCAGCTGTGGGAAGGACATCATTCATATTAATACGGGCAGCTGGTGAGGAGTAAGTTCTGATGTGTTGGGCCATCCTTGCTTTTTCACACAGAGCTTTTGTGTGTAGCACATTCCTTTGAAACAAGTGCAAATTTATTGGGTGAGAGCCAGACCAGGGCACAGATACCCAAGTAGTTGTTTTTATATCCCTCTATTTGTTTGATAGTTTGATATTTCTGAGGAACAGTGCTGTTATGCAGAACATTTGTGACCACCAGTGTTCACGTCAGTTTGTACAGGGGTGTGTGAAAAAACCTGGCATATTTCCAATTCAATGACTGATCAAATGGTAATGTTGACAAGTTTTGTTACCCAGTATTGGGTTGCCAACCTTAATGTCCCTTTATGCAAACCCAAATACCTTCACTAAGTTAAAGGCATGTTTACAGCAAATGTTCCATTTGTTGTTCATTTGATAAATAAAAGTTTGTTTTATGGCATATGAAAATTATATTTTCCCTCTGTAATTTACTATTTTTGAGTTATTCAAGATTCCGTAGAAGGAGTACCATATGAGGCTGTATTTGAGTGCTTTGGATTTGGTTTTGAGAGCTCTTCCCTCTTTTATGAGGAAAATCCCAGGCTTTTTGGTGTGAATTAGCATGACAGGTATGTTGGTTTAGCTGTATCCATGCTGATGATGGTCACGGAAATAGGAATGGGGTTTAATTTGGGGTGAGTTCATTCATTATACCCAAAGCACCCAGTCCCACCCCAGAGGAATTGTACCTGTGAGGGGTGGTGAAGCAGAATATCTGCTGTCAGGATGGTTTTATCAGCAAAGCTCATAATATAGAATGAACTTTTCTACAAGTGTGTGAAAGCTTAAGTTACCAGAGGGAAATTTCATCAGTTTTATTGAAATAACAGCTCAATTGTGACTCCCTGCATAGGCACTATGGTATTAGCATGTCTCTTTAACCTTCATTACTGGTCATGCTTCATTTGTTTTTGATTCATTAACGCCCTTTAACAAGATAGGAGCTAAATTAAAGGGTAAAAAAGACATTCTTTACTAGGCTTAATGTCCTCATGACTTTTTTTTTACTGTGACTTAAAACTGAAGGCTTATGTTTCCGTTTATGGACTTTTTATTTTTTTTTAGGGTCAGTTGATATTGCATGTTCAATCACAACATATTTTTAAGGGGTTTGAATTTATTTATTTTTTCCTCCTAAGTATTGCTGTGTGTTTGCCACTTCAGGAATATAATTTTGTTCGTTCTACCTAGTAGATTGTCTTAAAAGAATTCTAAAATTCTGAGTACTCTAAAGTTACCAATTTAAGAAATACAGTTTTTTTAAAGGAGTTTTTTTCTAGTACCCTCTGGCTGTTCAGAAGGGTTTCCATCCTTTCACAGAGGTTGTTGCTACACCTCCTGTTTTTCAACATTTGATGACTGCTCAACAGTGGCCCTGGGACACCTCCTTATCTCCTGTGTGAGGAACCTCACATCGTGTGTGTTCTGCAGGCAGGGATGGCCTCTCAGCTGGGCTTGTACCTCTAAAAGTGAGCTGACTTTTTGTCAGCTTTCTCTGAGGCAGGGATAGATCTCTGTATGCATAGGACGTTGTTAGCAGTTAATAAAACCCAGCGTCATGTGTGGTTTAATGATGCTACGTCAAAAAAAAAAAAAAAGGAATGTGTTTTGAGAGAATTCTTAAGTGATTATTATGTTGATTAGTGTTCACAGTGGCCCTCATTTCATTTGATTTGCCACCTAGACAGTGCAATGTGTAAATACACTCACAGGCTCTTCCATACCTGCTCTTGCAATTCCATAGTTTCCTTCACATTCTCCCTCCCTCATGACATAGTATGAAATTAAATTTCAGTTTATTTAAACTGCATTTCTGTAGTACTAGCAGTTATGTTCCGATGCGTGAGTAGAAAGGGAGAGAAGTTTGTGTTGAAACCTGAAGGTGTGATTAGCAGGCTGAAAAAGTTGAGGTCCTGCTGTGCCTGTGAAACACCATCTGCTCTGGCAGCGCCTGCCCTGAAGGAATTGGCAGGGGCTGGAAGCAGTAAAGGCACGCTAGCACAGTTTTCCTCTTGGCCAGTCGGATCTGCAAGAAGCAGACTTCATTTTGCTCAGGGAAAGATGAATATTGGTCCAGGTTTTACTGTTTCCACTGAGACTGTCCACACAAAAGGGCACTGAGACACAGATGTAAATAAATCGTTAATGATGACGTGATTATTCCTAACATGTTACTATAGGATAGAGCAGTGTATTTCGTATCTTAACTAAAAAAAACACAAACAGGCTTGTCTTGTCCACCCTGCATGCATCCTCCTCCTGTCCTTGTTTCAGCTAACTGCATTTTTGGGGCAGCAGACTATCCTTTTGGGGATCACTGGAAAATGCTCACAAAGCAGATTTCAAATGGACCTTACAGTGACAGAATTTCCATAGATTATTCACACAGATGTTTAGGCATCTTCTAGTTTTTCTTTGGTTTTTTTTTCTTTTTTGGTTTGTTTAAATAGTAAAAAAGCTGTGGAATGTTTCTTAGGATCTTTCTAATGATTACAGAACTGTAAAATGTCTGTCTGAAGTTAAAATGAGTTATTATCATGGTGTAAGTGACAGCTTTTTGCTGTTATGGAAAAGCACAGTTGAAAGTATTTTGATTATAAGTATCTGTTAGCTTATTTTTAGGCAGTTGTAGAAAGCTTTAATTAGAATTTTTATCAGCATTTCTTGCTGTTTTTTATTCAGCACAGCAGAATATTTCCATGCCCTCATAATACAGAAAGTCTAATTTTTCCTTCTATGTGGAGTCTCTGCTTGAACAAGTTCTATTGAGAAGGAAGAGTTTGGAACAGCTTTTGTGTTAATGACCAGTCTTTTTTTTTGTCACTGCTGCTACTTAATTTATTTTTCATAACTGGCAGCCTGTTCATTATATGCCAGAGAATTTCAAAGAAGTTTGAAAATAATAAGCTTGCAGGTGATTTTCTATGATGTCAGGATGCAAATAAGAAAATGGGAGTAGATGAGCAGAGGCAGATGCGATGCTGGCTATTGCTTTAAGTGTGGTCTGTGTTTTCAAATCCTCTGAGGCAATGACTGTCAGAGACATCTGCAGAATGGTCTGATAAAAAGCCCAGTACTTTATTCTATGTGTGATGGATAAGAATTTTTTTATGAAGAGCAAAAAATCAAAACTAGATAAGAGACCCTAAGCTTCAAACAGTCTTGTTAAAACCGAGTAAAACTCGGTGCATGTAAAATTTGCATAATTCATTATTAGGCATAACATTTCAGGACAAATTAAGTTAGAAACTGATATTACACCTGTAAACATGAAATTGACATCTTGTTTAGGAAAGTGTCTCACGACTCTAGAAAATATTTAAACTGTGTTTCATGTAACAAAGAGATGCCATTTCAGGTATCTGCAAAAGTCAGTGCAGCTTCAATAATGGACCTCTAAAGGTACATTTAGTCCCATGTAATTTGTCTTTTATGAGAGTAGTTGCTGTTAAAATCTCCTTTCTAAGGATTTGTAAGTCTTCCATGCTTGCCTTAACACTTGTTCTAGTAGGAAGCTCCCTAGAGCCAGCAGAGCACTTAAGCTTTCAAGTGGAAAAGAACATGTGTTTTGCAGTGTTTAAGGATTGAGATTATAGTCCTTACTTGTTTAAAAATTCACAGAGTTTAATGTAATTTATAACTTTAACAAGTGTTAACAGTCTCGAATACATTCCTAGAGCTATGTTTCTTTCACCTGTCTGGTGATGGATATGTTTGGTGTGCCTTTAGAAGCCACATTTTTATTTTTAATTATTTGGGCCTTGAAGTACAAGGAAAATAATGTTCCAGGAGATTAATGTTCAAAAGTAAATTGCTTATTTGCTTGTCTTTTTTTAAAAGATAATTTTTCTTTCTTTGTCCTTGTCTTTACCTTTTCTTCATTTACAATAATTTGAACACCCCTTCCTACCAGCGTGTTCTTTCTTTGTTATAAGATCAGTATCATAATTTGGTCCAAAATTACAAGTGTCTGTTTCAGCAGAGATATGAAAATGTTCTGACTCAAAATACTTTACTATTTAGAAACCTAGCAATCAAATTATTGTTAAAAAATGATAGAACATTTTGTAACATACAACTTTTAACTCAGAGGAATTAAATATTTATTTGTAGTTACAGCATTAAAATGTTTCTAGAATCTGTTACTTGTAACTGTCCATTATTGAAAAGTTATACACAATTCAACTAGATTCAAGATGCTGCATACATTTATTTTTTACAGTCATGCATACCTTCTCTTTTACCTCGATACTGTATTTTATTGTGAAGTTCTTAGTTCATTTTGCTCTTTTAGTTCTGCAGGTTAGATACAAGGCACTCACTGATCTGCTTCGTTCTCCATAAGTGCAACTGCAAATTTATTTGTCAGACCTGAGCTCTTAAGATGTGGGTGGCTGGGAGCTTATTCTTTGCTGCCCAAGGAGTATCTGCACGTATTCGGTAGTTTCAAAACTCAAAACAATCCCCTGTTTGTTTATTTCCTGGATGGAGGGGACAAAGGTTTTCTAGGTTGGTTTGGGGTTTGGTGTTTTTGGTTTTTGCTTTTTTTNTTTTTTTTTTTTTGAGAAGGCTAAACCTTTAGACATCTTGTTTATGTTTTGCCTTGCTCTCTCCTATTGTAAGCAAGTGAGGAGGGAGAAAGAGGAGTAGTATTCACCCAAGGGCTGCAGTTGTAGCAAGAGATGCTGGCTGAATAATGATAATATAGAATGAGCTGTGCCTCAAAAAAGAAATACTGAACATCTTCCTCCCTTCACTTCACTGTTAAAAATAGAGATAAAGACTCAGAGGATTGGTATTTGTCATTGTACTTTCCTGCAGTGTTTGAGAGCTGGTCTGTATAGTACTGACAATGAATTTAGTTGAGGTGTTTCGTTCTGATTACAGCTTGGGCTGTAACAGGATCAGTGGGAGAGTATTTTTCAGTAGGAGAATATTTTTTGTCCTGATACCTTGAGCTTTATTTACCTCCATTAGATTAGCACATTTAAGTGGAGTTTTGCAAAACTTTTCTCTCTTTTTAAAGGAATTTTGAATTTCATCTCCAATATCTGAATAATACTTTGGTTCAGCATATTTGCTAGATTCCCAGCTGTGTCCCAGGTCTGTCTTTTTCTTCCCATCAGCTCTGATTCACTCTCTAAGATGTTCTGCAGTTGTACCCCTGCAGATTTCAGTAAGAGGAGTAAGCCAAGAAAAAACAGAGTTAGAAAGGGCAGCTAGTTCCCTGCCTTGCTCTTGTTATGAGCATCATTTGGGATGTCACCTAGCTTGGTGACCAGAGCTATATTTTCTTCTTGTGTCCCAGAGCGTAGCAGGAGACAGAGCTGGAGAAAACTACACTGTGATGGTGGATTCTATAGCTGGTGGATTGCTGTAAGGCAGACAACAATTCTGAGGACTGTAAAGTACTAAGTCAGTAGTATTTGGATAGGTTTCCAACCCTTGTAAAGGGTTTTGTTCATATTTGCATATAAATGTCTTTTAGTGCCCTCTGACAGAGCTTGTATGTGGGTGTTCTTCCACCTGGTTCTAATCCACTCACCTAAAACCTCATTTTATCAGAGATGTCCTCAGCAACCCTTGTATGTTTTAGTTTTGGAGAACTTGTCTGGACCTTGAATCCCCTAAGCTAAAGCCATCATGTGGCTCATCACTTTTCTCAGGGCTCCCTAATCCACTGCTGAATACAGTTAGGGTGGGAATCTTCTGTGTCTTGCTAGTCTGTGCTGGTTTGCCTTCCTCCCCTATAGGGACATTAGGGTTCCTCAACAGGCCTTGTGCCATCCCAGGTTTTCTGCTTATCATTGTCTCCTCGTCCCTGAAACTGCTTGATCTCGTACTGGAATTTCCATAGTCACATACCAGACAACTTCCTTTATTTTTTTTTCCTGAGCTGGCTTGCCATTCATTTGAGGAAAATTGTCTATGGGTGAAGAAAACATTTTTTTCTGATTTTCTTCTGCCTTCCTAAAAACGATGTGGGTACTGTAGCACAGAGGAATAACGTAAGAGGAATGCAGGTAAATGGGAAGAAGCTAAGAAGGGATGCAGAGAAAAATCTGTATTAATAGAGTAGAAAAGCCTACTGATGGAAACGTCTGTATTTTGAGAAATACACCACTGAGATGCTAGCAAATAGTTAATTGCTGACTAAGCCAGAGCATTGATCCTGTTGTGTGAACTTTTTAGTTTCTTCTTTTCTGCAGAAGTACAGGTGACAGTGCATAACTGCATACTGTTCTCAGGAGTTTTATTTCAGACTGCTCCTTTCTCTGTACCCTTGGGCTTTTCAGCATAAAACTTGTTACTTTATATTTTGGAATATTGTTACATTACGATACTAGATTTGAGCAGGAAGGCTTCCCAAGGAAAAGGGGAAACAGTGTGTTAGAAAGAATGAGAGTGCCAGTTAGTGGAAGATCAGGATGTTTTCCATCTCCTTGCAGAGCAGTTCTGGCGTGATGCAGGCTGGCCCCTGGGTGAGTAAGCTTTGTGGAAAGGAATTCTGAGAAGTCCCTGCCATTGCCTCCTGCCTGCACCTTCACATTTTCGGTACCCAGTTCCCTTTGGTGGCCAGGAGGCTGCTGTGACAGGTTGTTCTGGCTGGCCATCATCCATTTCAGAATGCTGAGGGGGATTTCCCACTTGAAAATGCACTGAGGAGATCACTCTGTGAAGGGGGGAGCCTTTTTCATCAGTACATTTCATGTGCGTTTTTCCTTGGTGAAGAATTGCCCAGAATTTTTAACAACGACAGCAAATAATTACTTTTATGTCACCTTTTTGCTTTGTTTGTGGCCCACAGCTATTCCCATAGTACAGAAAAACAGTCATGTTTTACACCGGATAAGCACTGATGTCAGCACAGAAAAGCTCTGTGCTGAAAATAGTTTGTTTCATGTTTATTCATGTCCTGAAATGACCAAATTCAAATTCACATATAAGAAGTAAACTGTAAAATAATCTATTTTTTGTGTTCAATGTGTTGCCAGAAAGGCCAGCTTTTTTTTTTTTTTTTTAATATTTTTTTTTCCTCCAG
>VXAX01004763.1:22551-83561 GCA_013399835.1 Leptocoma aspasia
GTTGTCAGGAAATGCACCTTTTTTTTTTTTTTTTTTAATATTTTTCTGTCCTCCAGGATCTGCAGTTTCCCTGCACACTGATGAGATCCATGCTCTCTACATTTTTTTAGATCAACATGTGATTTTTTTCTTCCTTGATAGATATACTGTTTTTTGATACATTTTAAAAATATGTTTGCTACTTATAAATGAGCCTACAGCTACTTGGAAATGAGTCTACATCTATTTGAATCGAATGAGAAGCAGTTTGATAGATAATCTTGATGTTTGTATTTAATTTACTTGAAGTACAGTATAAAATTAGGAAAATTCTGTAGCTATAAAGTTAAGATCAGAAATACATATTACTCATTGTTTTATGTAAAGTCCGCAGGCGACTAATTTTTTTAAAATTTAATTTGGGGCCGAAAATTTCAGTAGCACAAATACAAATTAAAAGATAAATTAAAAATAATAATAATTTTAAATAGTTTTCTCTCTTATCTTTTCCTTCTCGATTTAAAATTAGACAGTGGACGGCTGTGAGAAAAGGCAAACGCCTGCGCAAAGCCTGGCTGTGAAAAGTTAGTTTGGGCTGAGCTGGGCTGGGGGAAAGCTGTACCTCAAGGGTTAAGCTGAGCGTTTCTCTGGCTGCTGAGTGAAACAGGATGCAGTGACTACATTGTCAGACTGCTGGTGTGAGTGCAAACAGATGAGGAAATGCTGGATCAGGCACTCGAGCAGCTCGGGCTGTTACCTTGGAGACCGCTTGCGTCATGCTCGCCAGCAATTAGCTTACAGTTCTTTTATTTTTGATAGTGTTGCAAGCTGAACTCGCCTCTCACAAAGGGAACCACTGGCTCCATCTCAAGCCCTCTGCCTGTGACTGCGGCCACGGCGCTCAAGAGAGTTTGCAAAGCGCTGCTTGGGAAAAAATTTCAATTTATTTTAACTTTCTGTGCCGCTTCTGTAAAGAGCGTTGTAGCCGTGCTCGGTTCTCAAAAATGTACAGTCGCATTTTTGTGATCTGTATGAAAATGACCTTCCCTAGTTGCCAAAATTAAGCGCTCTGCAAGTTTCACCAGCGTTTTGGATATCATCACCTTTTCCAGCAATTAATCTGAAGTATTTTTGTGTGCTGCATATTCAAACATGGTTTTCAAAATTAATATTACCTGAGGCTTAACCCCTAAAGCGAGGGATTTTTTTCTGAATCCTTTTTTTCTTTGTTGATTGAAATTCAGTTATTTCCAGTGGTTACCTAGCCACTAATGTAAACCGGTTAGCGTTGAAAGCGGTGTGTGTTTTATCTCAGAAAATCATCGTATCTTCTGTATTTAACTTAAAAACTGCAAACAAATTTACACTAACTGGCTTAATGTTGATGTATATTGTTAGTATGGGTGTTGCCTCGTGGCTAGATATGGTTGGGATTTTTAGGGAAAAATCACACAGTGACCAATAGGTTAAACCAGAAATGTTTGTGTTTTTATTTTGCCGTGGATTTGTTACATAGGCAAACATACGAATAAACTTAGATTTTAACGAACTAGAATTATAGTACATAGCTGAAGGCCGGAGTTGTTAAAACATCAAGGTTAGTACAGAATACACATGTTCCTCAGTTTGTGCAATGCTTAAAAAGTCAATAAAATTTAAATGCTTGCTCAGATTTTCAAATTATTTTTGAGGACTTTAATTCTTATTAAAAGCATAAAGGAAAAAAGACAACCAAACAAATCACCGAACCTTCCCAACTTTGAGCCCTACTTTCCCCTCCCCTTCCCCCCCAAACCCTTGGATACAAGGCTTAGGAAGATTGAGTACCTTCATTTCTGCACAGTTATGATAAATTGCCTTGGCTCCAAGACTCTGGCAGCCCATATTCTTAGGGCATTTTTTGGACTGCAGGCCAGTGTCATTTATGGTTAACTGGTCACTGGGGTTGCATTCCAAATGGCCATCACTGTCTGTGTGGCCCGGGACGTTTGCACAGCTTTCTCTCCAATTGTATTTTACTTAGATTAAAAAAAAACAGAAAAATTGTGTGGAGGTGGCTATAACACCAGGGGTTTCTTGGCCATTAGAAAGGAAGAGCAGCGGGTTTTGCTGATATTTCAGAGTCGTTTGGCTGCCTTGGCCAGCCTCACTAAGACATTGCATGTGGCCACTGCTCGGTAAGGGCTGTATTTGGTGGGTGTTTGTACTGGCTCAGCTGCAGGATAGGAAACTTTACTGTTGAAGTCAGTGGGTATTAGGAGTTAAATCTAGGTGATCAGTAAAAAGCCCGTGTAGATGTTAACAAAGCAAGATGTTTGAATTTTGATTCACAATTTTGAATTTTGTGTTTCATTTTCTTTGCCCCTTCAATACTGGACAGTAAAATGGAGGCTACGGTGTCATCAGGTCCCTGTTGGGTTTGATTATGTCCTGTAATTCTGCCAATTTTTAGGGCAATTCCTGCAAGTTATGCAGTACATCAGGCATATTGGATATTTTGTTTTATCCTTATTTAGTATTTTAGCCCTGTAAGCCTTGTCAGTTTTCCTTCGATGAAGGAAATGGCAGTTACACGATCACATACTTAGGTTTCTGCATAACTTTTAATATTATTTAATTATCTGTATTTGATCTTCCTTCTGACACTTGTTAGCTATTTTCAAAGTGCTTCTATGAGCTGACAATACTCAGTTGTTGTTTTGTGGATTCTCAGCCAGACTGTTTGGTGTACAGGCATGTTTCAAAAGATAAGTCTGTAATAACAGATGGAACTGGATGCTACTTGGCTATTTCATCTTTCAGGCATTATAGTAAGTGACTGCATGTTTTTCAGCAAATTCAGTGATGTTTTATCCAATTCCTGGGGAAACATTTGGTTTATATCTGTCAGTGTCATAACAAGTCAACTTGTCTCATACTGCTTGTTCTGTAATAGAACCAGTCAAATATGGGTGCTATGAAAGAAAAGAGATTAAGGTCTCTACCATCTCCTTCTGATTGTGATTTATTCTTTTGCACCTCTTATGAACTGTTTTGTAGAAAATTCCACTGAAAACATGAAGAAAGTGACTGACAATATTTTTTTTTTTTTTCAAGTGTGTGAAGCTAAAATGGCCAGCAGTCAGATCACCTTGCGTGGAAAGTTGTGTGCATCAGGAATGTTTCCATGCTTTTCTGAGCAGCACAAAGGGGTGTTTTCTTTGTTTTGTGTCCTCATCGTATTCCTAAATGACAACTAGAATCTCTTAAATGGGCAGCCTTTTAGAAATTATTACTATTATTATTCCCATTGTCTAATTTGAATAACTTTCTTCTAGGTCTTTTTGTTTTCAACCCGTCTTTGCCGGGAATATTTTTTTATTTCCATGTAATCGTTAAGATCAACAGAGGAAATCATGTAGATATATTTCTGTTCTCCAACCCCTTTCTCCTGATAATAAAATCGTCCTCTTTTTTATGAATAGGAAGTTTTTCTACATCTCCACCCTAGAACATCACAACTTCAGCCTGTGGTAAACCTGTCATTGGGCTTCTTTGTTTGTTTTGGATTTTCAGAGGATAAAAGCTAGGGGGAATAACAGAGAGCCATGCCATACCCATCTCTAAATTTTCCTGGCATGTCACAAGTTTTCCTTTACTATTTTGTGATTTTCAGTTTATTTATTTGCTGTGTCCAAGTAACTAACTTGTTCCCAGTTTCTTCAGTGTTAGGCTTCCTCCCAATGTGTTTGGTGTCCACGCAGAATTTGAGCCTTTAACTAATCAATAGAATGTAACTGTTTGCTAAAATCCTGTGGAGCAGAGGACTCGTTTCTCCTTCTCATTGCTCCAGATTACAGTTGCAGATGATTTTTCTTAGTCTTCATACTCCACTAGAGTTTCCTTCTGGGATAGTAATTTTATAAGCATTTTTGACTTCAAGTGTTATCCTCTGTATTTTGTACCTATTTAGAGGAAATGTTTTTGTTAAGATGCACGCTGGAGGCCAAGATTTCAATGACTTTTAAAATCAAGTGATTTAGTGCTATCAGTAACTTTTCTGTACCTCCTTCCTTTCTTCCCACCCTTCTTTATTTATTTACTTTTTAAAAATCGGAATGCTGACCTCTTGTATTTGTCTCTGCTATATTCTGTTTTTCCCCCCAGTCTTCCTCATTGTTCCTTCACGTACTGGTGGAGTATGTGATTTTTCTTTAGGTGGTTTTTTTTTTTTTTTGCCTCTTTTTTTGCTCATAATACCAGCAGCAGAACCAAGTAAAATGTGTGGTGCAACAGCAGGTTTTATTGGCTGGGAGGTACAACTGCAGTGCAAGTCTTGATTAAAGTTATGAGTTCTGAGGTCAGAGCATAATTTTTTGATGCTAAGAACTATGTCCAATTTAGATTAGTTTTTATATAGTCACAAAAAGTGAATTTTTTTATATTGACCTTTGGACATGCAGTTTCTAATCTGAACACCTCTACTCAAATATTCCAATTCCCTGAATGCTTTATGGCACTAACACAGAGGAGTGGTCCTTCCCAGCCCTGCCTGCTCATTCCTGCCCTGGCACCATCCCCCATTGTGCTGACACAAGCATTCATGAGACTACACAGTGGACTAAATTGGGGAACTAATCCGTGTTAAAAGTAATCAGTTCTTTTCTGTAGCTCCTTGCCACGTGTCTGTGTAAAGGCTTTTGCTGCAGAAGGGAGGGAGTCACCCAGGGGTGGGAATGAGCAGCAGAGGGAGGGCAGGCTGCAGCTTTATTGTGGCCATGCCAAGTTGTGCTGATTTAAGAGAACTAATGACACTGCCCTGTAAAGGATGGATGTGTTTAGAACTTCCCAATAAATCTGGCAGAAGAGCATCCCCTCATGCCCAGAAGCCTCCATTTTTTTTTTCCATGTCTTGAGTGAGCCATATATTCTGCATTGTCATTTTGATGTAAAGGAACAAAACGCTTCGGCATTGGGTAGCTGAAATATGGCAAAAGGTAGTTAAAATTAAGCAAAAGGTAGTTAAAATTAAGCAAAAGGTAGTTAAAATTAAGCAAAAGGTAGTTAAAATTAAGCAGTTGCAGGCAAATGTGGTACCATGCTCGCAGCATACAATGTTTTACCCAAAGTTTTCACAAAGGCTTTGAATGGAAAGGTGCAATTTAGATGTTTGAGTGAGACTAGTACATAAATGGAGCAGGGGGTTTGTTTGAAGAGCAATTTGAGATTGTGTGGTCACAGACAGAATCATACTGCATTGATATGTCATGCCAGAATGAACTGGTAAAGGGCACATGTGAATTAGGCTCTTCCAAACACCAGGATATTTGGCACTCTTTCACAACACTGCTTTAATACTGTTCTGTTTATGTGAAAATACTTCATAATTCTTGGAGCAAAATAAACCAAAAGCTTTATAAAACTGTAACAAGACTTCTGTGAGTCACCTTCTGAGTCTTGGACTCTCATCACTTCATCACGCTTCCATCTGCAGCACCGAATGTGTAATGTGGGAGTGAAGAAAAGCTATTACCTGGGAGTGCAGAAGTGGAAATCCTCTCATACTGAGGCAGCAAGTCTCTGTCCCTCTGATGCTTCTATATGATGATTTTTCTGACTTTTGTGGGTACCTGAAGTTCCAGATAAGTAAGTTGCTACAGTCGGGCAGCTTCTGTCCAGCTCGTTGTAGTAATCCTCCTTGGCTCTTAATTTTCACATTGCCAAAAATTCACATATGTGACAGCAAGAAATAGGAAAATATGATGCAAATGACAGTTTCTCATTAATATTTCAAGCCCAGGCTGAATTTCATGGGACAAATAGGTTCCACAACTTTGTTCCTGCCAGTTCCTTTGTTCCCTCCAGTTTGCAATTTTCTATAATGTGGAACTGGGCAATCCAACCATGCATTGCTTACTGCTTTTATAATAACTCTTAGTCTATGGTATGTTCATTTTGTAGAGTTATCTGCTTATCTATTCTGTCTTGTCACCCCTTCAGTAGAATCACCACTGTAGGACACCACCAAGACAATTTTTTGCAGAAGAGGTTAGGAGTGGAGATAGAAGCAGGAGCACCATGTGTCTCATTTCAGCTTTTGAGCAAATTCAGCTGCTGAGGAATAGACAGAAATGACTTTAGGTGTCTGTTTCTTTTGTGAACTTTTTGTGTTTTCTTCTACTGTGTGCTCAAGGTTTGTGATCAAAGAGAAAATCATGTGAAAACATCTGTGGCCCTGCTGTTTGGAGTTGTTAGCTCTATTCCTTTATGATATCTGAAATATTAAATCCTCCACTGTGCAACTAATGATGCGTTCCTAACACAAGGACAGTTACTTATCACCTAATGGTTATTATTGGCTTTTAAAATAATGTTCAGGAAGATAAGGAGGAAATTTGCTCTTGATTAAATTCCCGTTTTTTTAAACCAAAACATTACCAAAAATGTTGATTACATAGGTGAAGACAGAGATCAAACTTAAACCTGGCAGAACTGAGGGGGAAGTGAAAAATAAACTGGAGAGAAAGCTTTAATCACATAAAGAGGGAACTTTAGAAGCCTGAAGTTTGTAAGTGAAGCCTAATGTCAAGCTGAATTCACTTGATCATTTTTGATCTTCCATATCAATTATCCTTAGCCAGAAGATGGAGTTAGAACACTTTTATTTTATAATGTCAAATAAGCATTTTTTAGGGATTTGGTAGTGATTGTACATGATAATGTGTTCTAGACAACGTGGTGTGAAGTAGTTGAAGAGAATTATTCATTGACCAAAGGAGTTTGGCAAGCTCTTTGAAAAGTGTGGCTCTTAGCAGTCATCCACTATAATGACTGTAAAGAGCTATAAATGACCCTAAAATATCTCAAGAAAAGGGGCACAGTGACTCCTCTTTGTGGTGGCCCTAAACCACGGATATAATGCTGCTAATGGTCCAGTATACTGTGAAATCAGCTCAGGAAATTGGGTGGGCATGGGTGGATATTTTGTGCTGAATTCCATTCTGCTATTAATCTTTCTGATAAATTAAATATTTGGAAAAGTAGCCCACAAGACTTGAAATATTTTGCCAGATCTCCTTGTTGTGGCTGACAAACTGTCAAAATGCTCTGTGAATTTAGCCAGTGTTTCCTGTAAATGCTCAGTGCCATCAGGGATAAAACCCCAGGCCAGACCAGGCAGTTCTAATCTGATTTCCCTGCTTTATTTTTTAAACCTCACTGTCTGGCGGCCTCCAGTCAAAAATCTGTCTTTCTTATATATTACAGGCTTGGTTCTCAATGCAAATGTCCTCTGTGCAGATTTTAATTAATTAATTAGCTTGTTTTTACAGCCCTGTGTGAGTTGAGGAAAAGTAAAGGTCACCCTTTTATCTATTGGTCAGAAAGAAGCATCAAACAGAAGCGTCTTCAGAATATCTTAAGTGCTTGGTTTGGTATTTAATGTATAGCTTGAGTCACGATAAGATTAAAGATTTTTGTTGCTTTGTTAAAATGCTAAAAAAAGCTATCCTAGATTTGTATTTTTTAGGTTTTATTATGTAAAAGAGAATTCTAGTCTTTTTTCTTGGAACACTTATAAAGGATTCTTGTTTTGACAAGATGCTTAAAGAGACAACTTTCAGAAGACAATATTTTGTCAGAAAATTTCAACTAAGCATTCAAAATGTTTCAAATTTTCAATATGAAAATTAGGACTATTGACATGGTAATTGATACCATTCATGCTACAGCTTCTTGTAGGTTCTTCATGTAGCTTTATTGGTTTTCTTTGACTGAAGGATTGCTGCATTCTGCTGTGCTGGTTACTTGGTAATGATTGTTAGAACATTTGCTTCGAAGCTTGAATTTAAAAAACTCCTTATGCCCCCAAATTTAAAAATTTTATAAAAGGAGAAAAAAGAAAATTAGAATGTCCAGCATTCAAAGATACCTGCCTTCCCCACCCCATTTTCAGATTGTTTATTTAATGACTGAACCATTTTGATGATTAAATATTGTAGAGTTCCCTGTATAGTCACACTGAAGTCTTGTAACTTCAAGAGAGCTACACAAGTTTTTTTATTATTAAAATTGCCAATGTCAAAAATATAATCAAGAATTATTGAAATTAAATAGCAGCTTTTGCGTTTTGGCATTTAAACCCTACTGCTTATTATTCTGTCTAGTTTGATAACTGATGTGAACTGTACAGAATGTCTTTGTTTAAGTAGTTGTAATCATTTTTAATAACCATTTATACACACTGCGAAACTGCATTTTCTAGTTTGCAAAGTAGCAGCTCATTTTCCGTGGCCTGAGGCAATTAATTAAAACCGTTTCAGTGTGAAAGTGGGAGTCAACATTGTTTAAACATAGTAATGTGACTCAGTCTTATAGTGTTAGTAAGTTTGAAGTTTTACATCAGTATTTTCAAGCGCCAATATAGATTTTTTCATTGAAGAGAAATTAATTGAACTCTTCGATTCAGCATTTCTTTTGTAAGTAGCTTTTTCTAGTCTTAACCAGCTTGTTTTTGTGAACTCTCGAGTTTCCTCTGAACATCTTTTATGACTGAAGCTTTAGTTCTGAACTTGCACTGATTCTTGAAATCATAGCCCTTTCAAGAAGCTAAAGCATAACGATATCTCTAAAGTTTATGACACAAGACAAAAAGTCTTGAAGAAATAATTTCCTTCTTCCTATTTTATTTTCCTGTTAAAGTCTAATCTAAGACATTGTCCTGTCAGGTCACAACACCCCCCTGCAGCACTTCAGGCTGGGGGAAGAGTGGCTGGAAAAGTGTCTGTCAGAAAAGGACCTGGAAGTGCTGGTTGGCAGCATCTGGACAGGAGCCAGCAGGGCCCAGGTGGCCAAGAAGGCCAATGGCATCCTGGCTTCTGTGAACAGCAGAGTGGCCAGCAGGAGCAGATTGTCCCCTGCATGGGGCACTGGTGAGGCCACCCCTCAAGTGCTGTGTGCAGTTCTGTGTCACTCTAGCGCGCAACACGAAATGCAGACACACAGATGAACGAAGGCAAAGAAGAAGCAAACTTTGGTTTTCACTTTATATAGAGTTTTGGGAACGACCATCGATTGGAAGGTGAAGTTACATCCTCTCCAACCACACTGGTCAATGACAAAGTCCATCAAACCTTTCTCCTCCCAGGAGAAAGAATGAAAAACAAAAAGTTAGAAAAACATGTGCATTTTTACAAAAGGACAGTGTGAGAAACTCCATCACAAGAATGAAAACATCAGAAGGCTGAAAAATGAGAGTGACAGTTCTGGACCTCTCTTTTCAGGAGGGACATTGAGGGGCTGGAGTGAGTCCAGAGAACGGAGCTGGGGAAGGGTCTGGAGCACAAGTCCTGTGAGGAGCAGCTGGGGGAGCTGCGGGTGTTCAGCCTGGAGAAAAGGAGGCTCAGGAGAGACCTGATCACTTTCTACATCTGCCTAAAAGGAGGTGGTAGCCAGGTGGGGTCCATCCCTTCTTCCAGGCAGCCAGCAATGAGATGAGAGGATGGCCTCAAGTTGCCCCAGGAGAGGTTTGGATTGGATATGAGGAAAAATATTGTCATGAAGAGGGTTGTAAGGCACTGGAACAGGCTGCCCAGGGGAGCAGTGTAGTCTTCATCCCTGGAAGTGTTCAAAAAACATGTGGTTAGGGTACTTGAGGACATGGTTTAATGGTGAACATGGTGGCAGTGCTAAACCTAGTTGGACTTGATGAGCTTAAAGTTCTTTCCCAACCTTAAAAATTCTATCATTCTATAATTGTAGCTGAACTTGGTAAAGAATTTTTGTTCCCTTACCACAGATGTCTGTTTCCCAGGTTGTCTCTGAAGTGGCTGTTCTGTCCTTCTTTTTGGATATACTTCTCTAGGGTAATTTATTTGGGATATAACCCTCTATTTAATGAAGACCTTAATGTAAATGTTGACAAATGTATATAGCAACACATAGTGTATGTGTGCGTGCATTGTAGTTTTAATTCAAATGCCTTTCTGTCATGCAGTCATTTGTAAAATCATAGAATGGTTTGGGTTGGAAGGGACCTTAGTGTTCTAGTTCCACACCTTCCACTAGACCAGGTTGTTCAGGGCCCCATCCAGTGTGGCCTTGAACACTCCCAGCTTCTCTGGGCAACCTGTTCCAGTACCTCATCACCCTCACAGTAAAGAATTTCTTCCAAATATCTAATCTAAAGCTGCTCTCTCTCAGTTTGAAGCCATTTTTCCCTGTCCTGTCACTGCAGTGCCTGATGGAGTCCCTCCCTGGCTTTCCTGTAGGCCCCTTTCAGATACTGGAAGGTTGCCATGAGGTCTCCATGCAGGCTTCTCTTTTCCAGGCTGAATAGCCTCAACTTTGTCAGCCTGAAGTATTCATCCTTAGTATCTTTGAAATCATTGCTTTTTTTCAGTGAAATTTGACAGAGGATAAACATCCAACTACAAGTTGCCAGGTAATCAAGTCATAAGACAAAATTTCTAAGGATATCATCATTTGTGCTCCTCACAGAGGCACTTACCCTTCTACTGAAGAAGTGTGTTTATTGTCCTGATACTCCTTGTTGAGATGTTTATTCAAATTTTGGGAAGATGCTCTTCTATGTGGTGAAACATAACCGTGTATTCCCTGCGATTTTATAAGGACTTAATTTGTTGCTCCTCAGTCTTTACCAGTTATGGAAACGAGCTGTCTAGCAATGACAGCACCAATATAAATGAAATACTGACTTATTTATAAGCTAATTTTTTTTTTTTTTGTGCTCTGTGCCTTTGTTGCAGGGACTACAACTTCTTTTTCAGTGTAGTAGGCTACTAGATAGAAATGGCAGTGGCCATTCTTTGGAGGATGAGCTTGGACCAGTTTTGATCTGGCACGAGGGCTGATTCACTGCTGCTGCTGCTGGGATGTAAAAGAAAGTTGTCTCACTGGTATTTTATTTTGTGTTGTATCTATTCAGAAATAAAAGGACAGGTCACAGTCTATTCTTGTGGAGCCCTGAGTAGTAAATGGACAGCAGATAGAAGGATGAAGCAAAGAAGCTTGCTTTTCAAGCAAAAGATGAGGTTGCATAGAATTTCTTTTCACTGAATGACCAGAAAGCATGAAGATTTATTAACATTGCTTACCACTCATTTTCCTCAGTCTTTTCTGATGCTCAGAGGTATTTTTGCCCCACTCTAAGGAATGGAACTTATGTGTTGGTGAAGAATGTTTCTCATTGTATCTCCAAGTCCACGTTTTGCTTGCAGATAAGATGGTTTTTATGTTTATAGTTTATTACATTGCTCATAGGCATGTGTCATCTGTTTAGGCAGTGAGGTCATGCTCTTGTTTATTTTAAAATTAACTAGCTAACATTTAAAAAGGAGAGAGTGAAGAAAGGAAAAGACACTTAAAACTTGGCCATTTCCAAGACCAGTTATTAGAACAACAAAATAATTCCCCCCAGTAAGTCTTACCTCTTTGTGGGTCACAAAGCTGTCATTGTGGGAACATAATTCTGACTAGAATTCTGTGTAGTTTGTGCTTAGTGCACAGACTGCGTTTTTTTGGTAACAACTGGACATTTGTTTCTCACTCTTTGCTCCCTATCTCAAGTCATATTGAAAAGATTATCCAGGTGGCTTCTGAAAGTCTCTGCTTGGGAGGTTTACCAGCAGTGGGACCTGGGAGAACAGAGTTTCCTGCTGCTGCTGTCCATGGAAGCATGGCTGAACTGTGCTCTAGCCCCTCAAAATTCTCAAAGTACAGCAGCTGGAACAGCAAGTTGTTCCCTTCAGCACCTTGATTGGTTCCAGATACAGCAGCAGAAAAGCCATGCTTTGTTTTCCAAGGGTGGTAGAAGACTTGCAACTCAGTTTTCAGCTGTCATGATGAGAGGTGTGATGGGAAGTAAATTCAGAATTCTGGAAAAGTTGACTTAGACCCCAGGTTCAGGCCTATAAATCAGAAAGCAAGCTGAGGCGATTTCAGAACTTTATCTGAATCAATAAGTAAGGCATTGCTGAGTTTAGTAGAACCACTTTTTTTCTTTAGATCTCTCTGCTTCACTTCCAGATAAACTACTAAGACCTTTGGGTGGTGTTGAAATGTTTCAGTTTGGGATCATATAGCTATTATTGGTCCAAATTACCTCTGGGCTTTATCCAGAGACAATATTCTTTAGGGTTGCACTGGAATCACCCCTAAATTGGAATCAGAGCTTTTTCCCACTCCTGATAGAAGACCAAAAAATACCGAGATGAATAAAATCAGTCGTTATCTGCTTCAGATCAAGTTGGTTTTAGTTGCTCCTTCTGCTTGTTTTGGTTTTAGAGAATTGGTAAAATTTTTTGCCTGCTAGGGACTAAGTATTTAAAAAGAGAGGTTTACCCATGTTTACTGCCTTTTCTATAGTTTTTCCACTTTGCATGTGGATGGTGGGGTTTTTTTGGTGAAGTGAAAGGGGCGGATCTTCCTGATTTTGATCACTTCCATTTCCTATAACATATATTCCAGTTTGCCTTCCTAAATTTATGATAATGATTATATTAGGCAGACTGTGTTCTCTTTCTGTGGAGTTTAGGGGTTTTTTTGTTAGTTTTTTTTTTTTTTGGTGTTTTTTTTTGTTCGGAGATATGTGCAGCAAAAAACTGTGATAAATGCACACACAACCTCTCTGAGTAAATAATTACAGTTATTAATTACAGGCCTGAGTAAATAATTACAGTTCAGGGGTTGAGAGGGACTGTTGAATGTGGGGTTTCATATTGGATATCTGTTGAAAGAATATGAAAATAAGCATTCTGGGTTTTGAAATATTGACTCAAATTATTCTGTGTTCTTCTCTGCAGTGTCCTTTTTTTGGCCACTCAAGTTTTAGTTTCTTCCTTCATGTTTTCTCAGAGCCAGCAGGAGGAATGTGAGCACACAGGATACAGACTCCCTCTGTTATGATGTCTAGCATTACAGTGCATTCCTATTAGGCCCAGCTCTGATGAGAAAACTGCTTCATTTCCATAGACTGCAGCTGGAGAGTGCTTACTAGAGGTATAATGTCTGTATCTAGCACTTTAAATGCCATTTTCTAAACTTGTATAGATTATGCAATTTTTTTTTCTTATTCAATAGATTTCCAGAAGTGGTTAGAAACTTTATAGAATGTTGTTATAGAATGAAAGGTATCAGGCTATTTAGAATTTGAGCTTTACTTGCAAATTACGCTGGCTTACTTAATAAGTAAGCCTGTTCATAGAGTTTTCATGCACATTTTTTCAAAATTAAAATTCTGTAATTGTAAATTCAGGTTATTTGGGAAGTTGTCTCAAACAGCTTTGCATCTGTGTAGTTTTATGTTGTTTATTCTTCAGGGTCTTCTAAATAATTTTTCTACTGAGTTGTTTGAAATACAGCACTTCTAAGTTCCTTAAATACTAGGCTTCCTAAACAGTTGACTACTTAGAAAATAGTGATGGGATGATTATTTCTATTGGTACAGTTGTTTTGTGGCATCTTTTGTTTTTTTGCTGTGGGAACAACAGGGCTTTGTCCCTGTAAGGAGTTACCCAATAAAGTTGTTACTGGATTTGAATTTTCATTTACAGATTATGCAGAAGTGAAAGAAGCTCAAAGCTTACATTCCAAACTGACAAAACTGACAACTACTTTTTTTTTTTTTTTTTTTTTTTTTGGGCACGGGTACTCAGTTCTCTGTTGAGGANGAAAATTTTACCTCTGAAAATATAAAAAATAAATCTATTGCTCTAGGTATTCACCGAAGGATATTTGAGCAGATAAAATGCCTCTGAAAGCCCCGTGAACTTTTCATGAAGCTCTTTTGCCGTTTACATTTATAAATTCGTGTCTCTTTCCCCAAAGCTCTGGTGAGCCCTGCATACTTCATTCTTTTTCAATTGTAAACATAGTTTCGGTACTACCACTTTTGCACCAAAGGCGGTTCCTAAGCGACTGCTGACGTCAGTTGGTGCAGCACAAGAAGGTTTGTGTGTTTATCTGCTGTGGGCAGACTCTTAGAAAAGACCAAAGTATGTAACTAGATTAGACCAAAGAGATTACTGCTTTAAATAAGCATACGTACTGTTTGCAATGCCTTACTCCTTTTTTTTTTTTTTAATGTATTTTATTTTGATTAGCAGTTGTATCTTCTGTTGCATATGCCACAGTATCTCGTTTGCAGGGGATGATAAGGAGGGGTATATATTCTCTTTGCTATTGCTTTAAAGGGGCAGCTGCTTTACTTCTTTTCTGCAGCACAGTTAGAATGAGAATTTAAAAGAAGCATGTTTCATAGTGTGAAGCTTTCACATACCTGATCTCAAGGTTAGAAACAGAACTGGTAGAAATGAAAGCAGGCTTACAATATCCAGTTTAAGTAAAACATATTTACTTAGAGATTTTTGGACAGAGTCTATAAGTTTGGAAAAACTGGAATGATACTCTTGGAATATTTTACTGCATGCCTTTTTGTCAAATAGAGCTGGAGTGGAGCTGGCTAAAATACCTTTGCGATTTTTTTTGTACTTGAATATACTTGCAGCACACCCACAATGAATAGAAATTACCTGTAGCTAAACCTCTTTGTATGAAAATCTTTTTATTAAAGTAATGGGACTGCAATCATGGCAGGCCAAAAAGTGAAGCTTTTTTAGTAGTAGTACTGAATGACATAACAGGGCAGGAAGAAGAACAACAAGCACAGATCTCCTCTTCAGGTTGAAGAATAGAAGCAGCAGCTTTCAGAACTAAATAAAAACCAAGAGCAAGTGCTCCAAATAAACTTAAATCAGATTAAAATAAAAAACAAAAAACCTGCCTGTGGGACATAGGAGGATATTAGCAAGCATAAAGGTGAAAAGGCAAGCTAAATAAGATCCAGTTTGAATGTGGCTGTGGTGATGGTCTTGCCAATCTTGAAGTCCCCATCCATCTTTTACGTATCCTGTACTGTTATCTTGTGCTATCCACTCTAGACTTGAGGACCTCCATGTCTGGGGACTGCATGGCTTCTCTGGGCATTCTGTCTCACCTTGTCTCCCTGCTTGTGTGCCCTCACAATGAGGCTTTTTTCCCTTGCCTCTAGACTGAGCTCCTTGTTTCAACATTGCCTCACATCTTCACATTCTGCACCGCAGTGTACAGCCTGGCTTTGTCGTTGGGATGGCCTCCTGTTAGACACTAGCAGGACTTTTGCCCCCAAAGCCAAAAATCCATTGCTTCTCCAGCCTGGGTGAGCCCAGCTCCCCCAGCCTCTCCTCCAGGGTGGGTTCTCCACTCCCTTGAACCACATGCTTACTACAAGATGTTTTTTCAGCTTTCAGTAGGAAAGGGCGACTTAGGAAGTGACATTTAATTCAATAAACTGCTCTTAAACAAATGGTGAAGTTACTTGTGAGTTTCACATAAAAACAGCTCAGATTAAGAGTTCATTTATCTAATATTCTGTCTCTAATCTCCGATCTTTGTCTAAGGTCACGTTTAACATCTGTTCATAACAGTTAAATATCGTTTACATCCTTGGCCTGAAGATGTCATATTAAACAGACTTTTGGGGCCAAAGGGTGTGTTAGAACTTTTTCTGTCTGTCCAATGCATCTGCCTGCTACTGCAGTGTCTCTAGAAGCAGCACACCAAGGGAAAAATCAATAAAAACTATAATCACAAGTTGCTGCTTACCATCTTCCCGTCCATTGCAAGGGCTAATGTGCAATTAAGTGCATTAAGGGTCATGGGGGAAAAGAAAGCAGCTGTAATCAGAAGCCAATGGAAGGATAAAAATATGATCACATATGATACTCTTCTTTCTTTTCTCCATTACCACCTTCCTACACTCTCCCAACTTCCACCTGTTTTCAGCTCGGGGGACTTTCTGATGTGGTTTAGTTATTTAGTTGGTGAGTGCTGTTCAGTTTGCTTCTCTCCTCCTTTGTCCAGTTTTCCCTTGAACATACTTGAACTCCTTGCATCCTCTGATAAAGTAGGTCACTTCCTACTTGTTGGGGAAGAACTGTCTCTCTCTGGTTTGGGCTGGCTTGTTCCTAGCCTGTGCTAATGGCATCTGGGTCTTGTGCTGTAAAAAAGTGCTGTAATGTGTTTAACTTTCTGCTGACCACTTCCTTGGCAGAATTTGCAACAATCATGGGTTCACTGTAGCAATGTGTGTGACATCTAGCAATGACAATAACTGATTGATTTAAAAATTATTTTAAGGTGCTTCAGAAACCCTCTTGACACAGCAAACTTCATGAATACATTGCAGTAATGCACAGGTTTTCTGTTTCCTGAAGGTTGATAACTATTTGCCATGAGGATTTTTTTTGTCGCGGGCTGATGCAACTCAAAGTTCTGCCCAATGGTAGCAGATGTTCTTGTGGAAAACCTCTGGAGACAAAAGAAGAGCAGAAAAATCCACCCATGGAGCTAAGATACCATGCTATTACATTGGTCTCCTTTTGCAGGGGAATATTGTTGATTTGGTGTTGTGAGATCAGTTGGATTTACCTCAACTATCTTTACATAATTCCAGAGAAATGGGTGCACCTTGGACATACAGTTTGGGTTTTTGCAAGTACTTGTTCTGCTGTTGTTCACAGAGAACAAATTTTTAAAGATTTTGTGAAGAAATGGATTATTCAAAAAGTTATTATTTCATTGTTACCAAGTTCAAACAGCAGTCGCAGCAGATCCCAAAATACAGGTCTATAGACAGAAAAGTCACTGTTTCCTTGTTCGTTGTTTATGACTCGTGATCTTACAACAGTCCAATTTCAAAATGTTGCTCTGGGATACTGTACAAAATAAATTTAAATTCTATAATGATTTTTTTTAAATGAAGCTCTTTAATTTGTTAAACAGTTTAGGCAGTTACCGTAACCTCGTCTTGAATTAAGGGTATAAAATAGTAAAATTAAATTTTCAAGAACACTTGTGACTTAACCATAATTATTTTAAATTGAGACAAAGCGACAGGCTTTTATTATATTTCTTAATTACGGTACAGCCTATAACAACCATTCTGGTCTCAGGTTTCCTAGTTGCCATCCTTTATGTTCTGTTAGTTTGTGAAACTGTAACTGGGCTCTGATCCATAAACTGCTCTCTGTAGATTTATAATAGACAAACTGAGGAGTATTTCTCTCTAGATTTGTGGGAATACTCATGCTGACCCTTTACAACTTTTTGATGACTTATTTGCTGAGTTTTTTTAATAGGGAAATAGAGTAATTTGTGAAGATGTGTATGTTAGTATGAGATGCTGGAACTTAAATAATTTCCCACTGATAATTGGCTATCAGTGAGATTTTTTTTTTGTTTATATGAAGATTAGAAAAATATATATTTGATCTTTGATCCTGTAAATGTCTTCTTCCTAGATTTCATACGACTTTTGCTTTTATTCCAGATATAAAGTTGAGCAGTTACAAAGCTTTTGTCTTCAGAAACACCTTGAAAGGCTAGGAGACTCCAACAGATACGTCTTGGGTTTGGTTAGCACGTGTTAGACAATTAACAAAAAAGTCAGCTAATAGTGTGCACTTATAAAGTTACAAATCAAATATATTTGTACTTAGGTGCTGAAGATGATTTTTGTCTCTGTAGCCCAGAATAAACACTTCTGTGAGGGATAGTTCACATATGTCTGCCAAAAATAGGGAAAGGTTTGTACCTAAGCTAGGTATGGCTGAAAGAATTAGTTTCATCTCAGTGTGTTAATGCCTAGTGTAGTCTTTGGAGGCAGTCTGGACATGTAGGCTTTATTTTGTGGTTTCCTTTTGCCATGTTCTTTTTTGGATCCAGCTGTTTTATGTGGTGTTTCTAGAGGGGATTCACAGCATATTTTCTGAAATATTAGTTATTCTCTCTCTGTTTTTGGTAGCTTTGCCTCATTGCCTTATTCCAGAAACTGGCTGTTCATCTTGGCCAAAAATTATTGGTTGTCTTGTGTTGCACATCACTTGTTCCCCAACTACTTGGGATGACCAAGGGCTGTCATCCTACTTTGGGTAACAGCAGCTGCAAAGGGAATTGCATCCCTGGTGTAAAAGCTTAACTGCTCATTAGCATTTGGAGTTCCAACCCTGAGAGAAATGAGGCTTGAAATGGAACTTATCACAAGGGAAATAAAATTGGCAACTACTCCAAGGTGAGATGGGGATACGGGATAACATTTATTCTTTCGTAGAAAACATCTGCTATTGACACACTACAACTCTGTGACCCCTTGAGGTTCCTTTCAAGCAGAATTATCCTGGAGGACTGTACCTGTTGGTGTGAAGTTTTCTGTAGACACAGCTAGCTAGTGCAGGTACTGCTGAGGGCATGTTTGCAGTAGCACATAATTCTTCTCAGGCTGTGAATCCTGGGAAGGGAGCTGAGCAAATATTTAAGTATTGAGTCAATGTTGAAATCCAGCCACTCAGTGGCTACTGAGCTTGTACTGCCTGAGCTTTTTAGCTTGTAGTTCTCTAGTTTTCTAGCATGCTTCTTGCTAGCTTTATGAATGAACTGGAAACATCTCAGCACCTTTGGTGTCTGCTCATAACTCTCCTGTCATCGTAGAAATAGGCCACATTTCATTACGTATCCCATATTTCTGTTCATGGGATTAAACTTGCAAAAAACCAGACTCTTACTGCTATAACCGGGAGCCTGGAACAGTCTCTTAGCTCATTGTGTTAGTGTAAACTTATCAGCACATATTAAATCTGTGTTTCAGAAGGTGGTGGGAGCAGAATAAATGTTTAGTGTTCTGAAAGAGGCATTTAAGATGCCTTTAACATTTTCTCCTTCTGTAGCACAGCAGTCATAGCAACTGTGTGTTCAAGTCACATTGTGCCTTTAAATATCATTGAAACGTGAATGCTTCTGATAACACAGCACAAACTTGTAGTTGCTCTGATGTTTACCTCAGCATTTGGATTAAGTCTTGTGAATTTTGGAGGAGAGTGTTCATATGCTTTAACTCTGTGTTGCAATGCCTTCTGACTGCAGTATTAGTTGCCTTTAACAACAGTGACTGAATTCTTCAAAAATTAAACCTCTTGTGGATATTTTAAATTTAATTCTCCTATTCCTATCCTGGTGTGAAACTTTTGTTGATTTTGGATGCTGCTCTTTAAGGTTGCTGAAGGAAGTCATGATAGAATGAGCTTTGAAGTATATTTTGCTGAACAGCATAAATCTGTGCCTTCCTTTAAATTTTCCATATAGAACTATCAAGAATTTGCACCTCTTAAACTGGAGAAAGAAGTGAGACCATATGATTCTTGTCCTTCTCTAAACAGTATGTAATATGGAATGAATAAACTGCACACATGCAGCTTTTCACAGAAACCACCCCTGTGGCCCCCCTGCTACCAAAACCTTACCACACAAACAAATGTCCTTGCTAGATGTCATTCTCCTCCATCAGAAGAGGGTACTGATATCACTTTTGAGGCTTGGATTTTTGGATGCTTGTTAATATCTTCATTATTATGAGGGTTGAAGCAGCTGTTTGATGGACTGGACCACTAAGAGATCATTACTAAACACTCTGTAGCAGAAAAATGTGCAAGATCCGTAACAATTCCTTGTGGCATCAGTAGTACACTAGATTTATGTTACAGGATTTAAAAAGTTGGATAGTCCCTCACACCAGGCTTTATTCAGAAAGTTAGAAATTAAGAATGATATTATGGGTAGAAATAACACACAAGCATAGTTTGAGTCTGAACAAAATAGAGAACACTTACTGCTGTTTTTTACAAGTTGGCTTTCATGTTGAGCTAAGAATAGAGCTCACAAGTCTAAAGAATCCAGGTAATTGTAAATTGTTGGAGGTTGAATGAGTTGGAGGTAATATCAATATTAATTTTAACTGAAGATTTTTCTCCCCTCTGAGGTCTTGTATTTTGTGGTACCTTAAAGATTCTAAAACTGCATGAGTTAAACATATCTTTATGTAGATTGTGCAGATTTTGCATGAAGGTGGGGTGCTCAGATGAAATGTTTAGGTAGCATCAATGATTGTTTATTGGAGCAGCCAACCAGAAAAGGAAACACAACTGTTAACTTCTTCCTGAGGAATAGACTTAGGATCTCCTTCAAAATAGCAATCAGAGAACATTTCTATAATAATGATTGCAATGTCAGTGATCATTCAGAATTCATGTTGGAGCAGTGGAAGGCAGAATATCTGTTGCACCCGGGCTCAGAAAAACTTGTAAAATAAAAGGGGAAAGTAAATTAAGTAGAATCCTTGCAGGCAAGATTGGGACTGTTCTAAGACATCACACGGGAAACTAGAGGCAAATGCATGCCATTTATCAGAACAAGATGTAAAGATCAAAAGAAAAATGCTATGATTAAAGAGGATGCTAAAAAGGCTTCATAGCAAAAAGTAAGTATCCTTAAAATAATTGTATTTAGAACAGACAGAATAAATGTAATAGTTCAAGGCAGATCAAAAATAATCTATCAACTTGCAGAAAATACACTAAAAAATTAAGAGTATTTGTACAAACGCATTAGAAGCTTGAAGCCTCCTTCCCTGCTAGGCTGTAGGACTAGCAGGCTCTCAGAAGCAGAAGAGAAGGAACCTCCATACAAGATGAAGCCACAGCAGGTAAAGCAAATATTCTTTTTGAGGAAGTTCATTGTGGGAGAATCTGGAGAAAATGCTGGAAGTTTTCAGGCAATGTTTCAGAGGCTTTAAGTCAAATTTAAGTGTTGCAGAATACTTTGCTAGCAGAAGAACAGCAAGGACCAGATAATGCATGCCCAAGGTTCTCAAGACACTTGAGGAAAAACCACCCAAACTGACGAATGTAATGTTCAGCTTTTTACTTAAATTTGATTAGGTCCCTGCTGACTGCAAGTTGGCCAATGCAAGTCATTTAATGAAAGTTTCCAAGAAAGCTCTAAGGGACTGTTGGCCAATAATTACGACTTTCATAGCAGGCAAATTAGTAGAAATCATAACAAATGTTAAATGACTCACTTCAGAGAAATATGTTTTGTGGAAGAGTCAACACTGCTTTTGTGAGTCTTCAATCAAACCAGCTTGTGAGAATTTTTTGAAGGAGCTGCAAGTTTGTAAAGATCCATCTGCTACAGTCTGGTAAAAGATTGTGCACCCTCCACTTTGTCACCTGAATTACCAGTTAGCAGGAATTTGAGGAGCTGGAAGAATGTGGTTTGATTGGAATGCCAAAGACAGGGGCAGCTGGTGTGTGACAGCAAGAATTACAGGATATACAGTAGGTACAGGAGTTGCTTTATCTAATGCTTTATGTCTTTTGTTAGTAGGAATGCATGGAGTCCCTCTTGAGCAGCTCAAAAGACAAGCATGTAAAGCTCATTTTTACATCATGCCATGGATCATGGAAATGTAAAACCTGGGCTGAACATAGATGTATTTGAGTAAATGTTTGTGTGGTTTGTTTTGTAGCTCTGCACCTAGGAGATCACATTTGTTAGGTTAGATAAAGGATTCTGAAGTGAAGTCAAGCTTCTGTTAAGCCTGTCTAGCCAAAATTGATTCGTAAATTGATTCCTCAATTATAATCTGTCTTTGCCTCCCTTTTCCAAACCAAAAGCTACTAAATTGACACATAGACTAAACTTACCTTTTTATTTCTTTTCTTTTTCCTTCATTGGTTTGAATATTGTCTCGAAATCCTCTGTTGTAGAACAAGACTGGAAGTTGAAGAGAAATGGCCTTTATGGCAAGGATGTGTAGTCTTTCTGAAGTTCTGCTCTCAGATTAGCTGTATTTTTAAAAAATGGTTTTTTTTGCATACACTCCATTTTCTTTTATCTTTATAACAGAGTACCTGGGGACTTAATCCCAATGTGTATGATCTGAAGTGGACTTGGCCTGCAGTTTCTTCCCTGAGCTTGGGCTGTAAATAACTTAAAATTTTAAATAACCCCAGAGCTGAACAGGAGAAGAGTTTCCTCTGTGCTTTGTCTCTCCCTTGCCTTGTCTTGCCTGGTTTGATTGCAGTAGGGATAAGAACAGGGTATGGGTGTGGAGGAGAAAATCAGTCCAAGGTTTTGGCAAGCAGAGGGGAAGAAGCTGGGACTGAAGGAGAGGAGGCTCTAAGGGTGGTTTGAGCTTGAATGAGGGTGGGATCATTTTATGTCTGGAGTAATGAGATTGACATGCCAGACAAGGAGGTTTTGGGGAGAAGCTCAGGAAGTAAACATAGCTGGAGATACCTGAAGAATGAAGCTGGAATAAGCAGGGATGGGGTGGGTCTGGATGAATGCTGAATGGATGAGGCTGTAAACGTTGTATTTGAGAGAACAAGCTGAAATTTGAGCCTGTTGAGGAACATCAGGAACCTGGACAGCACCATCTCCCTCTGCTGCAAGGGCTCCTGAGAAAGCTCTTGGTGCTCTCTAATACTCACCAGAAAAATAAACCCTAACCTGACTTCTGCCATTCCCTGCTCCAATGGGACAGATCTGATGGCTTGTCACTCCATCAGTGGGATGGCAAATGGTGGAATCTGAGAGTTTTGGTGAGCCTTGAGAACAATTAGAAAATAGCAACTAAAAAGTTAAGATGAGCTGTGTTTCTGAAAGATTAAAAAAATTAAATAATACTGGAAATAAAAGTGCCTATGATTTTGCCAACTTCTAAATATATAATTCTACACACCTCTTCTGTCCCCCTTTTCCCTCCAGATCCTGAAATTCGTGGTACATCACAGTGAGCCATGAGAATTTTGTTTTGTTTTGTTTTCTCACTGTACTTCCCAGTTCTCTGACCACAAGTGTAAAGAATTGAGCTGGAGATCAGAAAAAAAAAAAAAAAAAAAGAGGAGAGGGAATTAAGCTTGAGACAGTTAAACATTACATTGGAGAACTGAATTTTATTCTTTGTCACCAAAATTTCTTTGTGCATGTGAGATCCTTGGCATTTCACTAAACTCTTGTTATTCCCAAGTGGTTCCTAATTGCCTGTGTGTGTTTCAGTTTTGTTATTTGTTAGCTTTGTGTTTTGTGACTGTGGATCTGTTTTGCAGTAACAGGAACCACCAGCTGTAACTGAAGTCCATCAATCCTGCTTTGAGTGGCTGAAGTCTAAGTTGTGGTGAAAGAAACTGAACATTCAGTTAGGCATCCAAATTTAGGAAGATCATTTAAATTTTCTTTTTTTTTTTTGATCTGAGGTACTGATCAGGAAAGCACTGCAATATTTTGCAAGCATTTTGTTACTAATTTCGTAAGAATGTGTGTGAGTATTCAGGTGTTATCATGGGAGGCACTATACCAAAAGCAGAGGAAGTGAAAAGAAAAATGGTTGAGCAGTTTTCAACTGTAGCCAGCAATTTCGGGGCTGTACCCTGAACAATAGAGCAGCAGAGTACTCTGCTCTTTCTGTGGGCCTGATCTGTTGTTTTTCAAGTGTGGCAACTCACACTTGCTATAGTCCTTGTGGGCAGACAAAATTTCTACCTCATTTGCCCATCTGCAAGTCCCTAAGAGCTAAATCTCAGTGTTTTGACACTGAGAGTGTTTGTTTCTTTTCCTATTTAGGCACACACATTAGCATGATGTTTCCCAAACAGAATCATTGCATCAAACTCGAGGCTACCTTATGTGACTGAGAACTTCAGAGATCCGTTTTCTCCATGGAATTCTGACAAATGCTTTCCAGTTGCTGGAGTGGGTGATGACGAACTACTGCATCACCAAAAAGGAATGTGACAGCTCATCAATTGTTCTGCTGCAACAGAACCAGTTCTGTCAGTCATGAATCCAAATCTTTGTTAATAACACAGCAGCACGTGGCAGTGGCACTGTGATTCTAAAATATTAACTGTAATGTTTTTAGTGTCTAGAACAATGCCAGTGCTGCTTATATACTATACAACTTTATTAAATATACATATACTAAATATATTTAATATTTATTTAATATTTATAATATTAAATAAATATATATAATATATATTAAATATTTATTTTTATATAGTATATTTAATATATACTATACAGCTTTATTAAATATACATATACTAAATATATTTAATATTTATTTAATATTTATAATATTAAATAAATATATATAATATATATTAAATATTTATTTTTATATAGTATATTTAATATATACTATACAGCTTTATTAAATATACATATACTAAATATATTTAATATTTATTTAATATTTATAATATTAAATAAATATATATAATATATATTAAATATTTATTTTTATATAGTATATTTAATATATACTATACAGCTTTATTAAATATACATATACTAAATATATTTAATATTTATTTAATATTTATAATATTAAATAAATATATATAATATATATTAAATATTTATTTTTATATAGTATATTTAATATATACTATACAGCTTTATTAAATATACATATATATATATATGGATGGATTTTATACAATCTAGCTTATCCTGTATAGGGGATTTTTATGTATTTCAATTCAAATATGGGAGTTTTAAGTGCAGTAAGGCATGTGATGCATTTAAGAAACCTGCATTTATGCTTTGCAGTTTTGCCTGAAAGGTTACCATACTGATAGCCCTCAAATCTCTTCCATTGCACAGGATTATCATAAAACCTTTCCTTTTCCAGCAATCATTTGTCTCTTTTCCAGGTACAGCCTGGATGTGTTCAGTGAAAATAATCAGTGTTGGTAGTTAGAGATATGCAATAAATTCTATAGCTGATGAGACTTTAGGAGCTATGCCTTGTTTTGTTTCAGAGTTGAAAATATGGTCACAGAGGGTCATTTTGTGGTTGTAAAATCCAAATGACAAAGAATCTTTGCCTGATACAGCATTGTTATGCTGATAACAAGTCTGTTTCAATTGTCTTTTTGTCTTTGTCTTTAAAGTATTTATCATAATGCTTTCATCCATCTTGGAGATGGATGTTGTTTTAAACATAATCATAAAAAACACATTAGAAAATTAATCTGCATCATAGTTTGGAAGGCTTACAGTAAGGAACATATGAGGTCACACTAAAAGTGTGGAATAGGAAGAAATACTAAATTGTTTCCTTACTCTGAAATGGTCTGAGTTAACCTTTTATCCCAGGATGGTGTAGCTGTGTGGGTGGGTGTGTTGCTATGGCTTGGCTGTTTTATGGTACATCAGCTGTTCTGCAGTAATTGCCCATGGATTTGCTTTTATTTCCAGTGCAGTTAGACATTCCCTGTGTATTATCTCTGAGGGGTGATAACTTGAAGTATTTGGGTTTTTAAATAGACTAAGATGCTTGTGTTGGAGCATTTGTAAAGTAGCAGCTGGAGGCACTCTAATTCTCTAATGGTTGTGTCTGAGGGGCCCTAATGCTCAGGAAAATGTCCCAGAGAGCTGAGACAGAGCCACCTCCTGTGAAACTGCAGCAATCCTCAAAGCTTGAGTCAGGCACTATCACCCTGCTTCTACCATTTGAAAAACCTGGTAATTGACATTTCCTAGAATTAAGAGGGATGTATATTTAGAGTTTGGGATTCATCCTGTTCCTTCAAAAGTTTAATTTTAGAGCTTTTATTTCTTTATTCATAACTTCCAGGTGTTTACTTTGCTCTTTCTTTACAGTACTCTATCGTCGTGGTTCACACACAGAAGAAAGGACTCTTGACAATAATTTCAGAAGGCTAAAATGATTTATTAAAATGACTCCATAATTCTAGTATTTTTCTATATCTGCTCAGCAGAGAGCATTCCATGCTCCTGCTGCTGCTTCGTCCAGGAAAATGTGTCTGAATGTTTACAATATCAGAAAGATAAAGTAATTTCAGTTCAGTCTCCTCATAGGTAGGAGGAGGCCAACCAATTCTATGTCCTTGAAGAACAGACACAGATATTTTGTTTACAGAAAGCTTATACAGAGTAAAAGACAGCAAAAGGATGTTCTCTCATGGGAAAATAATCAGAAGGCTTACACACAGAGAAACTTATAATATGTTCATAGCAACCGTACTCAAAAAAAATTTGGACTACTGCTTGCACAGCACATACAAGAAAGTTAAATGGATTGATTTAATTTATTACAACATTTATGTGAGGAATCTCAACATTTCTCTTTGCTTTGATTAAAGGTCGAGTTAATAATTTCTATCCTGTTGATTTGATCCAATAGTTTCACAGAGTCACAGGGGACTGACAGTTTTATACAGATGATAAAAGTCTCTTGAGATAGGTATATTTTTTAAAGATTTAATCATTTGACATATATTCTGAAGATTTAGGTTTAAACCAATGAAGTCCAATAAATATCTAGTTGAAAAGCTGTCTCTACTTCTGTGGCAAACAATTTCTGTCATTTACTCCAGTGTCCTGTTAAGCTTTTTAAACTGTGAGAAACCATCTCACAGCTTTTCCTGCCTGCATCAGTGCAAACTCCGCTCTTCAGAATGGCAGCTTGTGTCTGCTCACTGTGAAAGGTGCTGATTTCTCAGCAGTTTGATTTCTTTTCCTTTCCTACCAGCCTGCAGCAATTTGGTTCAACAATTTCTGTGTTAATAACATCAGAAAAGTCAAATTTGCATCTTTTACCCCTAGTAATCATTTTGTACACAGACTGAGGATGCAGTAATGAGCCAGTTCTGAGAGGGCAGCTCATGAATATAAATACTCCCATTTTACAAGTATTTTGCCAAGGTCAGTGGGAGAGAGGAGGGGGGTCAGAAGTAGCTCCTTAGTCACAATCACATCTGGAGCTGAAACAGACTCTTTCTTTGTCTGTAGAAATTTGGCAATGTCTTAGGGTTGCCAGAGTTTAGATGCTAAAATCTGGGACGATGTCAAAGAACTAAACTGTGCATATGTAGATTAACTGCATGGAAAGTACAATTTATCTGCATAATCACCACTTTTTCTGGATTCCTGTGTGTTCAGAAAAACAACAATTACTTCAGAAATGCAGGAAAAGCCATATCATAAAGGCTTTTCACAAGGCTTTAGATTTGGCCACCAGAACATAACTTGTTAATTATACAGGACATCTAGCAATCCTATGAGGTTCAGTCTGCATTTTTCCTTCATCACAGAAGAAATATTAATGCAGCAGCAAAGGCATTCTTTGGATACAGTGATTATTGTTCAAGATAGCAATACTGGCACTAGATTTTGACCTCTAAACTTGTTTCTGCTTGGCAGGGGCTTTTGGTATTGTCCAAGTGCAGACTGGTGTCTTCTCAAAGGAAAAATATTTTTGTTTTCTCTTATCTGTCAATCTGTCAGCTTAAGTAGCCTTTGCTATCATAATATTTTAAAATGCAACTCACAAGTTGTCTCTGAGTGGGAAAAAAAAAAGCCTGGCTGAAAGTTCCAGAAAGGGTGGTGCTTATGTGATTCTTTTTGCACTTTCTCAGTTTAATCCTGGATTTTAAGGAAGCTGTTTTGGGAATTTAAGCTCTTCAAGGGAAGAAGGCACAGGCTGTCTTCAAAAATAAAAAATTAGCAAATCAAGATGACTGTAAGTTTATATTATTGCCACAAAAACCACCACAGTCAAGGGGAATAGTGGGTGGCACTTTATAGAAAGTATCTTCCAGACAAAATAGTCTCCTTTTAAAAATTTTTTCTTCCATATGCAATGCATCAGACTGATGGAGTGCATAAACTTTTTCTGTAATTACTGACCAGTCTTGTAGTTTCACTGAGCAAATATTTTGTGTTTGACAGCCATTGTACCTAACCAGCTTGGAATGATGCCATAAAGAGGAATCACTGAACATATGCTTGAGGAACCAGATCATTGACCCTTAGTTTTCAGGTGCTGAATAATCCAAGCATGTTGTCCTCGTGTTGTCATACCCTCTGAAACATTTCCACAGGTTGTGTGAATATGGGGCTTACTGCTCTCCAAATTCAGGGCCTTTTCTGCTACAGCTCAGCACAAAACCATGGCATCATGTCGACTTGGGAAACTTGGAGTACTCTGAAATTCCCTAATGGCCATGATGACGTATGTCTGCAATGACAGAGCTGTGGTAAAAGGTTTTAAATGAGTTTAGTTCTCTCTGCTGCAGCAGTGCTATTACCTGAGCTGACTGAAGGCAGGAGCTGCATCCTGTTAGCATCCTCTGCCCTGCTGGGGAGCCCAGAGAGAGCATTAAGCCTCTTGAGTTATTTGATTTATGGTGTCTCATGTGATTTGTCAGAGTGGTAACTTGAAAATAGGCTGCATCCTTAGACCTTTAAAAGTTTCAAATGACACTGTTTGAATTCAGTGTTCACAGTAGTTGTGTATAAAATCATGACCAGCATGGTGTTATCTTGATATTATCAGAAGCTCTGACTGTTTTGAAATAAGAACGTTTTTCAGGAGCTTTTTTGGGAAAGACATTTATTAGCCTGCTTCCAGAAAGGTTCATTCAAGGATGAGAAAACCATAGTGTGAAGCATGTAGATCTAATAAATACAAGCCATCAAGTAGTTTTTTCAATCTCTCCTATTTTAGATCAATGCCATAAAGAAAGAGGAATGGTGGCAGGAGATACTGGAATTTTTGACTAAAATTAGGAAATTTATGATTCAGAAATCAGCCTGTAGGATTTTTCTGTTTGCTTTCAAACCCCTGGAAATATCTACTGATTGTATTTTGATAGTGAGTATTTATATACTCTCATTTTTTGTTTCAAAACATAGTAACTACTATAAAAAAGCAAACAAGGCAAAAAGCTCCTATTTAAGCATAATTAAGAAATCAACTTCTATCCCAGTTCTAAAGTTATTCGACTCTAAAGTGTCTAGATATGGGCATACAAGCATTTTTTTATGTTTTCTTTCACGAAGTGATACGATGATGGGAAAAAATATTAGAATTTTCTTGACATTTTAAAAATCTGATTGATCTCATTTGGGACTCTAGACTTGCTGTGTGCCCATCACAGTGGTTGAGGTTGAAGGGGACTCTGGAGGTCTGTAGATTTTTAAAAACTATCAGGTATTACACTGAAAAATTATCTGGTAAAATAGATTCAACCAGTTTGTTGAAATGTGATAGTGAGGTGTAAAAGGTGTCATTGTAGAGTAAAGTTCAGTTCTGACGTCACACTTTTGACCTTCCTCGGTTTGTAGCACTTTGATTTTCCTGCAAATATCTTTGTCATTGTTTTAACTTCTTTAAACACACAAGTGCTTATGGTGGAGGAGGGGGAATAAAGAGAGAAAAAATATAAATAAGAAAACAGAGTTTGGTATTATTATGGATACAATATTTAAGGAAATAATTATTTAGCCATTTTATACATTTTAGTTTTATTGTTACATGGGAATCATGGAACTTTTTTTCACTTTTCAAGTTAAACTTGATCCTTGCTCAAACAAACTGCATTACAAAAACTGAAATCTTACTATTTTTACAGATTACACAAACCACATTTATATTGCATAAAGATGCATTTTCTTTATTTACTCTGCAGAATTATTATTTATGGGCTTAAACTTCCCATAAAATCTAGAGTATTGTGAAGTGAAATGGAAAATTTCCCAACTGTGCCCTGGTGTGGCTGACTAGAGATGCTCATCAGGCCCTGGAAGCACTTGCAGGATGTTGGTGTGTGAGGGAAGGCTCCTGGTTTTTGGAAGTGGTCAATCCTTGGCTTGTACCTCACGCCATGACTTTATTAAGTCAATCGCAGGCTCCAAACAGTTATTTCTGTCCTGTCAGCTTTATCCTCTGTGTATAAATAGTGAGGTAATAGGAAGCCTGTAGGAGCTTTTTCTAAAGCCAGTTATTAGCTGGGTAAATGCTGTGTCACAGAAGTTTGTGGAGTTATTATCTATCTAAATATTTTTGTAAAGGTTTTGATTGTTTTTGTTTCACTCCTTAAAGGTGACAAAGGCATTTGTCAGTATTGACAGTGCACTTTGTATTGAGGCTTACAAAGCTAAATTTAGAGTGGTGCAAGTAACAAAACTGTGCCAGGGCTGAGGCCAGAGATAAATATTGACCTTATCTGAGTCTGAGGGGCAACCCCATGGCCTCAGCATTTCTGTGTGATATGGGAATGGAGAGGTTGTGCAGTGGCAGGAGAGGGACACAGCTCCTTTGCATCCCTTCAGTATTCTGGGGAGGTTGCCTTGCCCTTTTTCATGCCCTTCACAATTTTGTCGTTCTAGATTGACGCAACCAATAGATTTGAAATAGTATATTTCCTTTTTTAGAATTCAGTAGAGTAGAAAGAATAATTCCTTCGGAGGAAGAGGTATGTTTATTCAGTAAATAGTATTGGGGGGTATAATATGTATTTTAGCTCAGTTTCCAAAGGAAGTGAAGCTCCTGATCCTGCCTTGCAGGCAGAAGGGTGCAGGACAGTGTCTGTGCTGTCTGTATTTACCTGTACTTCTGTCCCCTCTTGCTTTTGAACGTGTTGCATCATTTTAAAAAAAACTGATAGATGAGTAGATATGTTACTGATGATCCAGTTCCTTCAAGTTTTGGGATTGCAGGTGTTAATGATTTCATGGCAAGATCCTGTCTGTGCTCTACCAGGTAGAGATTACTGTGGGAGAAAGACCGCAGGAACATTGTGAATGCATGGCAATCTCAATTTCGATTCAATATTTTGGTGTATTGTTTTTGACTGTCCCCTTTTGCTCTTTTACCGTGCAATATTTAATTACATGAATTTTGAGACATCAGTCTTGAATTTTTGCTTCTTAATTTTCTCCCTTGAAGTGAGACCTTTCTGAGAGGTTTACTAAAATGACGAGGAACAGAGCTCCTTTCAGTAAATCTTTAACTGCATTTCAGGTCTCAGGTAATCAAGCAGGAGTTTCCCTGTTGCCTTGTTATCCTGAGGTTTCTGAAGAGGTGAAGTTCTTTATGGTTCTGTCTTCTTCCAGCTGCTCCCTGTCTACTCTAAAGGTGTCTTGTTGAACCAAGTAGCTTGGTTGAGTAAGCCTGTGACTCTTATGTACCTCTTAGAAGATGTTTGTACTTTTGGAGTTAAAATTTGTCAAATTGATTTTGATCTTATGATTTCTAATGTTTTACTTTATTGAACACGATGAATATTTTTGATTTTTGCACAAGTGTGAACAAATTGCTATGTTTTATGATTAATTTAATACGTTTTGCAGGGGGGAAAGAGAAAGCAAGAGAGGTGACTGATTTAGGCATCCTCTTAGTTTGTCTGCATTTGAAACTAATATACTTCTATTTGGGGGAGTAATGTTGGGAGAGGGCTTGTAACAGAGGTATACTTTATTCTTCATTTTAGACCATCTCCTTTTGCAGTGATGGTTGCCAAGCAGCAGTACTGTAATAATATTTTGACAAACAAGTATCCCTGCTATATCAGGAAACAAAACAGAAAACTGCTACCAAACAAGGCATATTTACATGTTTAATCACGTTTCTGGTTTGATTTTTATATTATGCATATGGACCAGTCTGTGTTCTTTTTAATAAACCTGGAGATAGTCTTGTAATACACAGCTCCTCCAGTTAATCTGACAAAACACAAAGTGTAGACTAATCTTTTTAGCTCTAACATAGCCTGACTTCTTCCTGATGAAGGCCCCCAGAGACTGAAACATGTGTAGGCCTTATTTTTCCTATATTTTGACAATTAGTAGGAACTTGCTGGGAATAAAAGAGCATTGAAAAATTAATTTGATGTGACACAACTGTCAAAACTTACTCAGATGTGCTCAGCTTGAATCTTGCTTCCTACCTGCCAAAAAATAACCCTGGCTGCATTTCAGTTCGTGTCTGGAGAGGATTTCTTTATTAAATTTTAAATTATTAATTCTTTTTCAAAACAAAATATGCAAAACTCAGATGGTGATATTTGAAAGAAGACAATAGAAATAGTGTTTTAATTTGCTCGCATAAGCAGGGTAAAATAATGTCACTTGTGTAAATCATTATTGACTCATTTTTCATGAATAAGTACCCTGTGCTTTTTGAATGAAAAGTAGCATTATGTGAGTCTTGGGGCTTAAGCAATTATTTAAGATACTTCCTGCAATTTAAATATTGGCATCTGAGTTCATATTTTTGAAGAAACCTACTAGGAAGGGAAGATCAGGTGGTGCTGGAGCATCCACACCGCGGAGCTGAACGCTGAGAATTCCTTCAGGCTGTCTCATGTTCTCTCAGCCCTGTCCTGAGCCCCAAGATCCAGAAATGCTTGCATAATTGGAGTCACTGTTTTGTGACTTATTAATTGCTCTATTGGGTGTACAGTTGCACGTGAGCCAGGTTGGCCCCTTTCCCAGCCTGCACCACTGGCAGCTGTTTTGCTTGAGGCAGATGGCTTGTGAGAGAAGCACCCAGAAATTAGGGCATTGCTACTTTTTCCCAACTATTCTGTGAGAGCCAGCCTGATCAGATGACGTCTCAAAGTGGGTTTTGCACACCCTGCTAAGTTTCTTTGGAAGTGTCTAAATAGCACGTTTTACAGTCACCTCTGTTTTTTAAAAAGAATTGTAGGACAGTGCAGACACTGCAATGTAAGCAGCATGAAAATGTTAAATTACATTAAAAACCATTGGTGATGCTGTCTAGATGAAAGAAGGTGATGAAACAAAGTTGTGTCAGAAAGAGGAAATAGCCTTTATATAGTGAGAGTAAGAGCATTTTCAAGGGCTGTAGCAAGAGAAGAAATGGAGTAGAACACAATAGGAAAACTTCAGTGGTCTACTCAAGTGTTTTAGACATTTTCGTAACATTTTTCTTCTGGAGTTCATGCTCACAGGTAGAATTTTAATAGCTAGAATCCTAGAAAACTCCTTCTAAAGAGTAGTATGAGACGTGTGCAACTTCCTTCTAGTTAAGAATTCTATTGTGCTTCTTCATCCATAGTTAAATTCCATAGGTGTACACATACTACTGCTTTGGAGAGTGGAAAAATTCTTCCCCTGTCAGGACCCATGGACCATCACACAAATCTTGCCTTTCCATGTGTCTTCTCACTGGCATAAACCAGTCTAATCCTAAAAGTTTAACCCTAGAATCACCATTTCTTAAAGCTACACAGTAATTTTAAGCCCGAGCAATTTACTACTTTTGCTGTCTAATTAATCTTTTGTTCCCATACTGTAACATGTGTTAAAACAAATTGCTTTGGTCTTTTCTAGTTTGTCTCTCAAAGATTCTTATTTAGCTTTAACCATGCCTTAGAACCACGTTTATTGTGGAGGCTGCTTCAGAGTTGGGTGTCTCTGTGTACACCTTTGCAGTCAGGCTTGTGTTTGAGAGGTGTGATGTTTGGTCTGGACTCGTCCCCAGGAATTAAAGGATTTTTTTGGGAAACATCAATAATTTTGTCCAGTGAAGTCCTAAGCTTTCATGCTCTGGTGGCAAGTTGGGAAGGTTTCTAAATCTACTTCAGGCTCAGTTAGGACCTGCTATAAATGAGGGGAAGATACATTCTGAGAAAGAACTGGTCTCTAACCAAATTTATCTTGGAGAAAGTAGTTTTTGCTTCTTCCTTGAGGAAGCAATTCTCTTAAGTTGAGCTGTGTCAGAGCTTTTGATCTGTAATATTGGTCCAGCCTGCCTTTGTACATGGACTGCTGTTAAATCTGTGCTTTACTGCCTGACTATGAAGCACTTGGGAGCAGTTCTGATTACAAACGGCCCACAGAACCAAAGTCTGCCTGTCTTTATCATGATGTTATTTATAAATTGCTTTTTAATTGTTAAAGCATTTAAATAGTTTACCTTCTGTGGTTATGGCAGATGTTGATCCCTCAGCCCCCCAGTATTTGTGATGGTCTTGAAATGCAAGATTTGTTTATTTTACTTCTGAGAGAGAAAGCTGAAGTGTAACAGTGATCTTCCTGCTCTGCTGAACTTGTCAAGGACTCCTCCTTGTACATGCAAAGGATACTGTAGGAAGTTGGAATCTGAAGAGAGTTACAAACTCTTGCTGTAATTGTTCAACACAGAATTAGTTTTTAAAATAACATTAATTTTTGGAGGATGAGTTTTCTGTGCTCCCATGTGAACTGGAGAGGTGAGGTGATTTAGTGCAATAATGCTGCATATGACATAAGAGCAAATATTTAAAGCATTCATTCACACGTACTCGCTTTCAACTAAGATTAACTTCTGTGATAAGACCCAGACATTGTCATTAAAAATAGGTTCTAGAGTAAACCAGTTGGTAGTTATGGGATGAGTACAGAAATTACTATGTTCTGCTCTGTCTTATGGAATTAAAGAATAAAATTAGTCCCTCTGGGCTTAATATTTCATAAGTGTTTGTGTATCCTGTTTTGTCATCTGCTGTTAAAGCTGCTGTGGCTGCTTTTCCTCAGTGTTAAAAGATACTTTCAGCAATCAATGGCATAATTGAAGCACAAGGGAACAGAGGCAACTGCCAGCACAGAGCTCCAAAGGAAGAAGGATGTCCTCCCTGTTCAATTTAACCTGGAGTTAGTAATGGGTCTTTAATGAGCATTTGTGACTGATAACTGCATAATGGAGAAGAGGAGACAGGGCAGACGTTGTTGAGATCTGCAGTTTCCTCATGAGGGCAAGCTCAGGAGCAGGCACTGATCTCTTCTCTGTGGTGACCTGTGACAGGACCTGAGGGAATGGCAGGAAGCTGTGCCAGGGCACATTTAGGCTGAATATCTGGAAAAGGTTTGGATTTCACCCAGAGGGTGTCTGGGCACTGGCACAGCTCCCCAGGGCAGTGGCCACAGCACCAGCCTGGCAGAGCTCAGGGAGCTTTTGGACAATGCTCTCGGGCACAGGGGGTGATTTTTGGGGTGTCCTGTGCAGGGCCAGGAGCTGGACTTTAATCCTTGTGGGTCCCTTCCAGTTCAGGGGATTCTGTGGTTCCGTGGTAACTGTCTTCTCTGACCAAGGGAGAACCACTGCACATGTAGGCCTGGAAAGATTGAAATCCTAATGGCCTGATGGAGGGAAGGGGTTGAAATAAGGGCAATAATGGGGTTTTGTCGATATTCTCACTCTGAGAGACACAGCTTCTCCCAGGCTCAGCCTGGGAAACTTAGAGGAAAAAATTAAAACAATTATTATCTTATCCCTTGCACCTGGTGTTGTGCTAGATGTTTACAAGTAGGAGTTTTTCCCTTCTTAGCCAATAGTGCAAAAAAAGTTCCCTGAAGACCAATCAGGTCTTAGGTTCATGATCCTTTCTGTAAGAGTGTTATTTTCTGTTAATAAATGCTTTTATGCCTTCTGAATCATAGAGTCTATGTCACCTTTCTTCGCTGTCCCTAAACTCAACTGTGACAGGGTTTTATTGTAAAACTATGAAAGCCGGAAAATAAAAAGCAGCAAACGCAGTGGGTAATTTTCAGGTGCATTGGGTTTGGGGTTTTTTGTTTGTTTGTTTTTTGTTTATTTTTTATGAAGTCTGTCTTCCTTAAATTTAGAGAGATTTTTCGTTGTTTGTTTTATTTTTTTTCCCATCAACTTTCTCCTGACTGATCTTTGGGTCAAAATCCCTGGCAACATGCATGGCAATTATGTGATGTCTTGCTGATCTTACTGGCCAGCTGACTGTCCTTGGCAGAAACCAATACAAAAAGTCAGGCAGTATAAAAAGACAGATTGAAAAGAAAGGATTAAAAAAAGAAGGAAAGGAAAAAAGGTACCATAGAATAAATAATTCTGTGTTTCCGTATATTTCAGACACGGTTTCGTCCATCTGTTTTTACATTTCTGAGGTTACGGTTGCCTAATTTAAACCTTTTGTCTGCAAAGTATCTTTATTTACAGTGGTATCCATGGTGTAGACAATTATATGTCAGTGATTTTTTGTGATTTTTCTTTCCAATTTCATTAGCATAAATAGAACTTTTTCTATATGCAGTTTGTTTATTTCTCTCTTCTTTCGTATGGATCATGTGATCATCAGCCATCACCATCAAATTAAAAAATAAGCATTTGTGTAGATAGAGGAGATCATGGACCTTTGTATGACAATCTGAGAAGTCTGTAAAATACTTTTAAAAGGTTAAATAATCCTTTTGAAAGAAAATAGCAAGTAAAGGAATAGTAATTTAGGATCTCACAATAATATTTTCCCTCCTTATTTCTCTTTTGCCCTCCTTTTCTCCTTTTGCTGCTGCTCATCTAATTTCTTTCCAAGCAGTAATGGCAAAATTATTAGAGGATGAAGAATGGAAAAACTCATTCTCATTTAGAAATGTGATTAGTAATGAACACATTCAAATTTCAAATGGAGCTTCTGAAGGCCCCTAGCTAGTTTTAAGGAAAGTGCTAATCTCCTCAAGAATTCTTATACATCTTTTTTGAATTTAGGTTCTTTTAAGCTGTTCAGTGATGATGTTCAGAGATGTACCCTGTGCCTTTTACAGCAGTTATAGTTACAGTTGTGACAGTGCCTGTCATCTTTGGATTAGACTTGCAATTTCCTCTGATCTTCAAAAAGTAGATTCTAATTGGATGTGTGATAACAGATTGATCACTGTGTTTGATTAGTTCAGTATCATTGTAAGCAAGTTCTCAGCTCTATTCCCTTGCTGTCTGCACTTGGTTCAGTTTTGTGTTTAATATTTGGTGCTGCATTTTGTCACTTGAGATCTCTGCTGCTGGAAGTGCTGCTCTTCCCCCTGTTTGTCTCTGTTGAACCTTCCTGATTATTTTTAGTTGCCTGCCAGATGTTCACATTTTGAAAGTGTAATGAAAAATAAAAGAGATGAGATCCATTGCATGAAAAAGCAAAAGTTCTGTGGGTTACTTTTTCCATGCATTTTCTGAGCATCGTGCAAGGTGATGTTTTAATGTTTCTTCATTTATGGTGTTACTTAGTTTGCTGATGCTCTAGCATGGCAGAGGTGATAATACTGTTAGTGCAAGGATAGTTTTAAAGAGCTCTTATAATGTGATTAGATACTTTATATACCCTTTTCTGTAGAGTTTGTGTGTATATACATGTGTACATACACAGATGTATATGCACATATGTGTATATAAAAATATAGACAGCCTGAAAAGGAATGTTAATAGGCTTTCCCAAGCTGTTTGATCTGTTTTGTATTTAAGTTTTGAAGAAGCCACATACTTAGCTGTTGCTGGAGGAGGGCTAGATCATTAATGTCACTTATTCTGGAAAAGGAAAAAATGGATTAAATAATATCGAAGCCGTAATATAAAGAAATCAGGTGGGTAATATACATTTTATAAAAGTATGTTTGTTTTAAAGTGAATGACTGGGTCATGTGGAACTCTCTGGGTGGAGTAGGTGCTGCTGCCCTTGGGTGGGGAGAAGAGAAGAATATTCCAAACTACAAGAGTGGAGGAAGAATGCTGTGCCTAAATATAGTCAAGAGAAGAGAATACTGAGAGGGGATCACATCAATGTATGTAAACATCTCCAAGGTGGGTGTCAAGGGGATGGTGCCAGACCCTTTTGGTGGTGCCCAGGGACAGGACAAGGAGCAATGGCCATAAAAACACAAGAAATTCTGCCTCAAAATGAGGAACTTTACACTGTGAGGGTGTCAGAGCACCAGGACAGCTGCCCAGGGAGATCATGGAGTGTCCCTTTCTGGAGACAGTCAAACTGTGTCACTGCCCCTGTGACCCTGCCTTGGACTTGACCCTGGACTGGACCATCTCCAGAGATCCCTTCCAACCCAAACTATGCTGTGATTCTGTGAGATTTACAGAAGGATGCTGGACACCTCTGTTTCAGACAGAAATGGGTGAGAGGAGCAATTCTATAAGCAGGCCTCAATAGGAAACTTCCCAAGGATATAAAGAGCACGACAGCTTCATGCAACTAGGAAGATTTCTAAGATGGGCCCATTTTCATAATGTCAGCAATAGTCAGTGGTAGCATTTCTTTCAGAAGTGGTTCTTTCCCTTCTGGGGCTCTCTGCCATGCTTTGTCAGTCACAGTTTGGGCCATCCTTAGCCAGAGGATACACCTGGGCTGTGGTGAGTAGCCGTGGGTTGATGAGTCTGTGTGAAGTTTTTTAACATCATTGGTTACATTTTTTTTTTTTAAACCAGTAGCAATTACTGCAATAATTTATTTATGTAGTGTGTGAGAAATATCTCCTTAGGCTTGTTTTAAGCCTGCTGCCAGATGGTCTAATGACATGACCCCCATTCTAGTGCTTGTGCACGGCACAGACCAAGCGTTCCATGGCACTGGTAACTCCAGAGCATTGTAATAATCCCTGTTTTCCTCACGCCTCAGGGATCCCAGTCACACAGTCTGTGCAGCTCCTCACAGTAGAAACTGCTCTATCCCTTGATTTCTCTCATTAGCCTGCCCTTTTTTATTTCTTCAATACTTCTGTCTCTCTGCAGCTTGGACTGAGTGTGTTGCTCAGGTCTATGCAGTGACACTGTTTTGTCTGTATTGTTTCATGTTCCTTTTCTAATATTTCATTTAGCATCTTTGAGAATTGGGCTGAAGGAATTGACTCCAAGGTCTCTTTTCTGGTTCTTATTGCTGTAATACAAGCCCAGCTTTCTGTAGAAATAGTTGAAAATTAATTTTTGTTCTCAGGATTTACTCATTAGTGGAATTTCAGCAATGTTTTATTCCTATTTTATCACTATATTAAGACCTATTGCTGGTTTTTCACAATCAACCCTATTTCTGAATATCCTCAGGAATTTTGTGTTGTCAATGCATGTTGACACTTTAGACATCTATTGCTCTTTAAATTAATTTTGAGTGGGCTGATTAGGATAAATCCCAGCTTGAATCTTTGAGGAAGTCCCTATTGGGAATTTTTTTTTTTTTGGTGAACATTCTATTCTCATTCTTTATTTTTTATGTTTTAACAAATTGCTAATCCTGAGGAGAGCCATTCCTTTCTTCCCATGTAAATGTCATTTCTTCAGGATCATTAAGGGGAGACCATATCTAAGTTGCTCGTTGTGTTTTGTTTGTGTTTGTTTTTTATATCGAAGCATGTTGACTGGCTGGTCCACTTTTATTGGTGTGTGCAGTTTGTTTCAAAAAGTGCAGCAGATTTGCTTGGCGAGGTGTTCGTGTAGAAAACCCTACTGGTTTTTGTCAATATTACATTTACATGGTGTAGCTATAAATTAATTTTGTGGTGTTCTATCCCTATCTCATCCCCCCAGTTTCTGTCCAGTTTTCTGATGTTTTTCCTCACATTTTTCTGGATCCTTTTAAAAGCTGATGGTGTAGCTGTCATTTTCTGGTCCTATGGTACAAGACATAGTTTGTGATTGGTTTTAGCACAGTGTTCAGATTTTATTCCGTTGAAGGTTCCTAGAATAAAATCTTATCTTACACGAATGACTAAATACCTGATTATTTGTTTTGTCCAGACATTCTCCTACTTAAATTTGTGTGTGCTTTGCAAGAGTATTTGATTAATGTACATATTTTGGACATCATAAGATAAATGATATGTTAAAAACACTCAGAGAAAATTTCTAATTGCTTCATATCAGTTTAAATTTAGTAATGAAATGCTGTAGAAGGTATTTTTTATACGTATTAATTTGAGAGTAAAATTATACTTCCTGAAATGGAAAAAACATTTGTTTATAAAGCATGAGGTGCGTAGCTTTCAGTTAAAAACCAGCAAGCTATATAAATATTTGACTTTTCAATAAAGATTATGAGGTTCTGGGGATTTTTTTTTTTTTATGGAATGGCAAATTAAAATGGTCTGATAAGTTTTGCCAGAGCTTTCCTGCTTGTCTCACTGGGACAGTATTTTTCTAGTCAGATATTGCTGGGAGCCTTGGCATCCCATTGTTTTTCTGTGGTTAAAATTCTTAGTAATTTCCCCTTTTCTGCTTAGAGAAAATAAATCAAAACATATGCAAGTTCTATGAGATGCTGGTCGAGAAATGAATTTGTTGATAAGAACATAGAATTAGTCACAGATGAGTGTAGGCTTCTTTTTTTTAGGTTCATCTTATTAGTAACTATTTTGAAAACACAGTCTGAAAGAGGTTTCATAGCAAACACATTAAACGCTGTTAAAAAAAGGCTGAGAAACAAAAAAATTAATGTTGTTCCCCAAGGAAAAGTTCCTTTGCATGCATTTATAAAATTTGATGGATTTATTGGGCATGCTACACTGCAACTTCATTGTAAGTAATACTTGTCCCAAGTGGCAAATTATATTCTCACTGCCAATGTTGTTCTCTGTAGATGTTTATGTAACTTTCACTATTGTGATGATTTTGCTAAAAATGTCTTGAAGTTTAAAAGAAGATTCCAATGCTTTTCTGCTTGTATAGAAAAAACTGGCAAGCTGTCCTTATTATCTTAGAGTCACTGGAAGACACTTGACCCATCTTGACCTCTTTCTTTCATATTAGTTTCTCCATCTGAGTCATGCTACCAAAATGAAAAAAAAAAAAAAAAAGGTTTTGTTGAGTCTGGGCGTTTATAAGATGTTTATTCTTTTGGAGGGGAGTGGGAGGTTTGGGTAATGATTTTAGTCATCAAAATCATAAGTAAGCTTTGTTACAGAAAAAAGTTTGATTTTTAAAAAAAAAATATTTTAATAGAGGGGAGTTTGGATTTGGATTTCACTCTTTAAAATTGTGGGAAAACACAGAAACAAAACTAGGGAACAAGTCAGCATCACTTTTTCTTTTCACAGTTTTTTTTGTGCTGGGCTTTGATTCAATGGTATTTTGAAACCTTTACAATAAGAATGCTGTAGGTAACTGTAACTTGTGCTCTACAAATAGGGTAGCAAAGCAGCTGAGAGAGTAAATCAAAACAATGGAATGGAAATAGGCTTTTGGATGCAATTTTCCACTACCTTTGTGTGTAGTAGGTTGCACAGTTATGTCTTCAAGTGTGTGAGAGTCCTGTGATATTTGAAACAGCAGAATGGAACATAATATATAAAAAGCCAGTGAAGAAAAGAACCTGATTTAGGAAATGTTGATTGTGGAAGTTCACCTTTAGTTACCACATTAGCAGAACGTGAAATTCAGTTTACACCTTTGTAAAGGGGATTGCATTAAGAAGGATGTGCTACTAAACCTCATTAAACCCACAGTATTTTACAATGATTCTGGAGTTTGAGGCTGGTTGGGATTCTTCTTCCCTCTTTCAGCCGAAATCTGAGCCTGTTCATCCCTCAGTATGTTCACAGAGAACTCTTTCACCAGACTAGTAAATGGTAACCACTACCAGAGGGGTCTGACTGCATATTTTCTCTGATGAATTGATGATGAGGCAAGGAGCAATGATGTTTGTGACCCTCCCATACCACTGCTGGTAATTCCTTTGTTCACTTTGCACATGCAAGATAAACAAATATCCATGCAAGACTTGCATTTTGGGCATAAAGTGGATCTTCCCAAGTAATTTTATTTAAGTTAGTCATCACCTAATGCTACAACAAGTGGGAAGGCATCATTGTTGTTTATTTTTCATTTAGAACAGCATCACAATGTTACTGTGTGGGGGAAAAAAAATCTGCTTTCTTTCAAATCTGCCGTCATTTGATCCTTTTCTCAGCTGCTTACGAAGCTGCCAACTAAAGTACTACTTACCATGAATACATTAGAGAAAAGTAAATTGGCACTTTCTGTAGAATGCAGCAATTTGCATTCCCCTCTCTTTCCTAGAGCAATCTGTATTACATTCTTCAGAGTTTCAATATTTTTCTCCCCCTAAGAGATATCATCTTGTATTTCCTGGCACTTCAACCAGAAACTTGTCCATTAAGATAATTTTTCTTAATACTGATTTAACTTTCACTAACGTGTTTGCTCTTGTAATCAGCCTCATAATTATATTCTCATCTGTTTTTAAATTATTGCTTTTAGGTCTTTAGCTTGGGCAACTGAGAATGGAGTCAGTTCAGCCCCAGTGTGCAACTTCCAGCCAAAGCACTGCAGCAATATTTGCTTTCCTTTATGACATAATATCTTCTTTGGCATCTTGACCAGGTTCTCTCAGCTTACTTCTTCAACTCCAGTCCCTGTAATATTTCTTTTTGGGTCACCCTCAAGTCACTGAAAGAACATTTGTGTAAAGCCTGTACCCTGTGGCAATTTTGCAAATAAAAACCCCTAAGATGGCAATTAACACAATTGAATGAAAAGTGCTGGTGTTCAGTAATTTAGGGGGTTTGTTATGCTGAAGGTGCTGTGTCTCTGAAACAGCCTGAGGGATATGAAAATGCAGCCTCATAGTCTGAAAAAATTTATCTTGTGCCTCAAGTCAGCTGGAGAACAACTCAGAGCTTTTGCAAAAACAAGTGGTTCAGTAGGTGAACTGCATGAAAGCGCTGCTGGTTGTTTGCTTCCTCACTGTACAGCGGATGCAGAATGGAAGGGAACTTTGCAAAATCTGCATTTAACTTGTGAAATGCCTTTGTGTGTGATGTTGGGTCTGTCAGAACGTTGTGTGAGGTCTGAGAAGGACAAAGCTGAGAGTGACACTGACTTCTGTGATATACATCCAATATGAGATGTAACATATGGCTTCTTGGGCTGTGTTGCTGTTTGCTTAAGAATATTCTGATCCTGAGGTGGCTGCCATTGCTAATGACAAGATACTGGACTAGATGATCACTTGCTCTAATTATTTTGGTGCTAGCCATTCTCAGATTCATGGTAATTTTTCACTAAGAGACTAGTACAGTTTAATTTTATGCTTCTTCTTTTAGAGAGGGAGTAGGGAGAGAGGAAAATATAAGTATTTTTATACATATGTATGAGGTTTTAAAGAGATAATTTGTGAGAAAACTCTGGGTGAAGAATGCAGTGTCCCCCTTTTTCAGCTCAGTTCTGAAAAAACCCACTTGTGTTCATATGGAATAGTTTCTCTTTCCTGAAAAAAAAATCTTGAATCTTGATTGATACCTGTATTTCAGGGTAATAGATGGAAAAACAGCAATTGATTGAAAAATGTAAATCATAAGAAGAAGAAATTGGTTCATCTCTAACTGTTTTTAGTTACTGCATTAAGAATGCATCACCATACAGTGAAATATTTCAGCATAAGATTTTTGCACATCCTTCTGTTGAAGGAAGATAAAATGTAAGGTTGCTCCCTCTGTCTGTCCCAACATGATGCATTAACAGTGTGTCAACACAGCAGTAAAGGCTTTTACTGTGCATAATTGTAAAACAATGCCAATAGGTAAATGGGAAAAGGATGTTTGGGGAGCAATTTCTAGATCTTGCTTTCTGCAAAATAAACACCACTTTAAAAAAAAAAAACAAACAACCAAACAAAAAAAAAAGGCTTTGGGTTTTGGATGACAGTAAAAGTGGTGCAGAATGCCAGAACACCAAAGCAACGGCACCGGAGCAGAGCAGTAATCCACCTAGCACTATTGCTTTTCTTTGATGGTGATTAGAACCACATGCTCCAAAGGAAAATGCTTATAATGGGCAATTAAAGGATCTGCACATAGCAGGCTTTTTTTTCCCCCTCTGCCCTCCCTCCCCCAGTTGTCATAAATTACTGGTTGGCCTTTACTCTGACGTGCAAGTCTGACAAAACCTAGAAGGAACAGGAAATGATCTAAGTGTGGTTTTAGACAGTTTTTTTTGCATTACCTACATAATAAGAAAAAAACCCTCTACTTTCTACCTTTTAGAACCTTTTTGAAACATTTAGAGATCTTAAAAAATATATGTAAAAAAGAAGATCAGATCAAATAAAACAGGCAATAAGAACTGAGAACTTTCTACAGCAAAGTAGATGCCGTCCTGCTGATACTCCTGGGTACAAAAGCAGAAGTAGCATGTCTTTTTAAAAACAGCCAAACGAAAAAAACATGTAAAAAAAGAAACAAAACCCCAGCCAAACAAAAAAAAAATTTTTTTTCTGCTTGCAGGGAGTAGTATTAGCTGTAAGAATAAGCTTCCTGAAGGCTTCTTTGCAACTTCAGCATACACTGGAGCATTTTTGCTCTGTTTTTGTATCTGTGCTGAGGGCAAAGTTACTGAAAATAGTAACTAAGCTTGTGAAAACTCTGAAGTGACTTATTAAAGCTTACTTAGGTGCAGCTCTTGTCAAAGAGTTGTATTTGCAGGGCAGATCAGGATACTTGGGGTCTGCTGGAAACGTTGTGGTGGAGAGACACCTGCACGATCCAGTGTTGCTCTTACGCTTTCAGCCAAATATATTGCAGGTGCTACTTAGTGTATAGAAGAGTGTTAATTAAAGCAATTAAGAAGAAGCAAATCTCTTTTCATTGAAGGAAGATTTTAGGGCTCTTAAAAAAGCAAAAGTAACATCTTTCATAAAAGAGTGCAGCAGAGTCAACAAGTGAGTCGTTGGATAGGGGATGTGACTGTTTCCGTCAGGATGTGTGTCCAAACCTCAGAACCATGAAAGCACACACAGCTTCTGTTCAAAGATTGTGGCTATCTGCAGACTTCACAACCCATTGGCCATTTTACAACCTTGGATAAATAAATTGTGTATAGAGTCAGGAAGTGATAAGTATTAGGGTTCCAAAAATACCCTAGTTTTTTTCCCCTCTTCCATTTATTTTCATGGGAAGGTTTAGGGAGTGGAGAAATACCATCATGATTCTAAATGCCCAGGCTATGGTACTGAGGGCTGTATTTTGTCTTGATCACAACAATCTGCTCAAGTGGCTGCTGCTTTGGCCTGCAAGATTTCACAACAGAACGTTGTCTTTGTTATCTAAATAATGCTGCCTCTACTTTGGGAGTCGTTCTTTGGTTGCATCATCTTTAGCTCATACTGAACTAAACATACAACTTAACTACTTAATAACATACTGTTTTTCAACATCTACCTTTTCTACAGAGAGGGAAAAGACCTCTAATAATAAGTAAGACCCCTAAGACTTCAAGATCGTATAGTGCTCTAGGGGATATTTTTTTTGCATTATTAAATTACATGGATAAAAAATGGTAATTGATTGTAAGCTGCTACAAAAGACTAATCCAGAAATAAAAGCAATGGATCAATCTTGTTTGAAAGGCAGTCGTGAGAAGAAATGGGTATGTAACACAACGGTTTTCATATTTTGCAATAAATTTATTTCTCATCTAGTTGTAGAATTTGGCTTTTGAAGAAGGAGATTTTTCGCAGAGTTGATTTCTGAATCAAGTTGCTGTGGTGTTGGTTTCATTGTTTAGTTAATTCTATGCTTGGTTGCTATGGAAATACTTATTTACGGAGCTAATGCCTAATGGTGTCAAACAGATGCTGCTGGCAACTAGGAATCCTTTATATTTGATCAATGAAAGACTCAGAAGTAGAAACTCAATTTTGTGCTTATTTTTCTCCATTAAAATTTTGGAGCATGGAATGGAATGGATGTTCTCAAATAGGACAAGTTTTCTTTATAAGCGTTAAAGCACACATTGAATCTCCTAAAAAATATCATCAGTGAAACGAAATCCTATTTTAGGTTTAAGGAATAATGTAGCAATGATACAAATTTTAACATTGTGTGTGGCCTTAGACAGTGTGCACGTTTCAGCTTGGGGAATGGGGAATAGTGTCGGTTATATTCAACTTTTAAAATTGATTTTTAGATTTCTAAAGCTCTGAAGTACCTTTTTTTTTTGTAGCTTTGTATTTCAAATCTCTGCATTAGCGTTAGTACTGTTCTTACTATAACTTTTCAGAAACAAATAATTCTGGAGTAACTAAGCTGATATGATTTTGTATTTTATAAGTTAAATTATTAAGAAAACATCATTGCACAGTTATCTAGTCAAATATACTTTAAGATTAAAATTTAAAAAAAAATTTAAAAAGTGCTTAGTGTACTTCTATAGTAATTTCAGTGGTTTATAGCTTGACAAAAGTAAAATCCATACTCTTTTATCATGCTTCAACCTTTAGAAGTTGAAAATACTCCTCAAACAGGTCTTTAGACAAATGGAGTTGTGGTATTTGTATAAAGAAGATCTAAAAAGCCTCCACCCTCCATGGCATCCACTCTTCTCGAGAATGACACATCCATTCCCAGCCTTGGAACTGCTGGGTGCACTGCCATAGGAAGGGTAACCTTTTCTATGGAAAATTAAAATTAGTATTTAATTAATTAAAAACAAAACAACCCCCCCTGAAGCCCTGCTGGTTTGCCTTGATTGTCTTCTCCCATTTCTCATCTGTTTTCAGTTTACTTAGACTATAAACTTCCCAGAGGAGCACTTATGGCCGTTTGTTTTGTGAAAAACAGCGTTGCCTTGCTGCTGCTGTTGGAGCTGGAAGCTGGTTTAGGGAAGGTTCTGTTACTGTGTTATACTTGTTATTTTTTTAACATGCTTCTGATGTTGCTGACAATGTGTGCTTTGCCAAAGTGCCGTCCTGAAGCTTTGGTGATGGTTAGGTTGATATTCTTGCTTTCAGATAGCATGGGACCTCCTCTGAAGTACATGGAAATACTGTTTTTATTGTTTGGGAAAACCTAGGCCTGATGCCTACTGTCAATTTTTCTGCATATATCCATTAAGTGACCGGTATTTAAAATCTCCTGGGGTCTGACTGAACACCCATAGTACCAAATACAGTGTTCGTTGTGCAGAACAGCAGCTTTGGGGAGAATTTGTTGAGCTTTAACAACTTTTTTAGCCTTTGAAAGCTCATTTTCAGCGGTGCAAATTCATTCCCTTGAGGTTCTTAGCCTGTTCTGAGTGACAAGTTTCAGTTTGACCGACGCTGGCTGATGATGGCCAAATTGGGAAAAATCACTTGTACATGAAGGGGTTCTGTAAGCTGGCTTGTCTTCTTTTAACCATGCTGAAATTTATTTCAGAGGCTAAACAGATTCAGTTATTATAGTTAAAAGTAATACAGACCCTGACTGATACATAAGAAGGCATGGTGTATGTGTGGGTTTTTGCTTTGGTTAGTGTTTTTTTCTATTGGAGCTGTCCTTCAAAGCCCTGGTCAGCTTGTCAGGCAATGACATAAACCCAGGAAGGAGTGCTCATGGCTCTCTGGATAAACTGGGAAGACTCTGGGGCTGGAGTCAGGCTGATAGGAGAACTTCTCCTCCAGTCTGACTGGTCATTTCCTATGCACTTTTCTGGTGGGAATGGCTATAGATTTGCCACCTTTCAGAAGTCCATCTGCAGCATCAGAGCCCACTGAAGCTGGATTTTCAGAGGAGCTCAGAACCCTGCGGTTCCTGTGATGCTGCCGCTGACGATGGACGCTCCAAGCCGAAGTGTGTGAGTTACTAAGCAGAGGTCTAAGTTGCAGCTTGGAGCTTTTATGACTCAAGTCCATCCTAGATAAGGTGTTTCTTGATGGAGGAGGTGAGGGAAGAACGTTATGTGCAATGGGTTGCAAAATCTTAGTATTACAGAGTACAGATCTTTCTGCAACAAGCCTCATGGTTGCAAAATCAGAAATTGCTGAGGCTCTGCCTAAGACCTATTTTAAGGTCTCTTGGTCTGTTCACAGTAGGTCTAAATAAACCATGTCTTTTCATTCCTGTTGTAAGATTAGTGTTACTCTGGGAATCCTTTGTAACTTTTGTTGATGCACAGTAATGAAATAAAACATCGACTGCTAAGCTCTCAGCACAAAAATAATGCCAGAAATGCTGCTTGTTTAGTATTCCAGATTTAACTTGCAAGGCATGAAGTTCGGCTACTTAAGCTAAGTCTGGTAGGTAGTGAGAGAAAGAGTAAAATTTTCTTAGGGCAAAGGAGAAAATTCTTCTTTAAATGGAGAAATAGAATTTATCAGCTGTTAACCTTTAAAATCGTCACCCTCCTTGTCTTTCAAACCCTGGCAATTCTGCAGAAGGTGTGCTGAAGAATATCCTGCTGCTTTCTGCTACTTTCTCCCGCAATTGTTTCTGTGGGGGAGGCTTTCTGGATTTTGAGTGCCATCTTGTGGTGCGTTCCAAGCACCTAAGGACAGGTGACCCCCCTTTCACTCCTAACCTGCGAGGATTTGCTCAGTGCACAGATGTACCAAGTCGGATTCACCATGGAAAAATATTCATTGTTTAGAGGTCTGCATTTTTTCCCAGTCGTGCTTAGCAGCAGAGATTGCTACTTTGTACCTAAACTTCTCAGCAGCTCATTTTAATTACTTCTATGTGTGGCATGTGGGATGACCCCTGGAAATGTGACAGACCCTGGTAGCTTGCTAGCTGTGTTAATGTATTGCCTTGTCTTCTCTCAGGAGGTATGGCTTCTAATTAATGGTGATGTATGATGAATTAAAGAAAAATCCGATGGCAAAGTACATGTAAACCAAAGTTGTATTAATTTCAGAACTGTTTTAGTTTCTTTGCTGTAAAATTGGTATCAGTGGAGAAGCTTAAATCTTCTTAAATCTCCAGGTTTAAATGACAACAGAAACTTTGCAGTGACGAATCCGAGCTGTGAAAGTTTTAATTTAAGTTTTTCATTTAAATAAAACTCTACATAAAATGATGCCCCACCATTTAAAATATCAAACAATTATTTGCATTGAAAGTAGATTGGAAGATTTTTCTGCCCTGTGTTTACTGGGTGAGCGTGGGTCACTAGAACCTATTTATTTACCATAGCAGGTCTAGAACCAAAAGGAAGGTTTTGAACCTTTTTAGTCACAAAAATTGACCCCTAAAATTGTAGCTTACGTGAGCATGTGTATGTGGACATGTGGCTTAAAGGATGAATAAAGGAGTTGCAGTAAATGGCTTGGTTCAGAAATTTCCTGGAGTAAGCAAGAGGTTTATTGGTTTGGTGTTTTGTTTGCTAATTGTGGGGTTTTTTTATTGTTATTGTGAGCTCATTTGTAGCAAATAAATAAAATGAACTAACATACCACGTATTTAAAAGAAAAATAAAATCCTCTGAGAGGGAAACGTCTTTTGTGTCCCCTAATGGAGGCTGCAAGATTACGAGCGAGCTGACGCAACTCGGTGGCCCATTAGTATCAAAGGTTACTAACACAACTAACAAAACCCATGTGGACAGCTGATCTTCGCTGCTGATTGAGGCAAAAGTTAATGAAGCAGATTAATGCAGTCTCTGTGTGCAAGGACAGAATGAAACCAAAAGATTTACTGATGTTCAATACGGTACAGAAACGTCAATCTAGAAAGAGAAGCTTCACAATGAAGAAAATTTAATAAAACCACTTAAACAAACAAATGAAAAAAAAAACCAACAACCCAGTCTGGCAAGATGTTGCTAAAACCAAATGCATCATGGCAAAATGGGTATGGCCAGAGAATGTTGGTCATTATCTTACTGTTTGTCAGTGACAAACAGTTTAAAAACAAAAAAAACCAAACCCAAGTGGTAGTTAGATTAGTCACTTAAAAAATCCCCCAGCTCTCAAATACCTAAATTCTTAATTCCTGATTTTGATCTGCTTGCTTTACCCAGTATTACCCAGTATGATTTTCTGATAGAGCACAACTTACTCCCAGTTCAAGCACATGCTTCACGGTAAATCTCTTCAGTTTTCCTAGCAAGTGGATGTCATAACTATTAACTTTAAACATGGTTTAGTGGCATCTCTGTGAAGATAACTGAAGAGAAAAAGAGCCTTTAAGTGCCTCCCTTGCCTGAGCACTGCTGACACATCCCCACCTGTGTTTCTTTCTAGACACTTTCTGCACCTTCCTCTGGACAAGCTCCAGACTGGAACATTGTGTTTTCTCCGTGGAAGTGCTGTTAGTCCCAGAGGAGCAAAACCATACCTAGTTCTCAGCTATGAAAATAAGCAGAAGGGCTTCCAGGATTGCAAAATACGAATTACCAAGTGGGGTATTGGCATGTGCTCTGTAGCTATGTAAAAGAGTGAAAAGATATGTTTAATTTGTGAATGCACATTTTGCAAATGGGTTAATTTATCGGAGAATAATTAGAATCTGTCAAGAAGTCATGAAGACAGAAAGCTTTTGAAACAGAACAGACATCTGAATTTCATTTCTTGTATGTTGTTTTCATTTTTTGTCAGTATAGAAGACAAATTAAGTGAGTGCTGTTGACGTACTTGAAGCTGATAGCATCTTCAGACTGTGTTGCTGACGTTCTTTTGTGGGTTTGGTGGGTTTAGTGAGGTTATTCAGAACATGGGGCTTTGTAGCCATGTTCAAGCAAAGCCTTACAAAACCTCCTGCCAGAAAATCTTTTTTAAAATACCGATTTTTAACCTCTCTTTGGAGAGATTTTTGACCCCTTTAAAAGTACATGATTTAATGTACAGTGCTTTCTTCACTGTATTTACAAAAATTGCTTCTGTTTGAATGATTCCAGAAAGAAAAAATATTTTGGAGGTTTTAGGCTAGATTTGCTTTTGTGGGTTGAGGTGAATAGGAGCAGGAAAGCGCCATCACCACCAAATTTAATGTGCATGTTGAATGATTTATAAGTAATCCAAAAATATTGAAATATTATTCTGTCATCACGATATCTCTGTTGCATGCAATTTCTTTAAACTCTTCTTTAGGGCTCTTGCTGGGTACCATTAACTGGGAATGTGGCCCCAATTACATATGAAAAATTGAAGGGAGAAACATTTCTCATTGCATCACATAATCAAAATTTATGCCATTGCTGTTTTTCAACATTAGCACATCACCTCTTAATTTTCACTTTTCTTCTTTTTTTTTATCTTTACAGATGATACTTTGGGATTGGGATTTGAAGCAATGTTACAAGCCCTATTATCAGGTCAGTATATTATGAATTTAACTGGGATTTTTTTGTGAAATGTGATTGAGTACAGAGCTCAAAACTGTCAAGTTGTTCAAAACTCTTCAAACTGTCAAATTTCAACTCTTCTGTTGATGCTATATTTGCCTAATTTTTCCCTCTGTCTCTTGTATTGTAGCAAGCTCTTCTTGTTCCTGTTAAGAGAATTGTGCCAAATTAAAACTAATCACTTTTTTTTTTACAATTTTTAAATAATTTCTTTCAGTAGAATCAGGGTTAATAAAAATTATGAGGTTGTGGAAATTGTACCACTGTAAGGGGCTCTAACAGTTTGACTGCCAAAATTTGTTGATATTGTTGGAAGAGAAAGAACACTAAGTTTAATGCTGAGACCAAGTAATGGAAATAGAGATTTAAAAATTGCCAACAGATTTCAAATACAGAAAAATAAACGGAAAGCTAACGTTGGCTTGTGAATTACTTTTTATTGTGTGACAAAAACCTACAGACGCTGCTGTCGGAATGTCTGTATATATATTTTTTTGAAAGAAATCATGTTGCATTGAGTTTTTAAAAAATTAATTTTTGTTAAAGCAGAGAATTGCACGAAGTGCTTTGACATGCTGATGGTTTGCAGCGTTTCCATCTGTTGCAGAGTGCTGGCAGTGGGAATGGAGCTGATCTCTCAGCACTGAACGAGGCTCGGGGCGTGCTGACGGAGCTCCTGGGTGACCCCTGTCTCCCACCACACGTGGTCTCCTCCCTTCGAAGCATTGCCAGCCTCATTGGTGCGTTCTCAGGAGCATGCAGGCCAAAGGCCAGCCCATTCACACCATTCCCTGGCTTCTTCCCCTGTCCTGAAATCGAGGATCCTGCTGAAAAAGACCGGAAGCTGCTCAAGGTCAAACGGCTTTTATTTTCATTCACGTGCGTGTGGCAATTAAAAAAAAAAGAAAAAATAGGTGAAGGACAATTGATCTAGAAAGAATGCTCTCGTATGCATAGCATGTTCTCTAGTGAGTACCTGTGGACAATGTTTAAGGTCAAACACATTGAATGAAATGGAGATAGGTACTAAAATGCAAATTCAAGTGGTTGATGGGTAGACAGGTACAAGCACTGGTCTGCACCCTGACCACATCATTCCTCAAAATAACAGCAAATACAAACTGAAGATGTTATAGTCTCATGACATGGGACAAACAGGGGCTGTTCTTGATTTTTCCACATTCTTTATCTAACCATTACTGTCAGTGTGGCTTTTTCATTGACCTTTTTTTCCCCCCAAGAAATTTACTCTTGTGGACAGCAAACCAGCCATCATACAGAATCAAATCAGCTATGTAAAAGGAAAAAAATATCCCTTCCTTTTCTTCAGCAAATCACTTTATGAGACCAGTGTCAAATCTAGATGTCACTTCTCCATTGCTCAGGGTTAATAAGTGACAGCAAGAGTGTAGCTACTACATGAAATGCTAAGGAATGTGGTGGAAAAAAATTACAATATAGAAACTTAGCTGCAGAACACCAGAGCTAATAATTCCAGCCCAGTATTTACAGCTTGAGGCTGTTCATTGTGAAGGCTGCTCTGAGACATGCCCTGTAGTTATTTACATTTCCAGGAAGTGGGCAACTGATCATCTTGTTGGCTCTAGTGTTTTGGAGTCTGATTCAGCCTGTGAAATGTCTGTTGGGAACCATATTTTTGGGGGAAAAACTCAGTGTCTACAGGTTACTCTGTGGAAGATACTGCAGAAGCACTGCAGTGTAAGATTGCTTGTAATGTCACATGGATAGCTGCAGAAATCAGTTGGGCAGGGATCACAGTCATTCAGCATGTTTTTTCTTTGTGGATTTCTTTAAAAGCTGCGAAGGATTGGCATACCTTTTGATTTTGAAAATTTCTATATATCTAGTCAAAATATTGTGAAATGAAAAATATTCATTGCTGGAGACCAGTTACAAAGAGTATGTGAGATTGAAATATTACGGGTTTTTGCAGCTATTCTCTTTTTCTCCTTCCTAAAAAGTAACTTTTTCCTCAGGATCTGGATTTTCTTTATAGAAATTTGCCTACTGCTTGCCATGATCATTCAGTAATTGTTTGGCTTTGGTATATGTTTAAGAGTAAGCCCAAATATTTCCCCCTATGTATGTTACTGCAAGAGAAAGATTCCTTTTGCTTTTAAAAAACAGGTAAGTGAGCAAAAATTCCAGGTTAAAACACAGCAAAGAAAATATTATGACAGTATTTCTTCAAAATGGATGATCTTGAAAGGTTCCCATTCTCTCATTCCCTGACTTGGAATATAAAAAGTCTCCTCCACTGTTTTTTTTTTTGCTGTGGATTATGTACATCTTTATTTCTTTTCCCTGACTGGCTTCCAAAGTGTGTTCAGTTATAATTTTTAAGTTGATTGGGGGTTATCAAGTTGATTAGAGGGTTGAAGCACCTCTCCTACTAGGAAGAGTTGAAAGAGTTGTGATTGTTCATCCTGGAGAAGAGAAGGCTTTGGGGTGACCTAATTGTGGTCTCTTCCAGCACCTGAAGGGAGCCTGTAGGAAAGGTGGAGAGGGATTATTTACACAAGCATGTAGTGACAGGACAGGGGGGAATGGCTTCAAACTGAAAGAGGGCAGGGTTAGATTGGGTATTAGGTTGTTATCCCAGGTTGGATGGGGCTGTGAGCAATCAGACCTAGGGAAAGGTGCCCCTGTCCACAGCAGGGTGGGTTGGAACTAGAGGATCTTTAAGGTCCCTTCCACCACAGACCCTTCTATGATTCAGTGGTGAGCTGCCTATTCTCCTCTACAGGAGAGGAATTAAAAACAAGGAAAAGAATGAAACTGGGCTTCAGACCCTGGGCTAGTCGTAACAGATGCTAACCCTTCCCCTTGGGTTTCTTGGAAGGTTGAACTGCCCATTAGTCAGAAAAAAAAAATTAAATAAGAGACAGAAAACATTGCAAAGCTACTCTGCAACAGAAACACTTTCTACCTCCATGAGGACTGTCCCTAGAACTGTCCCCAGATCTCCTAGTGTATGAGAGGAGAATGCTTGCCAGATGGGTGGATTTCTGCTGTGATTAACAGTCATGATTTTAACAGATTTCACAGTCGAGGCAAGTTGTCTAGGCAAACCCCTGAGTATGCACATCTCTTATCTCCTGGCCTTGTTGCCCTTTGGGAGACCCCCACCTGGAGTAAGATACCATACCTGTGGTAAGGTACCACATCAGCTGTTCTGCTCTAAAAATTAGCAATAAACAGCCCTTACAAACCCTAAATAAAATTTTCACATCTGCTTTTACTTCCGTGGATTTTAACCATGGTCAAATTACTCAGCAGGGATTAAGTAGCAGGAGCAGCCTGCCAACCCCACAGCTGAGAAGATCCTCAGGGGTTTCTGGCTTGTCACCTATAGAATCAGCATCATCTAGATGGGAACGGAGCAGCATTAGCAAGAGATCCCATCAGGAATATAACACACCAAGGTAAGCACTGAACAGCATTTTAAGGGCAATAATAATGCTGGACCTTGGCAGCAGAAGGATCTGATGTCAAGTCTTGTGAACTAAGTCACCAAATTCTGCCAGCATAAACTGGAAAAGTTAATTATGTACTATGCTTTGTAACTCTGGTTGATCTTCAGTAGAAGTCAGGTCATTCTGAGGTTGGACAGTGTGCTCTGTCACAATAAGTAGGTTTTGATATAAGCTTGAGTGGGAAATGAAAAAAAAGTCCAACATACATGATTGCAAAACAAACTAGTTTAGTCCCTAAACTTGTACTGACTTGCTCCTTCTTTTTATTTAACATATGTATCACTTGCCAGCTTCCATATACCCATACGTAATTAAAAAGGTGAGAGTTTTCTTGTGCTTCTAGCCACTGTTGTGTGTATTATAATGTTTATTATTCCTCCAGTCACCAAGCAAGGTGTAAGATACATTAAGGTAGTAATCTCTTCCCTACTTGTTAGTCAATATGGTGCAAATAGAGCTTTTATTTCCAGAATTAAGATAATATTCTGAATTAGGATTAAAATTAATGTTTTTTCTTTTTGTGTGATGTAGTACATTAGTGAAAATTCACACATTTAATTTTATTTAAATGTATAAATGAGTATGCCTTTGCTTCTGAAATCTGTAAAAATGTGTGTGGTTTTGCTTTTCTTTATTTGTTGGTTTTGTTTGTTGTGTTTCTTGTTTGGTTGTTTGTTTGGACTTTTTTTGCTTTGGTTTTTTGTTTGGTTCTACATAGGTCATAAGGAAAGTATAACATGCATTTTTAAAAAAGAAAACGTGAGTTATGCTGATAACTGGTAATTATTAGTAGTAGATGGAAATTTATATACCCATGTCCAAGAATTTATCAGTATTATATTTAATATTAAAATGAACCACTTAAATAATTTGACCCTTTCAGTGGTTTTTCCCCTTTGAATAAAATATGATCTTTAAGTTTTTACATTGTAAAACTTAATTGTGGTTTGTCTATGAAGTACAATTGAAGATTCAAATATGAGCAGTAGTGGTCATTAAAAGATTATATTTTCATGCTGACTGGGTTGCTGGTGTCCAGATGAACCTCTCCAGCTGTGTCCACTGGAAATAACCAGGGACCAGAGAAACTGCTTTAACCTTGGCAACCATGGGATTTCAATTTGAGGCTCAGCCCTCCTGCTGCAGTCTCAGTGTACATTTACAGAGGGCTTCCTCACTTTCCTTACTATTCAAAAGCAGCTCTTGGGAACTTCTGTTTTATTTGTATGCAGATTTTTGGTTTGGTTTCTCATTCAAACACTAGCTCAAAACGTAAAGTTCTTCCTCATGTTGAGGTGAAGCTTCTCATGTTTTACTTTATGGCCACTGCTGCTCCTCCTCTTGCTGGGCAGCACTGAAAAGTGTCTGGCACCATGCTCTTAGCCCACCTTTGAGATATTTATAAGCATTAATGAGATCCCCTCCCAGCCTTCTCTCAACTGAGCAGGCCCAGCTCCTGCAGCCTCTCCTCACTGGAGAGATGCTCCAGACCCCTCATCAACTTTGTGGCCTCTGCTGGACCCTCTCCAGTAGTTGAAGATACACAGAAATAAATCCATGTTTGTTATTGAACTCATTTTTCATATTCTGGTATTTAAAGTAGTGATGGGAGATCAAGTATTATTTCTGTATTGGACTTCTTCTGCCATCAGCTCAAGAAAGATTAAATTTGTTTTGGTAAATGTTGTTTTCCCCTCCTGAAGCAAAATAGTTTTCCATTAACTATTTTCCCTTTGAAGTAAACATATACAGTTATTTTTAATTGCATATTACGTTTTTGTTTGCTGAAGGAAATTTGATTTTAAATGATGGAGTGAAGTTTTGTCCCTGGAACAGCAGATGGCAGGATTGAGTTTAAGGATTTGGCCACTGAAGCAAAACACGCTTTGATGTCAAAAGCAGCTTTAGTTTAAAGCTTATAATAAATAAAATAATTATTGAGCATGCAAAATTTATGTGACTGTGTAAGGTTTTAATTGCATTTCCAAAGTAATCAATCCTGAGATCTGTTAGGAAACAGCCTGCTTCAAATGTTCTAGGAGAGTAGCATGTTAGAAAGTAAAACCTATGACACGTGGTCTATTTACTGCATCATTTTAGGACTGTGTAAAGTTTTTCGTTGCTTTCAATCAGCACACAGCATTTTTTATTTCATGTAATTGACATATATTTTCTAGCTGGTTTTGAATTTGACTGCTTTATAGTATTCTCTCTTTCCTGAATGGTGGTGGACCTGTCACAGGGCAGTGTAGCTATTTTAATAATTTTACTTATTTAATAAAGGGGAAGACAAACTAGGAAACAAAGAAAAAAAAATCCTTACTGTTTTCTTTTCAGCCAAGGATCTCACTCAAACGGGTCTTTTGGTGCCAACTTGCTGACAATACCAAAGCAAAGATCATCCTCTGTGACCTTGGCTCATCACATGGGTCCCAGACGAGCAGGTAGGATCGTGCAGTTTGTACAGTAACAGGATGGCACAGCACGGGTTTTTTCATGCTAACATGGCACTAAAATAACACCAGCATGTCCCTCGTTGTTTAAATGCAGTTTTTGCAAACAGCAATGACTTGATTGCCATCTGAGCCCTGTGTCATGTTTGTTTTGGAAGGTGCTTCTCCCGGCCTGAGTCCCGTGGGTTCACCAAGCCATGGATCTGTCTCCAGCGGGGTTTTCAGCAACTGGTCACCTGTGGAGTTCCCTGACACTGCTGATTTCCTCACAAAACCAAGCATTAATATACACAAGCCTCCAGGACACACACCTAGCTCTCCAGATTTTCAGCAGCCAGTTAAAACACCTGTAGGTTATATGTGTAGCAGGTACTGTAAACTCTGTTATCATTTCAGTCACTTCGTATGGGTTGAAAAGGATGCAATTAAAATGAAAACAAAAAAAAAAAAAATCAAGACCTGCGCCCCTGCTAGGATTGAAAAAGGGCGTAAGTCTCATAATAATCTGTAACTGTGTTATCAGGGGAGAATAAATAATGCTGAATGTATGTCACTCTTTTGACATGGGCCATCCTTCTCAGCAGCTGTTATTGGAGAGAAACAATATTCTCTGGAATTTTAGAAAAGGATGGTTTCTTATTTGGGAGTTGGATTCTGTGTTTCTGAATACTTTCTTAGTTATGAACTCTACTTCAATAATTCAGGGGTCTAAGTCTGGGGGAGGTGATGGTTGATTATTATCTAAGGACAGACTAAATCTATGTGTGCCAAATTTAGGAGAAAATATTCAGGTCAGTTGTTGAAGGAACCTTTACAAGACTTTTTTTAAAAAAAGTAATCTGCAGATACTTTTCAGTAGAAGACAGCAGTAGGAAAAGAAGAAAGTTACTGAATGTTGTAAATATTTTTCATGTATTCTGTAAGCTGTGGACGTCAGATACTCAAGGCTGTTCCAATACCAGAACCAGACTTTGCGGAATACAGAGACAGAAAATCAGGTGGGATTTCAAAATAGACAAACGCTCGATATCAACTTGCTGCTTTTTTTTTCCAAGACAGTTAAATTAAAATTTTACTATTTCGACATAATTTTTTCCTATATTTTAACCTATGTATATATTTTACTTCGTTTTGTGTTTTAGAATAATCAAAATAAGACAAAATATTGCCTGCTTCGTAGTAAGGATTTTAAAACAAGCTTCCACTAATACCTTTCTAGTTCTGTACTCCATGTATCAAGCAAGTGCTCTACCAACTAAGCCAAACTAATCACTGAACCAATTTTTTCAAATAAAAGCTACGCTTTTAGCTTTTCTCAATCTTCAAATAGGTTTTGTCTAATAAACTTTGTCTTTTATGACTTTTTTTGCATATTTCTTAAACAAAATGGTTTGGAATCAAGTTATTACTTATATTTCTGCGACAAATCCGCATGATCAATTAAAAAATTATTACAGTAGTAATTTACAAATCAATTATTGTTACAGTATTTCTGTATGTGTTTTTTTAAGGTGAAATTGCAAGTGCTAATGTCTCCAAAGAATCTTTCCACCAGACGGAGAAGAGGAAAGATGAAAGGAAGGAAATGACTGATCAAACACAAAATAAACTGCTTGTAAGCATGTAATTGCAAAAAAACCAACCTGTAATAGCTTTTCTCAATTCAGTATTTCTTTATAATTTCTAACTTGCTGTGAAGAGGCCTTTACATTGCTAAAGTAGGAATTTCTAAAGGGTTATGGTGCATGGTTGGAATTTAAATTTTTGTTTAACAATTGTTTATCTTGCATAAATGTCACTAGCAAATGACAGGAAAGGTTGTGATTGTATCGATTTTGTTGATCAACATTGATTTGTGTAGATTTAATGTTGAGAGGGTATGCTCAAACACTGATTGGCTGATATTTTCTTTAGGAAATTTATCAAAGATGCAGCAGTTGCAGTGAGACTTAAAAATGAATGTTCAATACAGTGCTATTAACATTTTGGGTTTACACTTCAGGTATTTTTAAAGCTTGTCCAATTAACCTGTCCTCAAAGTACTCAGTAAATCTTTCATTTTAGCCTATGCATATTTTTGCTCTGTTTTATTAACTCATCTTGTTTAAAAATAAATAAGCAGGAAAATTTAGCACCATCTCAGAAGGCCCTGGAATCTGCTGCCCAAAACAGGAAAACTCAAGCCTTTAAGTGTGCTATTTGTGATACTGATTTATGATTTTCTTATAGCAGTAGTTGCACCACCATTCAATAAATTCACTAATGATTTATCATTTTCAAGGCTTTTTTTGCCAACACAACTGATAAATTAGTTTTCATTCTTATTTTAGAGATGATAAAGTATCTTAATCTCATACAGGTGGAACAGAGTTCTACATTAGAAACAATGTTATTAGACCATGATTCACTAATGGAGAAGATGAACAATTGGAATTTTCAAGTTTTTGACCTTGTAAAAGAAATGGGAGATCAGTCTGGAAGGATCCTCAGCCAGGTTTGTTGTCCTTTATTGTATGAGGGAGAGTATGTAAAGCTGTCCTTTATTTAAACCATGAAGGAGTTTTGCAGTCAACATTTATGTGAATGCTGTCTTGAAAAGCAGGAATGTGACTTCTCGTGTACTCTACGTCATTGTAAACCATGAAAAATGGTTTATCTACAGAGAACGTGCTCCAGTTTTTCTGAATTTTATTCTCAATGTAAATAGGTTAGACTCACACTGACTGGGTTTTGCTGTAATCTTCCATTTCCTGTGCAAAATTATCTCCTGCTTTCAGAATTACTACTCCGTTTGTCAACCTTGCTTTTTTCTTTATTTCAGTAAAATATTTCTGCCCCACCTGTGGGGGAAGAGAAGTGATTTTTCAGGCAGTCTTTTGCCTCTTGATCTTACAGACAGTGGGACTTTTTTCCATGATGCTTTCTGCACGTAGTATCCCTTTTATCTCTTTCTGACTTATTACTGAGCTCTTCCGTGCAGTTTTGTGTTTGCTGAAGCCAAAGCTGCTGGCAGGTGCAAGAGTAGGATTCTGTTTGCTCTTCCCCAGCTTCTCCCATTCATCATGATGCCTCAGGTTTTAGCTTTTATATTTTTCAGATTATTTATTGCCTTAGTGTGTAGGTCTGAGCTTCATATTAGGGGATGGTGAGCTCTCTTCACAGAGTAGGGAGACAAAACAATTCCTTCTCCAGCTGGGGACCAAGGACAAATGATCCAAATCTCAGCCCAAGAGCACAAACAACGTGGGCTGAAGAGAGAAAAACAAGCAGGATGGGACTTGATGGGCTAAAGCTGTAATTGGACAATGAACTCCAATGTGCAAATGGAGCAGAACTGATAAAAGTGCCAGAGCCCGTGCCCGGTGTCCATTTTGGGACCATTTTGGTTCATCTTGGGTGCAGCCCTGGCTGGGCTCTTGTGCTGCCCAAGGTGGATCCATGGAGGAAATCCTTTTAATAAATCCCTACTTTATTCCTTAGCTCCATCTAGCCTCTGTCCTAGCTCAGCCTTCACAAGGCATCAGTCAAGGTCATCTGGAAGCTTCTGTCTCCTTCTTTGGAGCGGATTTAGCAATCATGGAGCTTCGGACCTGACCACTAAACAGTTTTATTTCCAGTATCTTGGTTTTCCACCCTGGAGTGATGTCCCCTAATTTTGCAGCTCCTGTTCCTCTGAGCACCTCCCATGCTTCAGAAATTCTTGTTCCTCTCCTGTGTCTAGGAAAAACAGCTACAAAAATGAGTAGCAGTGACTTGTTTTAATTTTTTTTTAAATATTTGCAGCCTTGGGGGGGATTAGGCTTTGAAGTACACTAAGTTCTATATGTAAACCATAATATATGATTTATATACATATATGGGAGTTCTGAGTACCTTTTTCAAACACTTCTTCATTTACCAGCGCATTTTGTTAAAAACACTCTGGAGAAATCATAATTAATCCAAGAAATAAGATTGCTTTGCCAAAGTCTCAAAAACAACCAGAGTATTGGGGGGCTGGTGTTGTTTGTTTCTCTTTGTTTTCTTTTACTATTAATGACTTTGCTGTTATAATTAAATAATTAGAAGTTTTGACTAATAAGTCAGAATATAGATTTCTTCTTTTTAGGTCGCTAATGGAATAAAGCATGATTTATTTAGCATTATGAAAAATTTTAGGGTATATTATTAAAAATCAGTCATGCATAGAATTGTCAGTAATGAAATTATCAGTAATTAAGTTTATCTTAATTAAGATAATTAAGTAATTAATTATCAGTAATGAAGCTTTTTGTATTCTTTATTGAGAGGCTCATAAAAATCCACATTTTTGTGCTTAAAATTTATTAAATATATCTCTATGACAATAGCATTCCAATAATCTTTAGTGGAATTTCAGTGACTTCCGTGTCTGTCGGCAAGCAAAATTTTAAAAGCAAAAATATTTTTAAAGTTTAAAAAGCTGAGCATGCATTGGTATATCTTTTGGATATACCATATATTATATGCATTATATCTTTCGGATATAAATTAATATATTATTGATCATATATAACAATG